>OX422212.1:179364236-179685873 GCA_949130495.1 Sambucus nigra
GAAATTCCTGTGTGGCTTCAAAAAATTTGATCGAAGTCCGCACGGGCAGCTGCCTCTTCAGCATCTAAAGGCTCGTCAGAGTAAGATGAGGTACCTATGGTCTCAATCCCACGCAACTCGTATACATCCTTAAGAGTAATGGTAAACTCCCCCAACACTACAAGGAAAGTGTGAGTAGTGATGTTCTAATGAGACCAAAACACCTGGAGAGCAGTATTCTGCACGGATAGAGTGAACTCCCCAAACAAAGAATCACGATGGAGCCCAACCTTCGTGAGGTCATCAACATAAGTAGCCTGCATGTAGCTACTGTAAGAAGTAAAGTGAGCTTGGAAACCTTCACTCCCTTTGAAATGTATTTTGGAGCAAGAGAAGTCCCCATAATTAAAGTGAAATCTCAGAGTTTCCTTTGGGGGCAAGAAGCCCCAAAAATCAACATCGTTATCTTCATCACCAAGTGTTATGGGGTCACACTTAGTAGTCATAGGGAATTCCTTACACTCATCAAAAAATTCGCCACCCTTATCGAAAATGGGAGAAAATAATAGAAGTGGAGTTATTCTTGGCATGACACCATTACGATGGTGGCGTCCAATGCAGGAACCAGAACGTCTGAAGAATCTATTAGAGGGTTTGTAGCGTAGATAATAATAGAACTCTTAAAAAGAAGAAAGAGGAGGTCCAAATTAGCGAAGAATAAGCTAATAGTGGTGATAAATGGGGAAGGAAGAAATATCTCACAGGTTAAAGCTTGGAAGAAAGGGTTAAAAATGGTGCAGTGCTATCTTTATCTCTAAAAGCTATGAAGAAGATGAAGACAAATGAAATGTAAGAAAACAAATAATGCAAGTGTGGTTGTTTTAGCTATTTGAGAAATTCAAAAATAACATTTGAGTTTCCCACGCAAGCACGTGCTTAGCCATCATCAATCATTTCAAATGACACTTGGCACTTTGAGAACAACTCTGGAAGTGGAAGAGATAATGTCGCGTCATTAATGAGGTCATGTGTAAAAGAAAGAGAACATTAATTCCATACAAAGTAATAATTTGGCTCTAATTTTCAAATATGAGAGAAGTTTTAAGGTTTCAGTATATGTTGCCCCCTCTCTACAAGCCCAGACGATGATAGAACGGGTTGAGATACATCGGGGAGAATTTTTAGTAAAGGTTTATGGAATGGAGGTCACTCGTGAAAAAAATGGTAGCGGGTCAAAAATACCACAATGCACCTCGCCATAAGTCGAAACGGTGAGAACTTTGACTCAGTTACATCGGGGATAATTTTCCTTTTTGAGTAGTCTAAATGATGATAATCGTGATTCAGGTGCATCGAGAAGAATTTTTTTAGAATAATCGGTGGTTAATTGGATTGAGAAGTTTCGTGTAAACATTTCTTACAAATTACAATAAATATAGACACAAATGGAAAAATATAGGGGGTCTTGAAACTAATCTAATGATTAGAAATAACTCCCCCTCCTAACTAAAAAATCTCAGGAGAAGGATTGAAGGAAGAAGCAAGAACGCAGCGCAGAAGGTTAGCGAGGAAGCACAAGGCAACCTGCGAGGAAGCATATCGATAAATCTCACCCTTTATTTTCGTTTTGATAACTTAGTCAAATTTTATTTTTTGATATTCATTGTAAGTTATAATGATTGTGACTTTGAGTAAAATGTTAAACACTACCCGCGAGAAACTAAGTCTGGCAGGGCTTGGGAGAGCTTACATGCTCTATCGAATGACCTTATCATGGGAACTTTAGAGGGATTTGTTTTGGAGGATTGAGAAATAAGGCATCATTAAGGCTTGTCTTAACCGCTTTAAATACACCTTGTGAAACACCGAGAGACCTTATCCCGAGATATCTTACCTAGAATAATCTAGAGTTCCATCTTATATTGAGCCTTGTGCCAAATAGTACTTTACTAAAAGTCACATATTCTTTCAAGGATGTCACACACCACTTACCTATTCAATCCTAACTTTAGTATACCTTGGTAGTATGAGGGGTTGTTAGTCGGTTTAGTAGATAAACCACTGACATGTCAACTACTTAACACACTTAGTAGCCAAAAGGCGAGGGTCGGAATTTAATGCCTATGACATATGCCATACTGACTGGGAAGAGAATTTAATCTTTACGACATAAAGGTTTAAGAGAATTCCTTTCACATTAATGGAAATTAAGTCACCTTGGGATCTTGTTGTGGATATTCATTAAGCCCATCCACATATGAGAAAGGGTAGTAGTTCCTCTAGAGGGAGAGTGATCATTTTGAGAAATAAAACAAAAAGAATTATTTCAAACCAGAGTCTTACCCACATACCTCTGATATTTATTACTAAGCTTTATTAGTTGCCACAGACATTAATTGTTATTGGTGTCTTGGTTTCCTGCCAAAGTGTATCTGGGGTGCTTACTTCTCTCTGACTTTGGGTTGAGTTTCTTCTGAGGTTATTTTAATATTGTTTGAGTTATACATGAGTGATTTGTGATTTTAATCTAAGTTCTTGTTATATACTATATTTATGTGTTTGTTTGGTGATTGTCAAGAACATCTGGGTTAGTGGTTTATCACCATATCTATAGGGGTTACACCTCCATTTGTATCGTAATACCCCAGCTATTAAGCGAACTACTCTCTTATAGTATTCATCAGCTAGAAAAGTTTGTAATTATTGATAATGAAATGAGGAGGCATTACTCCTAAGGAGGGAAACCCATAATTAACTTCATAAGGAACAATATATTTGTATGTTACTTTCGTCCCATAGAGCTGAATGGTTCGTAATCCGATTTATCATAATTGGTGACCCATGTCAGGCTGTATGGCTAGGTTAAGATCTGACGAGGACGTATAGGAGCGGTCATAAACTTCAAAGCATACAATACAGGTCCTCACTTATGAACCGTAGTTCATGGCATACGAATGGTATTTACTTGGAATGATTGTTCATCCGTTCTGATTGTGCATGTTCTTTCAGTTTCAGTAGTCGAGGATTGTGTTCCCTCGATGTAAGTAGATGGTCATGGTATAGTGTTGTGGTTACGATGTGGTTTAGCTCAGTGAGAGAAAATTTAGACCCGGCATGGTCAATGAAACTCGACAACTGGGCTTAAGGTATGCATGTGGTTGTGCATTCTTCTACATGATTTGCTCATAGTATCCATTTTCCTTAGGGCTTACCAATTTATGTATTGTCTGGTACAACAATTAACGTCTATAGTCTTAAAGAGCAAAATTATGACTCGAGGATATTGTAAGGTGTTAGAACTCGTGGAAACATAGCAGATAACATTGTTTTGCCACAGTGAGTGGATTAGTGTAATACTCCGGCGAGTGTTCCATAGTTGGACACCTAAAGTGATCCTAGGTTCATAGAAGGATCCTATGTGAGGTATTAATCTAGCGAATGATTTGTGACTTAGTTGGTGTGTCGCTCCTTAGAGAGAGTGACTAGCGATGTGAGGTTAATATCAAGATTAAGTGAATTTGTGTGGTCAGGAGGACCCGAGAATTCGAGGAGACACGTGATGTGCAGTCCTATGAATTGAAATAATTTATGATGATGGATGGGATGCTAGTTGTTTTTTAGTTCGCACTTGGGTAAGTGTTGATCACTTACGAGTGTCTCTTTGATAGATGTGTTGTTATGCCATAGGTGAAAATAAAAAAGCCTTAGGACTTGATGGAGTGTGATCACCGAGTGAGTGGAGGCTCGAGGACAATTATGTGACTTTAATGGATAGCCTAATGGTTAATGTTAGGATGTGTTACATGTTGCATTCTTTACTGACAACTCCTTGTGAAAGGACGTATGATGACTTATTAATGAGGATTTCAATGGTATGGCCTTTAAAGATACATATGAATTAGAATAATAAATGATAACCTCTAGGAACTTAGCGAATCGATGGATTAAGAATTTTGAGGATGAGGAAGGATGCATCATTCGAACGAGGTTCCATTGGCCTTTTAATGAGAAATACATGCTTCCTTTTCTATCGCTCTATAGAATCTCATTGGAACACCCTTGTTCGAATGAGGTGCATTATTGTTCGAACGAAGGATGATTTAGTGTTCGAATAAGAAATGGTTTACCCTATTTTGAATGTTGTTTGACTCTCGTTGGAACTCTCATTCAAATGAGAGGGGATATCATTCGAATGAGATGAGAAGTCGTTCGAACGACCTTGCAAAAAATAAATTTTTTTATACATTTTAATGTGATGTCGCGATGTGGATCTTCGGATTGGATGATTTGTCAAGCTCTCAGCGACTTAGATCAAAACGTGGGTTAGAGTCTTGATGGACCAATGGATAGAGGGTTGAGTTTTAGGTATTTTTAAAATTTGAGCCTTAGGGTTTTGGGACTATTTAAAGTGATTTTTGGCTAATTTGAGCAACCCGATCATATTTTGCCTCTCTCTACCTCTTGGAGCGCCTTCTCCACCAACTACAATACACCACCCATTCCTTCACTCGAAACCACTACAAACTAACCATTCTCTTCTAAATTTAATCTCTTAAAACCCATATACACCGCATGTTTAAGCAAGATGGGATTTCATAAAGGTGGCGTTTAGTATTTCTGGAGAAGAAGAAGAAGAAGAAGGGAGATAAAAGGGGATTTTTCTTAGAGATTTCATAGAGCACATTTATGGAGATAGGAAACCCTCTAGAGGCCACCTTAGGATGTGGGAAGTTTCCATCACTAGCTTCTTCATCCTATCATTATTATAGTTTCTTTGAGGTAGGAAACTCTACTCTTTAGCTTGGAAACTCTATTTTCCACAGTATTGGTCTTGTAGTTAGAGTTTGTAAGAGTGGAATTCATACATGATTTAAGAAGGTTATTTCTTATGATTTTGTGTAAAATGGTTTATAAACGATTTCAAGAGTTTTGAGTAAAATGATATATTTCAAGAAATTTTAGCATTTAAACATTTTGCGGAATAAAATTATTAAATAATAATTTTCTTATTGAAGATATTTTATGAACAAATGTCTCAAAGTTTTCTTGTGAAAATTGGGATTTTTATAAAGATGGACATTTATTCTAATTTTGAAGAAACAAAAATATCTGCTAGTCTTGAAAAGCATATTTTTGCCAATATTATGACATTTCCAAAATTAACCATGTGTTAAACCCATTTAATGGGATTTTTTGACTAAAAATCCATCTGCCTATGTATATGAACTTGTAGTAACTTGGCAATGAGCATATAGATAAGTTTAATAAAGTTTTTAATGGGTGTTAACAAGAATTAAAGAAAATAGAAATTTCACCCCTTAAAATGTGTGAGTATTCATAGAAAATGTGATAAATGGGTATTTCAAGACTACATGTGAAACTGAAGGGAAACCGATATTGTCTTGCAAAGGACTTTTCAAATGTCAAATGGTTTCCTTAGTATAGGAAGTAAGGAAATAAATTAATTTCAACTTGGGAATCGTGTTACTCCAAAGTGTTAAATGAGTGTTAAGGAGTTAAAATCATTCAAAAATTTAGTGTGTGTAACTTAATAATTTCTTTGGAAAGTTAACACTCGTTAAATGGAGGAAAATTACAAATTTGGAAATTAATGGGTAAAATGGTAATTTATGTAAATTGGAGCATTTTTATGAAATAAAACATGTTTGAAAAGGTGTTACAACTTACACAAACTGTTCTAAATGAAAGTGGTTTGGGGTCTAAAATCAATGCAAGTGTGTAAATGATAACAAAAGATGTTTTTTAAAGTGTAACAAAAGGTGGGGTGAAATCCACGGGTTTTGGCTTCGGTCGGTAATAGTGGAAAAATGTGGTCATGAAAAAGTGTTAAAACACATGTGATTAGGCATAAATTCTTCCGAATATATCCCCCTAATTTAGTAGCTTTTAGAACCTCGGATTATGTAAAATGCATCGATTTATCTCATATATATGTTACTGACAATTCCTACATAGTGCCTCGAGTTTTGTGTATTTTTCATGCTTTTACAAGTATTTAATACAAGTGAAGAGAAGAGGAATCTAAGACCCAAAAATCAGGATTTGGAATGAAAGTCAGAGGGAAAAATGGTCAATTCACATCTAGAGTTCGGACGAGGGACCAACATGGAAATTGAAGACCTCGCGTCTACCAGTACGTAAGAAGAAACGGAATCCCAAATCGAGCCCTGTGTGATAAGTTGTTGAGATTCAAATATGAGATAAAATCAAAAGAAAAGAAGAAAAAATAATAATTTCAAATTCGGACCGGACTGGTCAATACAAGCAGTGAACCGATCCAGAAGGAAGTCAATCTCTGAATAAATTTCACCATCGGTTCAGACCAGATATAGCCAAAAATGAACCGATCCGGGAAGCATGCAGTCTCTGAATAAAATTAGCCATCGGACCGATCCTGATACTGATGAAAACAAACCGATCCGAATACTAATGAAAACAAATCGAATAATTCCCGTTGGACCTGTTCAGTTAAGATTTTCCCAGATTTTTCGTTTCGAATTTAGAGTTTTACTTGGTTCAAACTCTTGTAAAATTTCGTGATGTATTTATTTTAACTTATTGTCAAACATGAGGGGGTTCGATTATTCTTAGTTTTAGAGGGCTCTTGCATTTAAGAACCCTAGTTTTCAAGTTTTGCTACATTAATTCAAGATTGAAGCTTTAATTATATATTTCTTCATGACAAGTATTATTTAATTTCTGCTTTCAATTTCATTCATAGTTAGTTAGATTAATTCTTAATTCCTAGTTTTCAATTCTTAATTCAAAATTTTTCTTCTCAAAATTTCCAAAATAGTCATGAATTCCTGCACTTTAAAACTTATGTTTTCATTTAATTTAATCATGTCCCGCTATGTTTTTAAGGGTTGGAATGCATGGATCCAACCCGATGTAATTTACCCATGTAGAAAATAGGGTTTGAATTAAATTTTAAATGAATCATGTTGTGTAGTACATATAACCATCGTAGATCTTTTAACCTCGTTTGCCCTAGGTAATCGGGGTGTTGCGCGTGTAGCTATTCAGCACCCCTTTATTTCTACCTTTGATTATGTATGATGCTGACTCGTATCCTCATATATGTAATGCTTAGCATTAATAAAGTTCGGGTTCAATTAAGTTTCCAATTTAAAATCTAGCATTCTATACAGTAAATGTACTACGGTTTAGGGGATTCTAACCCGACCTATCTTTCCTTATTCATAGTTAATTCATTCAGTACATTTGTTCCTTTGCACTTAGTTTAGTTGTTAGTTAATTTGCATTCATATTTAGTTAGTATATTTTTCCATTCATCGTAATCACCTTTTCCATTTCTTTCCAGAGTCAATTTTAAGGTTAGTCATCTATTCTGTGTCGTTACGATTCTTCATCCTAGTTCCCTATGGATATGATCCCTACTTACTGGGTTTATTACTAACGCGACGGGCTTGCACTTGAGCCTATATCAGCACGCACACTAGATACACATTTGTGGTCACATTAAGTTTTTGCCACCGTTGCCGGGAATTAGGTCCACTTTAGGTTAGTAGATTCAATCCCAAAAAAATTTAAAAAACCAAAAAAATAAAAAATCCAAAAAAAATTCAGAAAATAAAAAACCAAAAACAAATCATCTCTCAAAATCCATTTCGTGCAAAATCAATAAAAATCCCATTGTCAAGTATAATTCTAATAGGCCCCATACCCCTCGCGTTCCAGAATTCTGGGCTCCACCTCCTAACCCTCCAAACTCCATCACGAATCACACACTCAGTCACACCTCTAGAACACTGAGTGAGGATTCTGAGTCCATTAGAGAGATAGCCATGTCGAATATCGATAGTTTCGGTATGGGTGAGGGAAACCTACCATATCGTCATATGAAATAACTCCTTTTTTACGAGCTAACTATCACCCTTGGTTGCATTTTAATCCCGTATAATGCCAGTCAATTCCACTTCTGTAATGGGATGATACAAATTCTTCCAACATTTCACGACATGGATTCAGAGAAACCATATCTCCATATCCAAGAGTTCAAAGAGGCGTGCAAAACTTTTAGTGATCAATCTTGCACGCAAGATGTCGTTCGCCTAAAGCGTTTTACTTTTTCCTTAAAACATAATCCTAAGACCTAGCTTTGGTCTTTACCCTCGAACTTGATCATATCATGGAAGGATATGCAATCCAAGTTTCTCTCGAAGTTCTTTCCATCACATAAAACCAACTCCATCAAGGCTTAAATTCAAGCCTTTCTAGAACGAGATAATGAGCCATTTAACCGGTGTTGGGAGCGCTTCCAAGATCTTGTTAATACTTGCCCCCATAATGGATTTGAAAAACATCACCTTATTTCTTTCTTACATCACAAGCTTACTATAGTGTCTAAACAACTTGTTCAAACAATGTGTGAAAGACTATTTTGGGAATTAAATGCGAGTGATCTTGAGCCTCATCTTAAGTATGTCACCGAGACTACTCAATCATGGAACACATCCGATCCTAATGCCTAAAATTGACCTCGACAAGGGTCCACTACTCCTATTGCGTTTGGTTTATACCAATTGAATTATGATACCTTAATATACCGTCGACTTGATCAGTTTGATAAGAGTACGAAGGACATACTCGAGGTCCGATTAAGAGAAATTACCAAATCCACTCTTACTGTGAAAGAGGAGGCGTGTGCTATTTGCAAGGCGGTCCATCCAACAAGGTCATGCCTGACAATACTCGCCTACAAATCCATGCATAATGAGCAAATGGAAGCAATAGGAGAGTTCAAGAGAAATTTTACTGCCCCTCACAATAGTGCATATAACCCTTCGTGGAGGAACCATCCTGGTTTTAGCTATGGGAAACAACACGCTGTGATGAATATTACTTCATATGTTGCCCTATCTCCACCCCCTCCTCAATTTTATCAAGAACCACCTATGCAGCCCCACATGAAAACACCACCTCCAAGCCCATACATTACTCCACCGCGGAGATCTCTTGAGGACAATTTAAACCAATTCATCCTATCTCAAAATGCAACCAATGCTAAGTTTGAGAGCATGTTCACTGAGATGAATACGAGTATCTTTATGTTGAAAGCATCCTTAAGTGTCCAAGAGAAGGGTAAATTTTTGGCCCAAGGCCAAAGACCGCCCCAAGGCCAATCTTTTGTTAGGCGACATCCCCCGAGCATCCTAAGGAATATAGTGCAATTACCACTCTGCGTAGTGGGAGAGTGGTTGAATTGTCACCTCTTCCACGAGCTAACAAAAATGAAAAAAAGATTTCTCCCGGCACGAAAGAGGCCAAATATGTCCCCGTGAAAAAAAGTGGTAACGATGACACCGGAGGTCCATGAGTGGTGGTGAAACCCCCCAGTCAGCCCCCATAACCTCAATGGTTGATCCCTCAATCCAAAGAGACTTATTAGGACGATATCCTCGACATTCTTAAGCAAGTAAAGATCAATTTACCTTTTCTCGAGATGATAAAGAAATTTCCCGTGTATGCTAAGTTCCTTAAGGAATTACTGACGGTGAAAAGAAGGCTAAAGGTAAAGAAAAATGTGTTTCTAACACAGAACGTCAGCTCCACACTGATGAGTGATCTTCCACTAAAATATAAATATCTGGGTGCACCCACCATCTATGAATCTTGGGCAAGAACCTAATCTAATGATCATTAATAGATTTAGGGGTGAGTGTGTGACACCCCGACTAATTAAATATCGGGTAGCTACTCCTTTATTCAAATTAATTCAAAATGTCAAGTTGGCTCAATTCGTAGCATCACTGTCGAAAATGATTTAACAATTACTAGCCACCTAATATTTAAAAAGTGAGTTTTCAATTTTCATTAAGTCAAAAATATGAATTTTCTTCAAAATCAATAAAAAATGGAATTTAAATTTTTCGAAAATATCACCTTTATTTCGTTCAAAGTCTCAAATTTGAAAATTTCAATTGCACAAAGACAAAATTGACAAAATATGGAAATTGAAAGAAAATTGACGACTTTACGAATAAGTGTGGAGATTAATCAAACCGATGAGAATTCGAGCCTTTCACTTTTTTCAAGTTTTTAAAATCAATACAAGTTAATGACGAACTCAAAGCTCAATTCAGCGGTGAAATAAGTCGTTGGGATCTCAATTTATTGTCTTGATCGGTTATGGGAATAATGAGTGATGTTGCCTCGAAAAGTGCACTAAAAATATCTTTAAATGAAATTAATCTCAAGACGCATATGGTAATATGATGAGTAATTTGGATAAATGAAGTTAGGCCATTGTTTGTTACCCAAAAAGATTAGTCATAAAAAGTTGTGAAAAATTAACCTTTTTCTAGCCATTTTGAGTCGAAGAAATTCTCCTTTCATTTGGTAACCCGAAAAACCCAAATAGCCGGGAATTTAAGAGAAAATAAATTTAGAAATTAAGTCCAATTGGTGTGATAAAACGGGGCAAGAAAAATAAAATAATACTCAACAAAAATGGCAAGAAAAGAAAGATGTAAAAAAAAAGAAAAAAAATAAGAGATAATGAGAAAAAGCACTAATAGATATCATAGAAGATTTTCCAATTCCAAAGTTTCCCTTTTTACCCAATATAGCTTAAAACCCCGAAAAAAGTCCTAACCGAGTCTGGATTGCGAAATTAATTACCGCGTGGAGAGCTAAAGCGTGAAAAGGTAACAAGAAAGGTTGATTGGTGTGTATAAGAGGCAATGTTTTTGTTTCCCAACGACCATAACCCGATGAGATCTTTTCACCCATAAATTTTCCTCTTTTAATTTTGTGTGCATGAATTCGTGTTCCAATGCATGTACTCCTTATATCATGCATACCGAGAAAAATAACAACATTTCGAGTGATTCATTTGTGAGAGTATCCTGTGAGCATTTGAATTAAAATGAATTTTCAGAAAAGTAATGTAATGATTAATCGGTGGAAATTTGCCGTTTGATTTTCGGCTTCGCACACACATGACAAATTGAGATTTGAGCATAAAAATATATGGTGATTATTTTTCAAAAATATTTAATTAAACAGTTTTTAAGTATTTTGAATTTTGTTTGAGTTATAACCGAATTTTGTGGGTATATTCACTGAAAACTCTCGCGAGACAAAACTCGTCCTACTAGGGTGTCCTGAGGCTTTAAAGGCTTGTTGAATATGCTAAATGCAATCGCTTGCCCATGAAAGAGGTACTCTATCCTAATAAAATGATTTTCAAGAGTTGAACCTTTGTGAAGTTGTTTTAAATTTCTCATGACGTGCAAAGTTCTATGTTGGGGGGGGGGGGGGGGGGGGTTGATCAACATAAATTCTTCCAAATTTATTCCCCTAATTTAGTAGCTTTTAGCACCTAGGACTATGCAAAATGCATGGATTTATCTCATATATGTGCTACTAGCAATTCCTACATAGTTCCTCGAGTTTTTTTGTATTTTTAATGCTTTTTACAGGTATTTAATGCAAGTGAATAAAAGAGGAATCCAAGATCGATAAATAAGGTATTTAATGCAAGGTATTTAATGTGAGGTTTGAGGAGATATAGAAAGGCAATAGATGGTTGCATCTCTATTGTGATTAACATGTAAATGTTTTAACACTTGCATATAGGTATATGTTTAGGATGTACTGTCTTGAGATAGTATGATGTCTCATTTTGTGTTATTCAGGCTTAATGGATGAAAATCAAGAGATGGGTGCATCTCAGTGGAGACATATATCAAGAGACATGTTGTTGAGGTTCGATCTCACAAGAAAGACTTGTTATTGTGCCTACAACCCTAGATGACTTGGGATCAAAGCCTACATAGTTCGTTTGTGCACATGTTAAAACATGACATGTCTGCAAAGGTAAGATTTGATTTGAGAGGGGGCATGGTGCATGTAATATCATAATGGGATTGGATCTTAAGATGTATGATATTGGCATATAAATTGATAATAGTCAAGTGATTACTAGCTAGAAGATGTTGTCCTTTAGACTAGTTTGGAGGTGTAGAACTAACATGATTTGGATGACAAGCGGGGATGTTACATCAAGGATATAATGATAAATAGTTGATAAGCTTAATAGAACACTCACCTTGGTATTGGGATGGACCAGTATAAGTTGAGGGAGTTCGGGACTGGGGATGGATGCATCCCTTGTTGATAATACAGCAAAAGACGTCTTGTAAGGCATGGACTTCACGAGTTTAGCTCGTTATAGTGCATATGTACCCAAGGGTACTTATGATTAAATCCAACATAGTTCCAACAAATGGGCTATATTTGCGGGTGAGGTAATGGAATATCGAGTATGCAAAGTACAATTGTAGAGTATTTATGGAGCCTAGTCATTAATATAGTATTTCCTTTATGTTGGATTGATAAATTTATATGTTAAGAAAATGCGTTGAGTAAAATCGCTCATGTTTCAAAATTGATTGTATAAAAGCAAATATTTAGGGTGCCTCCACCTTAACAGAATTAGTTCACTCGGAGAAGTGATGAAAGTACCTGGATTTTGGACTTTGGCCTGCAAAGTTTTGGGCTTACAAAACTCAATGGCACTTTCTTGAGAACGTATTTTTTAAAGTATGTTTTCATGTTTGTGTATTTTAGTAATTTTATTTATTTGTATATTTTTAACATATGAGCATGTCAATACAGTACACAAGTAGAGGTGTTGGATTAGAAATAATGCTTTTAAAATATAAGCGTTATAAATTGCATACCCGATCCCCTAAACGGGGCCGAGATAAAGATGGTAAAATATTATGTGAAGTTTATCACAATATATGTATTTGGGGTATTGCTCTGAAATTTGGACAAAGGTTCTTTACCCTCGTGATGAAAATTGACTTTTTTCGGGGGGGTGTATCACCTTTTTAGTGATTTTTAGTCAGGCCGGGCTTCGTTTCGAAGTGATGACTTTGGTAGAATTTCAAAGTGATGACCTTGGAAAAGCTAGTCCATACCCTTTTTGAACACTTTTTCTCAAGTTTTGTCACCATTTGCATTTACACAGTACTTGTGTTTTCTAGCTTCGTTAGTCTTCCCCTTTGAGATCATGAACCATGGGAGTGGTTCGAGCTTTGGGTTTACTATTGTCCCCTTATTGTAGTCTTTATTTGGGAGTCTTTCTTTGGGAACCTGCGCGACTTCTTCGGTACCACTTACTCTTATAATAGCAGAGGACATGATATCGTTTTTATTTGGCCTAGTTGCTCATTCTAGGGCCCAAGTTGGTTGTTTCCCTCTAACAGCTCTACCGCCTATCTTTATTGTGGTTTCTTATGGTAAGGACCAGTTTGTTCACATTTGAAAGGTCTATTTTCCTTTAGTGCATTTCATAGCATCCCTTTAACTTTATTTCATAAACGTTTGATGGGTTTTTCATTTTATGGATTTTTAACCGGTGTTGGTTGATGCACTGTTATCGTCTAAAAATGAAATTCAATTGGTGTCTTACCTATAGAATAACCAATTTAGAGATAGCATATAATAAGTAGAGATAATTAATGCAATCAGGAGATGGGTATAAGATGATTAAGAATGAGATATAGGTGGTTCAACCTTTCAAATAGGTTTATGTTTACATGGTGCCTTATTATTTTCAGATCTATTTCTAGGAATACATTTGTGTCTAGGGTTTTTGCAAGGTGACAGGAAAGGAGAAAATTATATTTAGGTTGTAAGTATCACTCTTGAGCTTATTGGGTATTTATCTAAGATTTGCTCCTTACTTGCCCCCTCTTTGGAGAAACTGTCTTATTAATGATGACCTTGGAAAAAGGAATTAGTGTGTTGGTCAGCATGGGGCAGATAGGGTAGTGGTGCAGTTCTTTAGTTATTTAAGGAGTTTCACCATCAAGTGAGAAGCTTATCACATGTCAAATATATGAAAATTTGGATGAAATGTTGCTCCCTAGTCACCATCTATTGTAACGGTCATTTTGCCATGTTGTCATCCACCTTGACAAATGAGATACGGAAATTCCAAAACCAGTCGAGCTCATGTGCTGGCCTGACTTCGACCGAGGCCAAGGTCCTCAGATGATGGAGCACTAATTCGCAAATACTGTATAACAAAAGCTCCCAAGAGTTTGTTCATAACTCTGAAAGAGTGAGTGAAGTTTTTATTTGTCTTCAGCGATGAACAATATTTGTTGATTATCTTATTTGGTTAAACTTCTCGGTCGGCCAAACTAACTACCTTGGACATTTTATTTCCTATACACTTAAACTGGTCACATGTAGCTCATCTACAAATGCCCGAAACTTGTGGCACACGCATTGTGTGACTTCAGGGTATAAAAGCGAGGCAACAAAGGGTTTAACCCTTATTTCAAAAGACAAATGGTTCCATCTTCTTGAGACACACACACACACACACACACACACACACAGAGAGAAAGATTCCAACCATCCATCTTCTAATCTAAATTCGTGCTCATCCTTCACGAAATCCAATAGACTCCCAAGTTTTTTAAGTATTTTTGAACAACTTGTTATCAATTTACAATCGAAATCTTTCTTCCTTATTGTTCGCGAATGTTTTTCTTTCATTTACTAGAGCTTCGGATGATCGTTAAGAGTCCATTCACTATTCTAGGGTTTTATCATCTCCAGTGTGGGAGTTTTTAGGCTTTTTATTTTCGGTGTGTCACATTTGATTATGGAAAGCTTAGGCTAGGTTTTTTTTAAGAGTAATAGCAATTTCCTTGCATGAGTGAGTCTTCTAGAATTTCAACACATATATGAACTCTATTAATTATACCCCGGGCCTTTTTCAGATAGATTCCCCCTGAAAGTTCTCCACCCAAAGGATGATCCTAAAAATCCCAACTTCGTTCCTAAATAAACTTCTTCCATCTCCACGGCCCCCGAACCCCCAAGCGCTGAGTATAGTACTCTGAATTTCATATATCGAAGAGCTTAAGTAGTGCAAACATTTAGGTAGGAGGAATGAATTATGCGGATACCATTGGTGCCATCATTTCTATGAGGTTAACATCGGATGAGAGAGGTTTGTTAAAAATATCCACTACCACATCTCCAATAGTGGTTCCACTTTCAGCCGAGGAAATGTAATTGGATGAGGCTTTTGTCCCTCCATTTGACCTGAACCTTTGGATGATAAGTGGTATGGAGTGATGTTCGAGCAGAAGACTTGGTCGAACTGAGGGTCTTGTACTCCATTCCTGATGAATTTTCTATTATGATTCTTGACATAGAAGAGAGAGCTTATGATAGGACAAACAGTGACAAAATTTGTTTCCATATCTGGGCTCTCCAAGTAGGAGTTCGTCTGCCTCTCCACCCTTTCATTAGATCCATTGTGAAAGGCTTCTGCCTGACTCTTACTAAACTCCCCCCCCCTATGCCTATAAGTCCATTGTAGTACCTATGATATGGTGGAAGACATATGGGGGTATTGACTTACATGTGGACATTTCTAGGTTTGTGTATGGTCTCAAATAGAACCACGAGACTCCAGGGTACTACTATGTTTACCCTAGGAAATCTAACACAAAATATCCCAAGTCTCCCAGGATAGCAATCATAACTAGAAGACCAGATATGTCTTCATCTCCGGTACTTGGGAGTTCTTTTCCAAATGATCCAAAAAGGGGACTAAGTGTGCCTAGATATTGGACCCGTTTTGATTTAATTACCAAGAAAACCCCTTTTTTAGATAAAAAAAAACTGGTGAAGCTCATAAGGAAAGTCTGCACTTCGAACCCTATGTACTTTGAGGATGTATATACCCCAATAAGGTTTGGAAGAATGACTAATTACCTGGCCCTTAGTACCACTGACCTCAACACTTATAAACCTCCCTAGCCCACTGAAAGTGAAGAGGAAAGTTCTGAAGAGGAAGAATGAAGTGGAGGTCGACCACATTGTTGAGAATAGTGAGGCCGAGAAGGAGGTTGAAGGAGGTTGAAGAAGGTTAGATGTTTTACACAAGTTTTAGGTCTTCCTTATATTAGCCAACCTCGGTATTTAATCATACATCATATTCTTATTAATTTCTTGACCGCTATGTTGCCCATGTCTTTCTTTTGTAGTTTCTTCTCCTCATTCCAGTTCATTCTTAATGTCTCCATTAAACGACTCTCGTGACTGTATGAAGGAAACAAAATCTAAACAGTTGTGGGAGGTAGTTGAGAAAATAACTTCTAAGATGGAACAAGAGGAAGCACACACTAAACATCACAATAATAATCATCCTCACATGACAAATGCTGAGGTCGCATGATTGGCTGCTTAAAAAACCAAAAAAAAAAATAGTTGACAAGGTCAAGGGGAAAGTTTTCGAGAGCTAGTAGGCATCTAAGAAAAGACCACTGAAGGACACTTTTCTTAAGGATCCTAAGGTGTCCAGTCCAATAGCTCAACAATTAGTGAAACAGGTGGACTGCTCCTCTCCTTATGGTATTGTTGAACCTTTCAAGATGGAGCCTCTGGTCTACAAATATCAGTTGACGGTGGATCCTAATTTCGTCTTGCTAACACTCATACAGTCTTAAGTTACGTGGGTTATTGTCCTGACTTTTTCTTTATGCAAAGTTTGGATGTGGACACCTTGTATAATTTCACCTCCAAAAAGGCTTACATAGTGATTTCGATCATCTACTTATTATATTTTATCAAGCCGAGCTTATTTACTTTAACTAAACTCACTCTTCTTATCTTGTAGAGTAACCTAGTTGCCACTATTTTGAGGGAGAAAGCAAAAATTATTGGGAATACTGTCTATGAACTCAAGTCTGCCAAATAAGAGATTGAGAAAAATATGAAGACTCATGAAGCCGACCTGCCCAAATCCTAAAATAAGCTATAGAAGTGTGATGAGTTGGTGATGCGCCAGGTGGAAGAACTTAACAAGTTAGATAATTATCTCAAAATTACCCAGGATGATCTCAAGGCTGCCAGGTACAAACTTCAGTCGATAAATGTGAAACTTTCTTAGGATTTGGTGACTACGTTTATGGCCGAGGAAAAAGCAGTGAACGATTTCAAGGACTTAGAGGAATGTATTACCGATACTACCATTGGCTTCCTTAAAATCTATAACGAACTAAAAAAGAGGGTGACCAAGCATTACCCTGATATTACCGTGGTTCTCATGTCTTCGTAGGGTGATGATGATGAGGACATGGCCCTTGACGAAGAGGAAGAAGCTTCCAGATGATCTGAAAAAACCATGTTGGAAAATGCTCTCCAAGTTGTTCAAGTGGCGGAGGGTGAACTTGCGGCAATTGAGTCAAGCGTTGCCCTAAAAGATGTTATTGATCAAACTACCACCAAAGACACTGGAACTTCTTAGATTTGTCTAATTTGACTTTTTTTAATTTGAACAAGTTTATTTTTGAACATTTGTAACGTTTATTATATTATTTTGGTTAATATAAAATTTAGTATGTTCATCTTTTCTTTTTGTGTTCCTCTGAATGTTGCATGCTTTTATGTTTTGTCCACTATTGTTTTGTTCTAGTATTTTGTTACAATGTAGCTTACTAGTTATTCTAAGGATGAGGTGCAGTCAAAGACATACACATAAATCAATTGGATTTTCTCAATCCGACCTGATTCACTTTCTTAGGTCAATGGCATTCGCTGAGGCTAACCTGACCTATTCATTTGGTGCAGTCAAAGACATACTTCTCCAAATGTAGGGAAGGTATGTGATTGGATCTTGTCGATACATCCTCTCCCAAAAAAGTTTTTTACAGTTAAAGACGCACACATAAATAAATTGGGTTGACTCAATGTGACATGGATCACTTACTTAGATCAATTGGGTTGGTTCAGGCCGACCTGATCCAATTACTTTGATCAATTAGGTTGGCTGAGGCCGACCGGACCTGATCATTTTATGCAGTCTTTTATAAATATAGGGAATGTATGTGATCGGATCTTGTCGATACACACTCTATCGAAAAAGTTTTTATGTAGTCAAAGATATGCATATAAATCAATTGGGTTGGCTCAAAACAGCTTGATTCACTTACTTAGATCAATTGGATTGGCTGAGGCTGACATAACCTATTGATTTGGTGCAGTCAAAGACATACTTCTTCAAAGGCAGGGAAGGTGTGTGATCGTATCTTGTTGATATACCCTCTCCCAAAAATGTTTTTTGTGCAGTCAAAGACGTACACATAATTCAATTGGTTTTGCTCAAGCCGACCAGATTAACTTACATAGATCAATTAGGTTGGTTGAGGTCGACCTGATCCACTTACTTAAATCAATTGGGTTAGATGAGACTGACCTGACCCGTTCAATTTTTGCAGTCAAATATGTACTTCTCCAAATGTATGGAAGGTATGTGATCGAATCTGGTTGATACACCCTCTCCCGAAAAGTTTTTGTTCAGTCAAAGACGCGCATATAAATCAATTGGGTTAATCTATCTAACCTGATTCACTTACTTAGATTAATTGGGTTAGCTGAGGTTGAGCTTATCCACTTATTTAGATCAATTGGGTTGGCCTTGGACAACCCGACCTATTCATTTGGTGTTATCAAAGACGTGCTTCTCTAAACGTAGGGAAGGTATGTGATCGAATCTTATTGATACACACTCTCCTGAAAAAAAAAATTGTCCTGTCAAACACGTGCATAAAATAGGCAACATTTGAGTTAAGACTATAAAAACATATTTTATAAAATTAATTTTTTTTGTACAACTTCGAAGAATTGCTAGGATAACACTAGTGATATTACTTTTTGACGTTTCTGAATTCCATGGATTCTTTAATGGTTCCCCCTATAATGTTTCAATGCGATAAGTGACAGGTCGTACCTCTTCGACTACTCGATACGGAATATGGAAATTTGCCTCTAGCATGTTAGATTTCTCTGTGACTTTCTTCAGGACATAATCCCCTTCCTTAAGGAAGCTCGACTTGACCCTTTTATTGTACAACTTCGTTGTGCGCTGTTGATATGATGGCACTCTAAGTACAGCTTCTTCTTTGACTTCATAAAACAAATCCATATTCAATATCCTTATAAAATCACTTTTATTGGAATCAAAATTCAGGACTCAATGACTAGGAAAGCCGAGCTCCACTAAAGCCATAGTCTCACTTCTGAAGGCCAGCATATAGGGGTTTTCTCCTATTGTCATTTGTAATATTGTTTTGTAGGCCCGTATCATGCTCTGTAACTCATTTATCCAGCTTCCTTTAGATTCTTTTAGTATTATATTCATCCCATCTAATAGAGTATTATTTGTGATCTTTATCTGCCTATTACATTGTGGATGAGCTGGTGATGAATGTAACTTTTCTATTTTTGCTTTGTCATAGTATTTTTGGAAATCATCATTGTCAAACTGTGTTTCGTGATTTATGATGAAAGCATAGGGGATTCCAAATAGGGTTATCACATTCTTCCATATAAAATGGAAGACTTTTGCATAGGTCATCTCAATAAGTGGTTCGGCCTCCCCCCATTTCATGAAGTAATCCACTGCTACTACTAAGTATCTAAATCTCTCCTTGGTCTTTGGTAGAGGGATGACTAAATCCATGATCAAATAGCAAAAGTCCAAGGTGATGTAATTGGAGATAGCTAGGCATCTCGTCTATTATGCACGACTCCAACTTTCTAGTAATTATCATACTTCTGCATGTAATCTCTGTAATCTTTCTTCATTGTGGTTGGTAATATACTTGAATGGCTATTCCTTGTTCTAACGTCCATCCTAACTCATGATCTTTACACGATCCTTTATGAATGTCTTTAATCATATTTTGTACCTCCATAGGATGTACGCACCTCATTAGTGAGACTGTGAAGCCTCTATTGTATAGGACTCCCTTGTCCATTTCGTACTTGACAACTTTATAATGAAGTCTTTTTTCCAATTTCTGGTGGGCTGGTAGGACACCTTCCTCCAAGTACTTAATAATTAGTTCCATTCATGATGTGCCCATGGTGAGTTCAAGGAGGTTCACTTATTCAATATCATTACTCTTATGTTCTAATATTTCCACAGGAATAATTCTTCTGATCTCGGCTCTTATGGCTAAAGCTAGCCGAGCAAATGCATCTTCCTTGGAAGTTTTTGATATAGGTATCCTAATCATTCGTAGTTCTTTTATCTTGGGGATTGAAATTTTTACTTTGGCCAGGTACACTATCATATTTCCCTTTTTCACTTCGTATTTTCCCAATACTTGATTTATCACCAGTTATGAATCATTGTGAGCCTTAATATGTTCAGCTCCTAAGGATATGTCTAACTCTAGTTAAGAAATTAAGGTTTCATACTTTGCCTCATTGTTGGGCGCTTTAATTTTAACCATAGAGAATACTCTGCATCACCTCCATCAGGCGTGTTCACATGACGACCCTTCTACAAACACCTTCCATATCAGGAAATTATTTTCAAAACTGCCTTCTATAAAAGAACCATTTCTGAATAATATGGGGGTGGATTTGATGACATCTGTTGGGCAAGCCTCGGGGCTAGTTTCTAGGTCATCTGTGATCGTATTTATCCGCTCGGCTGGATGCTAGATCTTCACGTCGGGAATTGCAGATATAGTCTTTGTGGCCTTATTCTCTTCATAAGTGAATTCCACAATATAATTTGCTACAGCTTGACCATTGATCACGGCCCTTGGCTCATATGAAATTTCATATTCCCCCATCTTTATGGCCCATGCCATTAGCTTTATAGATTTTTTAAGTCTATGAATGGTTTTTCGAAGTGGGAGATTGGTGTAGACCACTATGGAGTGAGCTTGGAAATATTGTTTCATCTTTTTGGATCCTATTACCAAAGCCAAGGCCAGCTTCTCCATTTTAGAATACCTCACTTTTACTCCAGTAAAAGCATTTCTTGTGTAAAACATCAACTTATGAGTTCCCTCATCATTTCTTATTGGATTCGAACTGAAATCTGGTTTTGACACAACTAGGTATAGGTACAATTTCTCTCCTAGGATTGTCCTTTATAGTAATGGGGCTTTCCCTATGTATCTCTTCAGTTCCAAAAATGTGGTCTGACATTCTTCTGTCCACTCAAAGGAACTTTTGATAACTTTAAAGAATGGGAGACATTTATCCGTGGATTTGGACACAAATATATTTAGAGCTACTACTCGGACTGTCAGATTTTGCATTTCTTCTTGCTCTTTGGAGGTTGTGTTGATCAACGCATGGATCTTGTCAGGGTAAGTATCTATGACTCTTTAGTTCATAATAAATCCTAGAAACTTTACAACCTTGACTTTGAACGTGCATTTAGCTGGGTTCAGCTTCATCTAGTACTTTTTTAGCTCACTGAATGTATGGTCGAGGTATTTTAAGTGATATTCTACTTTGATGCTCATGGTACGCATATCATCCACATACACTTCCAAGTTCCTTCATATCTGGTTCTTAAATACTTTATTTACCAATATTTGGTAAGTAACACCTACATTTTTTAATTCAAAAGGCATTACATTATAGCAAAAGGTACCTCGACTGGTGATGAAAGACGTCTTCTCCTTATCTTTTGGATTTATTTTTATGTGGTTGTAATAGAAATATGCATCCCTAAAACTCAATAGTTTGTGGTCGACCATTGCATCCACCATTTGATCTATCCGTGGTAAAGCATAATAATCCTTAGGGCATGCCTTGTTCAGATCTAGGAAGTCCATGCACATCCTCCATTTGTCACCCTTCTTTGGTACTATGACTACATTTGCTATCCAATCAAGATACATCACATCTTCAAAGAACTCGGTCTTATTTAATTTTACCACTTCATCCTGTCTTGCTATATTCTTCTTTTCTGAGAAAACTCGCCTCTTTTGTTTGAGTGTCCTGTCTTATTTGATTATATTAAGTTCATGGCAGATAATAGAAGGGTGTATTCCATCCATGTGTTTATGACTCTAGGAAAACACACTATTGATACGATGTAAATATTGCGTATTTCACCCTTTAACCTATGCCTTATTAGCCCCCTCGAGTATCGTAATCCCTATATTTATGCTTGTTAACAAGAAAATCTCGAATTTCTATATATACATGTTTTTCAGGGGTTATTTGAGCTTTTTTTGGTATTTCGATGCTTAGTATGAAGTTTGGACGCATTCCGAACAAGTTTTGTACAAATCTACACGTGCAAGGGCAATTTAGTCATTTCAAAATTCGGGCATCTGGTCCAATGTCTTCACAAAAGTTGTAGCCCTCTGAGCAAGCTTTGTATATCCGTAAACGGTGCACGAATTTGATCCCTAACGAAGAAGTTACAAGAATTTTCGCGGAAGAGATCAACAAACCAACCAAACTAGGGGAGGAAAAAGAAGTTGCAGAAGACTGATACCTTCTTTATCGATCGATCGATCGACCCCTCTATTTTTAGTCTTTGAACAAAGGCATTGGGCTGAGACCTTTTTGATCGATTGATCAACCAAAAGGGTCGATCGATCCATCCCCTATTTTTCCTCGATATTTTTATTCTGCTTTTCTTTTTCCTTTATTTTTCTATTTCTTTTGTCATTTAGTACGTAAGAGAACATTTGTTTTCTTTTGAGATATGATTAGTTTAGCTAGGGTTTGGGTGTAAGAGCTATTCTCTTCTTCCTCTTTGGGTGTGATGATCTTTAAGTTTGTAAATTGGTACTATTCATCATCCTCTCCATTAATATAGTTTTTTTCCTTGATTTATTGCTTTGATAATTGGATTTCATGCTTTTTTAAATTAGTTTATTGTGTTTATTTATTTATTTCTTAGTTAATTAGTTTAAATTAGTTTAGTTTCATGCCTTGTCACTAGTTAAATAGGGTCGGGGTTGCGTTTCTGCCATTATTGGGCGTCGAGCTCCACAAGTTAGATTTCGTGTAAAATTACATTTAATTAAAACCTCACGTATCAAAGTCAGATTGTTATGCATTTAACTTTCTTTGTCACGCAATGTTAGTGTTTATAGAGATAATTTGAATTTAATCCGCTTGCCACCATTTTCTGTTAAATGGTTAATCTTGCAACTTTGGATTGAATTCCTTATTGTGTGACGTTTATGCTTAATTTATTATGTTGGTTAAATAGATTTCGAACCCGCATTCTCATTAGTAGTTGTTTAGCCCGTGTGGTGCAAATGTGATCCCGACTCTCGCTTTTATATTATTTAGAGTTAACTTCTTTATTTTCTCATTTTCAACCTATCACCTTTTCCATTTCTATTCTTGAAGTAATAAATCAATTACCAGTCTAATCAACATTCCCTGTGGATTCTCGATACCCGACATAGCGCTATACTTATATCGCAAGTGCAATTGTAATTTAGGTTTTGCATTGATGTGGTGAAACGAATTCAATGATTAACGTTTTGACGTGATGCTACTTTTCACGTTTAATCAACTATTTCTAGCTTGGAGAAAATCTTTTAGCTACTTATTGAGGATTGGGTCTAGGGATGAGCCAATTTGGGTTGTCCTCTTAGGGTTCTCATCATCCATTACTATTGGCTTTGTTTCTTTAATGGATTCCTCATTTATCAACCTATGTTCATCTTGAGGATCTAATGTCTCGATCTGATAGATTTGGGTTAATTTCTTTCTTTCCTCCTTATCGATCGAGGTAAAATTGCGTTTACGTGCTTCTACATGGTCTCCATTCGCTACTCTGACTCCGTAATTGGTTAGGAATTTGAGGCATTGATAAACAGTAGAGGCAACAGTCTCAAATTTCTTCAAACTAATTCTTCTAAAGATGATATTATAAGTTGATTATATATTCTTATCAAAGACGAAGACTCTCATTTTCTCCATTCTATAAATCAACCACACCCCCACCATGACTTCCAACTCAATGAAACCTAAAGGGTACACTTTTTCCCCCAAATATCTTATCAGAGGGTGATGATATGCTTCCAGTTTTCTATCAGATAGCTTCAATATTTGAAATATATAATAGAACATAACATCGTTCGAACTCCTATTGTCTACTAGGATCATTTTCACATTTTTACCATGTATCATCAGGGTAGTTACTAGTGGATCGTCATGAGAATACCATAACCCAGAAAGGTCATCCCTGGATAATCCTATGACTACTCTTTATTTAGCCTTGCAAGGGCGTTCATCTGCTATTACTACCATGTTGACATCTTAGTTTTTTAAACAAGCACTTACTTCATTGAGGTATGCCTTCCTCTCAGTTGGTTCATCACCTCCTTCGGTGTCTCCTCTTGTGATAAAGTTCCATCCAAAAGAGATCATGTTATACTCTTCCACGGGATCGATAGGTCGAGGTGGGGGATTTGGATCCTCCTCTTCTTTGTTTTCCCTTGCTCTCTTCTTTTCTTATTCCCTAGCACGAGGCGATCTTGATCTTTTTTTGGTCTTCCAATCCCTACAAGCTTGTGATGGTCTTCCACTTTTCTCCACATATTTATTGATTTTCCCTCTCTTGATAAGGGTCTCGATTTAATCTTTTAAGGCCAAATAATCCTTGGTCTCATGCTCATGATCTTTGTGGAATTTGCAGAACTTTCTTTTGTCCCTTCTTCCACTAGGAGTTCTTAGTTTCTCATGCCACTTTAGCTCACCATTTCCTCATATATCATCAAGGATATGGTGCACTCCTATAGTTAAGGGAGTGTATTCATCAAATTTCTATAATGGCTTCTTCTCTTTCTTCCCCTTAGGGACATCCTTGTGTTGCTTCGTCGAGCTGTTGTTATTTTTAAATTTCTTATGAGGGATTCTTTCTCAACTATAGCCTCCTCCGCATTCATGATTTTCCCGGCCTTGGCCAAGAGTTAGGCCATATTAGTTGTAGTATATTTGGCTAATGTCTAGAATAGTTTTCTTAGTAAGAGTTCACTCATGATCGATGTTATGGACATCTTCTCCACGTAATCTACTACTTTCAATTTCTTTGTGTAGAACCTGGTAATGTACTCCCTCGTCGTTTAGTCCTCGCGATAATGGACGCTTAACAAGTGAGCCACCCTTTTTCCAGGTTTTTCTCTAAAGAAAAAGTTATTAACAAAGAGGTCATCCAATTGTTTAAATTTTGAGATTTCCCCTCTGGGCATGCCATTATACCAAATTTGAGCAAGGCCAGTAAGAGTGCTAAAAAAAGATCTATAGCGCATCTCATCAGCTGTAGAGAATATGTCACAAGCGGCTTGGTATTGTTCTAAGTGTAAGATTGGATCTTATTTCCTTTTATAGTTAGGAGTAATCACCGGAGAAAAAAACTTTGTTGGTGTGGGATAGATGACTACGCATGTCGTGAATGAAGATCCTTAAACAAAGCTTCTATGTAATGGATTTTTGGTTCTTATGTGGTTGCACAAATTATCTTCAATTCTCTAGATAGATTACTTCCATGGTTGAGCTTCCTCAACTATAATGTTGGGTTGCATGTGACTTTTGCCAAACACTCTTCCCTCGGGAGGGCCTTCTTGCATTGGTTTGATGTCTTGGCATGATACTTTAAACTTACTCCTCGTCCATGATCTGTCTTCTTTCATTATGATCATCCGGCGTCTTTATGGGGGGTGGATGTTCTCGCGCCCTTCTTCTTACTATCCTATCAATGACAGGAATCTTCCTAAGTCTTTCAAAAGCAATTGTACGCTCTTCAAAGTAAGTCCGGTCATTAAATGCTTGTTGGCAAATGGATCTGATTGTCTCAGATCCCGTATCAAATCTTTTGGGATTTTCCAAATCCTTACCCCGGCTCTCTTACCTCCTATCCGGATATGGGGTGAGTGGAGGTATTTCTTGTCGCTTTCCAATGCTCATCTCCATGGTCGGGGTGATTGGTGGTGAATCGGTTCATCTTTGTGATTCCATCACATTTTGTATGAGTTGTCTCATGTCTTCGTACATAGCTTCCTGACTTTTGACAAGGTTGTAAAGGAATCTAGCTAAGTCCCTGTAACACCCCGTATTTCTGGTACATTTTAATATTTAATTAATTCGTAAATTCAAATTACTAGTGTGTTGTGATTTAATGAATTAATTATGGTAAAAATATAATTTAAATATTAATCGGAGAGTGAATGGTTAATATTTAGGCAAATTAAATTACTGAGTGAATAGTAATAATGTAATGATGTCGTCTAGAGTATTAATGACGAGGTCTGTACTTATCACATCCGAAAGTCGGTATAAAACTATATGGGGTGGGGGATAAGTATTTTTATAAATTAACTCGGATGCAGATTATGAGGATACAGTTGAGTCCGGATGGGCCGAGATAGTCGAAAAAGTGTACCCGGGGGTAGTAAACGGGTCACGGGACGTTTTTAGACATAGTCGGGCCCACTCGGGGACATTTTGGTCACTTGGGCTTGGCCCATTAGTCAAAAAACGTGAATTGGATTATTAAGTTAATAAAAGGAAGATTTAGGATGGCTGTGCTTAATTAAGAAGAGGCACTAAAGGGTTAGGAAACCCTAGCAGCAGCCAAGCCATATTGGGGGATCAAAAGAGAACCAACAAAGGTCATCTTCAACCTTGGTATTTAGCTCCAATTCAGACTCTACGAACCTTAAGGCAAGTGGATAACTTGCAATAGCATTAAATCTGTATTCGATTCATATTCATGCGTAGTGATTAAGTAGAAATTCGTTTTTGGTTGTTAATGGAATGAACATAGGATTTTGAAAACAACCATTCTGATTTACGAAATTTGGGTGATAATTCTTGTAAAATCTGATAATGGAGAGTTATTGTATATCTAGTAGAATGATGTCTGCATAATTGAAAATGAATTTGATGATGAAATTTGGGGTATAAATGGACCTAGGGTTTATGATGAAACTTTCCCCAAATTTAGAAATTGGAGTAAAGGGATGAATTATTTATGTTGATGAATATTCTGGAGATCCCTAATGAGTTTCCTAATATGTACAAATGGTAAAAGGGATTTAGTTTTAGTGTAGAAGGAAATTAGGGCTTGTAGATTTTCGCCCATGGCTGTCTGTCTTTGCGAAGAAGACGAGTACCTATTCGATCGATCGATCGACGCCATGAAGTCGATCGATCGACGGTCCGCAGAAACTGACAGTTCGCCCTGTTTTAATTATATAGGGAGAGATTTATATAAAAATTGTTATGTGATTAATTATGGAGAAAAATTTATACATGTTTTAAATCTGATTAATTGTGGGGAAATAAATTAGAAAATGGGAGTAGAAATTGGGTGTCACGTCAAAATTGGTTGAGCGACATCGGAGTATATTATTTCATTTAGTAATGGACTAAGTAATTTAGAGTCGGGATTTAGACTCGGGTGAGGTTAATTCGGGCTATGAGATGGAGTCCAATTAAAGGGTGAGGGCAACATCAAAAGTAACTGAAATTATTAATGCAAATTAATTAATGATTCGAGCTGGGTAATAACCTCATAATAAAAATGGAATAGGCTTGTGTCACGGGTTAGTACACGGTGTAACTGGAACATTTTTATGTGTGTATATATATATACGGTGTGTGATAGTATATGTATATAGTGTATGCCTTAATATCAGTGGTTAGATATTATTATACTTTAGTGCTATAGGGGGAGGTTACGCGCAGTGGATGAATCCCCTAGCTTGAGGAGTAGGGCGAGTAGATTCCCAGGTCATAGCGTCCGTTACAGGGAGTGAGGGGCATCTCACTTTCCGGGAAGGAATATGACCGCCTCCAATCGTATACTAAACCAAGTTAGTGAGCGAATCTAACTTGGATAACTAGGATATGCGAATATACCTAGTGTACTAGCACTTTAGAGAAATTTTATCCGGGGAGTATTTTTACTCGGGTGGATGTTAGTGTTTTATGTATTCCAGTATGTGTGTGAATGCTGCAATAAATTTTAAGTATATAATTAGGTAATTATTATATACGGGCTAAATAAATACAAGCATGAGTTGTTGTATACGTATAACGAGTGGAGTAGTTATATGAATTAAAAAGGGAAATGATTTAATTAAGTTGATAGTGCTAATGACTTAAAAAAAATCATCATCACAGTTACTCAAATTAGAGTAGAAGGGATTCAAGGAGACTTTAATAATTATCTAGTCATGAGTTAGATAACTAGGTGATAATTAAAGCGTTAGTGGTGCACATTAGAGGAGGGGCAAGGAAGTTCTCAAGAGAGTGCGTCACTAACTAAAATATGTAGAGCATGCATTTTTATTATTACTGCAAGTTAATCATTTGCTAAATGTTTTCAAATGTTTTGGGTACTAACCCTTGCTATAAAAACTTTTTAAAAACCTTTTAGGTGTCCAGCCACAGGGACGCCAGACTTGACTCGGTTCCAGGAAATCCGTTGCTGCAGCATATGTGGATGTTGCGGGACCTTTAATAGACGCCTCTTTCTTTCATTCATAATGTAGAGACTCATTATTATTTATTCAAGCATGTCGCTCACTTTCCATTTATTTATTTCTTAGACTTGTTGGGATTTTATTCTTGTCTTTATGGGATTTTTATTTGGACCGATGGTTTATTCGGTTAATAAATTTTACTTGTGGAATGATTAGTTAAATTATCTGTGATTATTTTATTGTTGTATTTTCCGCATGGGTTTTTGTTTAATTAATGAAAGATAAAAATTGACACCAGTCTATTTTTCTCACTTAGGTGGTTAGTAATTTAAATAAAATGACAGTGATGCTAAGAATGGACCAAATGAGAAACCTATTCTAACTTGATTTAGGACTGATCACCCGGGATTAATTAGGCGGGGTGTCACAGATGGTATCAGAGCATCAGGTTCTAGTTGTCCTTAGGATCTGTACGGCTTTCTACGTTTCAGCGTAGCGTTCGGTTGTTATAGAGCCCTATTATTAGGACTGTTGATTATATTTTCCGCTTGTGAGATATCGTATTCCTGCTATTAATTTTTGTATAAATTGTGTACTTATACAATTCAATCTATTTCAGATGCCGCCAAAGAGACAGAGAGCGGAGAGGGCAGAGGATAGAGATGAGGTGAGGGAGGCTCGCCAGGAGCCACAGGTACCGCCACCACCACCCCCGCCCGAGTTGATTTCTACCACTCAGGTGGCAGTGATAGTGGCCCAAGCGGTGGAGACAGCGATGCGAGCTATGACAACTCATTTTCCACAGCCCCAGGCACCGCCTCCATTGGCTCCAGCAGTTCAGGCTCCAGTGGGGCCACCATCTTGGCAGCGAGTGAGGGAGACCTTTCAGAAGGGTCACCCACCCGAGTTTCGAGGTAGCACCAATGTGGTTGAGGCTTATGACTGGAAGAAGAACATTCAGCACCATCTGCGCATGTTAGAGGGTACGGAGGTGCAGAAACAGATGCTGGCTACCTTTCGTCTGTCAGGGGCAGCCTTACAGTGGTGGGAGTCCGTAACCACCGCTGAGGAGCGGGATTTGATGCCGATTTCTGAATTCTGGGTGCGGTTTGACCGCAAGTACTTCCCTCCAGCAGTAGAGTCTGAGATGAGGAAGAAATTCAGCGAGTTGGTACAGGGTGACAGGTCAGTGGCAGAATATGAGGAGGAGTTCACCCGTTTGGCAAACTTTGTGCCAAACGAGGTGAGCGATGAGGAGCGGAAGAAGTCCAAGTTCATGGATGGTCTGGCTTGGAGAATTAGGCAGCACTTGATTGGAAACCCGGCATTGGTGACCTATACAGATGTCGTTAATGCCGCACTTATACATTGTCAGGATCATCGTTTCCACACTAAGGGGAACAAGAAGGCAGGTGAGCCGAGCCAGCAGGGCAAGGCGGTCACTAGTAGTGAGACGAGTGGCACACAGCAGCAGGTCATCATTCAGCAAGGGAATCAGGCTAAGAAGTTTAAGCCTGGTGGGTTCCGACCGGGAGGACAGGGGTTCAGACAGGGGCAACCAGGCCCTAATCAGCAACAGCAGGTTCCTCAGGGCCGTCAGGGCCAAGGGAACAACGGGGGAGGCCAACCGGGCCAGCAACGTCAGGGCCAGCAGGGCCAATGGCAGAGTGACGACCAGAAACGCTGTTTCTCCTGTGGCCAGCCAGGACACTTCAAGAGGGAGTGCCCGCAGAGGGGCAGAGGCCAGCAGCAGGGTGCCCAGCAAGGGCAACAGGGTCAAATGCCACCAGCAGCACCAGCACCACCCGCCCCACAGCAGCAGGGGCAGATGCACTACGGACGTGTGTATAACGTTCGGGACGTTCCCAATCCTCCAGCACAGCAGGCGCCGCCCGCGATCGAGGGTACGTTCTCTATCCATGGCACTATGGGTCGGGTATTATTTGATACGGGGGCCACTCATTGCTTTATAGCTACTCATTTCGCGAAGGCGTTAGGGTTGTTAGCCACCGCAGAGAGCACTGTTACGTGTGTCGACTCACCTTTGGGAAATGGGTCGCTTATATTCTTTATATGTCGGAGAGTAGGAGTGGAGATTGGCGGTTTAGTTTTACCTGCGGACATGTTGGTATTAGATATGCATGTTCATGACGTGATCATCGGTATGGATTGGCTCGCTGACTATAGAGCCATGATTGATTGCTTCAGTGGGAGCCTTATCTTCGCCATTCCGGGACATGAGATGTTTGTTGTGACGATGCCTCGCCCAGAGGGAGGCTCGACCACTCATCTATACTACATTGAGGAAGAAACCTCGCAGGAAGTAGCAGTTTCTTTAGACTCTATCCCTGTAGTGAGGGACTTTGAGGATGTATTCCAGGAGATACCAGGATTACCACCCAGCAGAGAAATCGAATTTGTTATAGACTTGGCACCGGGGACGAGGCCTATTGCTCGGGCACCTTACCGAATGGCCCCTTCAGAAATGCGGGAATTGAGGGAGCAGATTCAGCAACTACTGGGTCAGGGTTTTATTCGGCGGAGTACATCGCCGTGGGGTGACCCGGTGTTGTTTGTGAAGAAACGAGATGGGTCACTCCGATTGTGCGTGGATTATAGGGAGCTGAACAAGGTGACAATACGAAATAAGTATCCGTTGCCTCGGATTGATGATTTATTTGACCAACTGAGAGGGGCGTCTTACTTCTCCAAAGTCGACTTGAGGTCAGGGTATCATCAACTGCGTATCCGAAAAGAGGATGTTCCTAAGACCGCTTTCCTGTCGCGGTATGGATCGTATGAGTTCAGGGTGATGCCCTTTGGGCTCACCAATGCACCAGAAGTGTTCATGGACCTCATGAATAGGGTTTTCAGGGAGTACCTAGATCAGTTTGTCATCGTGTTCATTGATGACATCCTAATCTACTCGCGTACCGAGGAGGAGCACGCAGAGCATTTACGCATGGTTCTACAGACACTGAGGGATCATCAGCTCTATGCCAAATTCGGGAAGTGTGGGTTCTGGCTACGGGAGGTACAGTTCCTTGGTCACGTCGTGTCAGATCAGGGTATTGCAGTGGATCCGGATAAGGTGTCAGCGGTGAGGGAGTGGGGACAGCCCACGACACCGACCGAGGTGCGCAGTTTTCTGGGTTTGGCTGGTTACTACAGGCGATTCATTAAAGGATTCTCTAAGACTGCAGGACCTTTGACGAATCTGACTCGGAAAGGGGTACCTTTCAAGTGGGATGATAGTTGTCAATTAGCGTTCGACGAGCTAAAGGACAAGTTGACATCTGCACCTGTGCTGGCATTGCCAAAAGGAGGGCTAGAGTATCGGGTTTACACAGACGCATCCTTACGGGGTCTTGGGGGTGTGCTCCAGCAGGAAGAAAGGGCTATAGCTTATGCTTCCAGGAAGCTAAAGCCCCACGAGAGGAATTACCCCACTCACGACCTAGAGTTGGCAGCGGTCGTTTTTGCTTTAAGGATATGGAGGCATTATCTTCTAGGAGAGCAGTTTACTCTATTCACGGATCATAAGTCGCTTAAGTATCTCTTCACATAGAAGGATCTGAATATGAGGCAGAGGCGGTGGCTAGAATTCGTAAAGGACTACCAGTTTGATATTCAGTATCATCCTGGTAAGGCCAATGTGGTAGCGGATGCATTGAGCCGAAGGCCGACTGGGGAGATATCGGAGATATGGAAAGCGAAGTGGAAAGAGCTTCAATATGAGGATGACGTAGCCAAGGCTTGCATGTCAGCTCTATCCATCATGCCCGAAATCATTATGCGAGTGGTGAGGGCTCAGGCAGAGGATCAGATTTGCCGGGATAGGGTGGGCCAGTTGTTAGCTGAGGGAGCAGAGGGTTACTCGATTAGCTCAGAAGTAGGCCTACGTTTTAATGGGAGGTTAATGGTACCAGAGGATGAGGATTTGAAGCACGCAGTTATGACAGAATCCCATGGTTCGAAATTTGCGATACATCCCGGTGGGGATAAAATGTACCAAGATATGAGGAGGCAGTATTGGTGGGCAGGGATGAAACGGGACATAGCGGAGTTTGTTTCGAAGTGTGCCACGTGTCAGCTTGTGAAAGTTGACCACCAGAGGCCATCAGGGATGCTACAGCCGTTAGAAATTCCCGTGTGGAAGTGGGAGAGCATCTCCATGGACTTCATCACAGGGTTACCGGTATCGCAGAAGGGTCACGACTCCATATGGGTTATTGTGGATCGGTTGACTAAGGTAGCCCACTTTTTGCCGGTACGCACAGACTTTGAGACGATGCGTTATGCACAGCTATTCATAGCAGAGATTGTTAAGCTGCATGGAGTACCGATAAATATCGTATCCGACCGAGATAAAATCTTTGTTGCCCACTTTTGGCAGAGCTTTCAGGAGGCAATTGGAACGGAGTTGCGCTTGAGTACAGCGTACCACCCACAGACTGACGGACAGACTGAGAGAGTTAATCAAATGCTGGAGGACATGCTCAGAATGTGCATTTTGGACTTCAGGGGAGGGTGGGAGAAATATCTTCCTTCGGTAGAGTTTGCGTATAGCAACTCTTACAAATTCACGATTGGGATGGCACCGTTTGAGGCACTATACGGGAGACCTTGTCGTTCACCCGCTTGTTGGTTAGAGGTGGGGGACAACAAACTCTTGGGGCCGGAGATTGTCCAGGAGACATCTGCCAAGATAGAGTTGATTCGAGGAAGGATTCGAATAGCTCAGGACAGGCAGAAGAGTTATGCTGATGCTTCTCGAAGACATGTGGAGCTAGAGGTTGGGGAACAGGTTTTAGTCCGGGTATCCCCTATGAAAGGGGTGATGAGATTCGGCAAAAAGGGTAAGTTAGCACCGCGATACGTAGGACCTTTCCCTATTATTAAGAGGGTGGGACCGGTGGCGTATAAACTTGGGTTACCAGAACATCTTCAGCGGATACACGATGTATTCCATGTGGCATCGCTAAAGAAATATAGAAGGAGCGAGAGAGCCTTTTGGCATATTCCACTCGAGGAGATCGACTTACAGCCAGACATCTCGTATGAGGAGAGGCCGGTAGCAATTCTGGATCATAGTGAGCGGAAATTACGATCCAAGGTTGTTCCTTTGGTTAGGGTACAGTGGGGTCATCACAATGTTGACGAGTCTACCTGGGAGCGAGAGGAGGATATGCGGGAACAATATCCAGAACTTTTCAACACAGGTACGATCTAATTTCGGGGACGAAATTCCTTTATAAGGGGGGGAGTATGTAACACCCCGTATTTCTGGTACATTTTAATATTTAATTAATTCGAAAATTCAAATTACTAGTGTGTTGTGATTTAATGAATTAATTATGGTAAAAATATAATTTAAATATTAATCGGAGAGTGAATGGTTAATATTTAGGCAAATTAAATTACTGAGTGAATAGTAATAATGTAATGATGTCGTCTAGAGTATTAATGACGAGGTATGTAATTATCACATCCGAAAGTCGGTATAAGACTATATGGGGTGGGGGATAAGTATTTTTATAAATTAACTCGGATGCAGATTCTGAGGGTACAGTTGAGTCCGGATGGGTCGAGATAGTCGGAAAAGTGTACCCGGGGGTAGTAAACTGGTCACGGGATGTTTTTAGACATAGTCGGGCCCACTCGGGGACATTTTGGTCACTTGGGCTTGGCCCATTAGTCAAAAAACGTGAATTGGATTATTAAGTTAATAAAAGGAAGATTTAGGATGGCTGAGCTTAATTAAGAAGAGGCACTAAAGGGTTAGGAAACCCTAGCAGCAGCCAAGCCATATTGGGGGATCAAAAGAGAGCCAACAAAGGTCATCTTCAACCTTGGGATTTAGCTCCAATTCAGACTCTACGAACCTTAAGGCAAGTGGATAACTTGCAATATCATTAAATCTGTATTCGATTCATATTCATGCGTAGTGATTAAGTAGAAATTCTTTTTTGGTTGTTAATGGAATGAACATAGGATTTTGAAAACAACCATTCTGATTTACGAAATTTGGGTGATAATTCTTGTAAAATCTGATAATGGTGAGTTATTGCATATCTAGTAAAATGATGTCTGCATATTTGAAAACGAATTTGATGATGAAATTTGGGGTATAAATGGACCTAGGGTTTATGATGAAACTTTCCCCAAATTTAGAAATTGGAGTAAAGGGATGAATTATTTATGTTGATGAATATTCTGGAGATCCCTAATGATTTCCTAATATGTACAAATGCTAAAATGGATTTAGTTTTAGTGTAGAAGGAAATTAGGGCTTGCAGATTTTCGCCCATGGCTGTCTGTCTTCGCGAAGAAGACGAGTACCTGTTCGATCGATCGATCGACGCCATGAAGTCGATCGATCGACGGTCGGCAGAAACTGACAGTTCGCCCTGTTTTAATTATATAGGGAGAGATTTATATAAAAATTGTTATGTGATTAATTATGGAGAAAAATTTATACATGTTTTAAATCTGATTAATTGTGGGGAAATAAATTAGAAAATGGGAGTAGAAATTGGGTGTCACGTCAAAATTGGTTGAGCGACATCGGAGTATATTATTTCATTTAGTAATGGACTAAGTAATTTAGAGTCGGGATTTAGACTCGGGTGAGGTTAATTCGGGCTATGAGATGGAGTCCAATTAAAGGGTGAGGGGAACATCAAAAGTAACTGAAATTATTAATGCAAATTAATTAATGATTCGAGCTGGGTAATAACCTCATAATAAAAATGGAATAGGCTTGTGACACGGGTTAGTACACGGTGTAACTGGAACATTTTTATGTGTGTATATATATATACGGTGTGTGATAGTATATGTATATAGTGTATGCCTTAATATCAGTGGTTAGATATTATTATACTTTAGTGCTATAGGGGGAGGTTACGTGCAGTGGATGAATCCCCTAGCTTGAGGAGTAGGGCGAGTAGATTCCCAGGTCATAGCATCCGTTACAAGGGGTGAGGGGCATCTCACTTTCCGGAAAGGAATATGACCGCCTCCAATCGTATACTAAACCAAGTTAGTGAGCGAATCTAACTTGGATAACTAGGATATGCGAATATACCTAGTGTACTAGCACTTTAGAGAAATTTTATCCGGGGAGTATTTTTACTCGGGTGGATGTTAGTGTTTTATGTATTCCAGTATGTGTGTGAATGCTGCAATAAATTTTAAGTATATAATTAGGTAATTATTATATACGGGCTAAATAAATACAAGCATGAGTTGTTGTATACGTATAACGAGTGGAGTAGTTATATGAATTAAAAAGGGAAATGATTTAATTAAGTTGATAGTGCTAATGACTTAAAAAAAATCATCATCACAGTTACTCAAATTAGAGTAGAAGGGATTCAAGGAGACTTTAATAATTATCTAGTCATGAGTTAGATAACTAGGTGATAATTAAAGCGTTAGTGGTGCACATTAGAGGAGGGGCAAGGAAGTTCTCAAGAGAGTGCGTCACTAACTAAAATATGTAGAGCATGCATTTTTATTATTACTGCAAGTTAATCATTTGCTAAATGTTTTCAAATGTTTTGGGTACTAACCCTTGCTATAAAAACTTTTTAAAAACCTTTTAGGTGTCCAGCCACAGGGACGCCAGACTTGACTCGGTTCCAGGAAATCCGTTGCTGCAGCATATGTGGATGTTGCGGGACCTTTGATAGACGCCTCTTTCTTTCATTCATAATGTAGAGACTCATTATTATTTATTCAAGCATGTCGCTCACTTTCCATTTATTTATTTCTTAGACTTGTTGGGATTTTATTCTTGTCTTTATGGGATTTTTATTTGGACCGATGGTTTATTCGGTTAATAAATTTTACTTGTGGAATGATTAGTTAAATTATCTGTGATTATTTTATTGTTGTATTTTCCGCATGGGTTTTTGTTTAATTAATGAAAGATAAAAATTGACACCAGTCTATTTTTCTCACTTAGGTGGTTAGTAATTTAAATAAAACGACAGTGATGCTAAGAATGGACCAAATGAGAAACCTGTTCTAACTTGATTTAGGACTGATCACCCGGGATTAATTAGGCGGGGTGTCACAGTCTTCTATTCCAATTAGAGTGGAAGGAGGTACATCTTCTTTTTCTCTACTGCGTTTAAGGTGTTCGGCTATTATTACAATTTGCGACCATAGAAACAGAGTATAGCCACCAGAAAACAGAATTTGCTAAATTTTCTTGAAATTTGATTAAGAAGGACTATTCGATGGAGTTTTAGGTAGAACTTGTAGGTGGGCCAATAATCTAGGGATTTTTAGGCAAGAAGTTTCACTGGTAGGAAAAGTAAAATGGTTATGTGATAAGGTTTATGAGATTTTAATTTGGAATTTAAAATTTTAGCAATTAAGAATCGTAATTTCATAGAGAAACAACTAGGCTTTCAGGCATTTCCCAGAGACGACGTTATTCTATTATCATCTAAAAAAGGAATTCAATTGGTGTCTTATCTATAGAACAACCAATTTAGAGATAATAGACAATAAGTAGATAATTAATGCAAGAAGGAGATGAGGATAAGAGGATTAACAATGAGATATAGGTGGTTTAGCTTTTATAATAAGCTTACGTCCACAGGGTGCTTTGTTACTTTCAGACCTACTTTTAGGAATACATTTGTGTCTAGGGTTTTTGTTAATTTAAAGGAAATGAAAGAAGATAATTGTATGTAGGTTGTAATTATTGCTCTATATCTTATTGGGTCTCCCTCTAAGATTCATTTCTTACATGCCCCCCCTTTGGAGCAAAACGTCTTATTTATGTTGACTGTGGTAGAGGGAATCAGTGTGTCAGCCAGCATGGGCCAGATGGGGTCCCTCTAGATTGGTGGAGCACTTATTGAGTTATTTAAGGATTTTGCAGATCAAGTGGGGAGCTTATCACATGTCAACCATATGAAAATCCAGATGAAATATTGCAAACTAGTCACCAGAGGTCCTAGCTGTCATTTTTCTTCGTTGTCTTCAACCTGAACAAGCGAGATATACAAATTCCCAAAATAGTCGAGCTCATGTGTTGTCCTAACTTTAGTTGGGGCGGAGGTCCTCAAATAATGGATTTGTAATTCAAAAATATGGTATAACAATGCCCTTAATGTGAGAAATCCTAATACGATGGTCAACTACTCAATTGGAGTGGAGATAATTAACTTTAGAGGTTACTAATGATGCAACAATAGATTATCTTCAACTTTTCGCCAGATTAGGTCAGTGCCCAATCGGTTTTGTTCCACCGATCGACTCACTTGTTCCCAATATAGTATTTAGAACTCCAGACTCCGAGCGGGAGCTATGAGGGAGGTCATTTGGGGAAGAGGCCTGTATCTTATGGATGAGTGGTGACGATGTTTTGGGTGGGTCTTTTTGGTGGGATTGTATGTAACCTCCTTAAAAGACGTCCTTTTTTGGTTTGGGGTTTTTTGGGTATACTCTAGGGTATATGTGTAGTATGTTACTCTAGGAAGAACACTCGGAATCCCCAATACATATTTTGTCATATATGGGGATTCTCGCTTTATAGATCCTAGTATATAAATAATGACACTTCCTCTTCTTCAGGGTTTGTATCGTGCCTTCAATATTTTTTCTTTTATTTAATTTATCCATGAGTGATGTAGGAATGGATAGAATTAGGCCGAAGCTTTTTTATGAAAATGGGTGATAGAATAAAATATAGATAACATGATAATATGAGGAGAAACAGAGTGAGCCTAAGCCCTTTTGATTAGAATAGTGGCAACATGCATACACTTACTTTTTTGTGCCAAACTAGTAAAACTAAAGATAAAGGAGAAAACAGGAAAATACTAAAGACAATAAAAGAAAAAAGGGGGAAACAAAAATGTCCTATCTTTTTTAAACTTTTCTTTTGAGGAGAGAGACAACTTTATTTGCTTGATGGAAAGTCACTTTGTTTGAATGGATGCCGGGGAAAGAGAAGGAAATTCCTTTTTTTCTTCAATATGTGTTAGGGATAAAGCCTTTTTACCTAGATTTTTGAAGTAGGAGTGCCACCATCCTGCTAAGAATATGTTACCATTTTGTGGGGAGACCTTAGGTAGTCTGCCTATTTCAATGATTGTCCCAGGTTACAAGGTGTTTTAGAGTGGAAGCGTAGGGTTTTACTATTTATTTTTTGGGGCAAAGTGTATAGGGTAGTGTATATCCCCTTTTGAGGCTTCTTCTTTTTTTGTTTTTCTCGATATTAGCCTTTGCGTGTATCTTAAGTAAGGATGACCCTACGGAGTATCTAAATTCATTAGAGCATTATTTTGTCTTGATTTTTAGCCTATTTAGATCGCGTCGACTCTTTGGGAGTGAAGGCACAATGACTATAGACAGGATTTTCCCTTATCAAGATTTTTTTGTTGTTGTTTATTTAGATCGAGCCTTAAGTGATATCTCGAGTTGCTTACGCATCTACGATTTAAAGACATCAGGTATCTGTAAATGTCTACGATAAAAATATAGCAGAGAATCATCTCTACGTAATTCTCCCTGAATGCAAAAATATTAGGGTTTTAATGTGATTTAGCTAACTTCAAGTGAAATTTTGGTGACACAAGTGGGATTTTTGATGTAGGGTTGGGAATGTGTATTGACTAGCATGGTCTTCCTTTCCCTCGATGACCAATTGTTCTACCTCTTCTTTATTTTACTCAAGGAGGGTTCATGGAAAGAATTTTTTCAATCGATTGAGACTGAAAGGTTGGGAAAACGTGTCTCCATCGAGGTCCGCTAAGATAGATGCCTCGCTAGAGTTTATTTTTTTGATTAGATAGGGTCCACCCAGTTGGGTGAAAATTTACCTCCAGGAGTTCGGGTCGATTTAAGTTTTTCTTTCAATAAAAGGTCGCCCTTTTGAATGTTTCACTTTTTGATTCATTTTTTGAATGCTCAGGTGATACGTTGATGGTAGCCCTATTTATGGTAAATATATTTCATCCTCCTTCGTCAAGGAGATCTAGTTCGTCATTATAGGCTTGGACCCAGTCTATTTTAGCTACTTTGCTTTTGAGCATGAACCCGAGCGAGTTCACCTCGATTTCAATGGGTAAGATCACTTCCATTCTAGAAACTAGTAAGTAGGGAGTGGCCCCAATAGATTTTTTCCCTTGCGTATGGTAGCCCTAAAGGGTGTATAGGAGCTTGTTTAACCAATTATTGTCTGTCTCGGTAATATTACTAATAATATTTTTGATATTATTTTTAGCACATTCGACCTATCCATTGGTTTGAGTCCTATAAGGGATGATTTATTCCGAGTGATCACGTACTCGGGTAATAGGTTTGAAACCTCTTTCTTGAAGTGAGATCAATTATCTGATATTATCTTGTGAGTTACACTAAAGAGGCAGATAATATTTTTCCGTATGAATTTGGCCACTTTCTTAGCGTTCAGAATTGCCTAAGATTCTGCCCCGACCCATTTGGTAAAGTAGTCAATGGAGACTAGGATAAATTTGTTCTCGGTGGAGGCCTTACGGTCGACCTTACCTATCATGTCTATCCCTCAGGTGGAGAAAGTCAGAGGTGAGGTCATGCATTAGTGCTCTCGAGGAGGAAGATGTTATCATGGGGCCTATTACTAATATGGTAGTCTAATAGTATGATTCCTGGAGTATTTTCTATAGTGGGTATGTCCATTAATGTGCAGGCCACATTCGCCATTATGGATTTTATCCATCATTTTGAAGATCTTGTCCTCTATGATGCATCATAAATGTTCCATTAAACCCTATTTTTTAGATCTAGCCCCCATATATGATGAACCCAATAACCAATCGTCTCAAGGTAAGTCTATCATTGGGAGAGGACCTAATGGGTATTTTCTTTTGTGAAGAAAGCTCCACATGATATAGTATCATACTGTGGGTCCTACTATCATTTTCCTGATGGTGTCGATCTCAAAGTATTAGGAATGGGTAATTCTACTAGATACGATGACCGTGATTTCTTTAGTTACCTTTGGCGTTTAGATTATAGAATCCAGAGTTACTGTCATGGTTGTAAAGTTATTTATATCCCGTGTGAGGAAGTCAAATTCTAGGTGTTCTAATCGCGAAGCTACCGCTTCTAAGTAGGTGTGGTGTGTTTGGATATCGTCATCTCGAATCCTCTATTTTCCTATTATTCTACTGGGAAATATGTTGGAATCTACCTAGGCCTTGAGGTCCATGATCCCCATTTCCAGGATGATTTCGAGTCCCATGATGCAATCCGTATATTCATCCATGGTGCATGTACACTCATATGAATTTTAATAGCGGTGCGGATTCATCGTTCCCATTTTTTTGTATGCCCCGTTAAAGTATAATTCCTAAGTTTCTCTATCATTTATTGAAAAAAATCCTCGTATTGTTCTTCATCTGATAGAGGTTTCCCCATGAGGAGGTTGGAAATGACTCTCCCTTCGATGCCTTTTTATGTGATGTACATTATTTCAAACTTGGATAACATCAGTATCCATTTGGCCATTCGTCTAGAGAGAGTGGGTTTCTCAAATAGGTATTTTAGGGGGTCCATTATTTATATGAGTTTTGATTTCTTCTTTCGAGAAATCTCAATTTTGTTGGTTGTTTTAAAATGTTATGTTTCTTTCAAACCCTAAACCAACAAAATCATTTCTGATTTCAGCTTTTGATAATTCTTGGACTTAGATCTAGTTAAGATCTTTATTGGATATTTACACTTTCAATTATTTCACATTTTGTGAAATATTTGTAAATATTTTCGAATAACGAAAGTGTTTAGGATCTTGGCTCTTTTGTATAGAAAGATTCCTTCTTGATTTGTGGATAAATTGAAAGGTACAAAGTCTTGAGTTTCGATCAAACTTATTTTAAAAAATTTCATTGCATTTTAGAATATGTTCGTAATTTGATAATCATTTGGTCTGTAATAAGTGTGTGTGGGTTGCTTGCATGTGATTTAGAGCACATCACCACTTACACTTTCACACTACAACACTAAACGGTGTTGGTAGAGAGATTCTGAACATTTGAGTTGACGTAAAGCTAAAAGGAGTGGAGTTTTAAAGCTGAGAGAACATCAACAACATCAGAGTCTTGGGAGAAGTCAAAAAATGCTAGAGGAGTTGGTATAATTTCTGAACTTAGATTAGGCTTGATTCTGTGTCTATATTGTTATATAGTTTGTAAACGGTTACTCTCTTTTAGTGGATTTTTATTTTTGAGGTGTAGAGACCTCCATGGATGTTTCTCCCATTGGGTGGGGTTTTACCACATTAACAATTGTACTTGTATACTTCCTCTTCCTCTCATCCCTTTCTTGAGGCTGTGTTGATTTGATTTCTTTACAAGTTTTGGTTTTCAAAACTGGTAAACTTATACTTTAAATAACTCGTTCATATTGTTTTATACATCCTGTGTTAATAAATTTGTTTTAAGAACAGAGTTTCTTCAACAAACTGTTCAGAGCCATCTAAATATTTTATTATTGAATTAAAAGACTTTAGTGGTACTTTTTCAATTGGTATCAGAGCTTTGATTTTTCAAAATTCTTTAAATCTTGAGTTTCTGAAATTGTTTTCTCAAAAAAAATTATGGACTAGAAATTTGAGAGACTAGGTAACCTGTCCAAGCCCCCTCACTTTGATGGAACCAATTTTCCTTAATGGAAGGTAAGGATAGTTGCTTTAATCCAAGGGACATTGGGAGATGATGTCTGGGATGCTATTGAAAATGGTTATACTTTTCCTACTAAACCATCCGCTGAAGGAAGTACTGTGAGGATTAGAAAGTTACTAATTGAATTCACTGAAGAAAAGAAATAGACTTCCCTTAACAATAACATAGGAAAAAATGCCATATTCGTGTGTAGCAATGAACACCAATTTAAAAGGATATAATTATGTACTACCTTTAAGGAAGCATGGGACACCCAAGCAACTGCACATGAGGGTGACACTAGAGTTAAAGATGCTAAACACAAATGTTAATCCAGCAGTACAACTCCTTAATCATGAGAGACTGAGTCATTTGATGACTTCTATATTAGATTGACAGACATTGTAACCAAATTGCATGCCAATGGGATTATCTATGATAGAAAGGAAATTGTCTTTAAAATACTAAGACCACTTGCACAGAAAATTGATAATAAGAGATATGCAATTGAGGAGATGGATGATCAAATCTCATAGCTGAACTCCTCAATAGAAAATTGAGAAATGTGGAAATGGAATTAGAATTTAAGAAATAATTAACACAGTCCCAAAAGTGATAGTCTTCTTCCAATCTTTTTTTTCATCTAAGTTAGCCACACTTGAACTTAGTAAACCCGACATTGACTTAGACTCTGATGATGACGATAACTTAGATAGTCTGGATAATCAGCTTGCCTTAGTGTCTAAACAGTTTAAGAAAATTGTGAACTTTCGAAATAAAATAGCAAAAAGGCAAGGCAACCCTACTTATCCAAACCAGTTGAATAATAGGACTCATGAGAGTAGATAAGACAAACACCAGACTAATAATCACAAGAGACCTTAAAAATGTTGAATGTTATAGATGTGGGAAGTTAGGACACATGGTTAGTGACTGTAGAGTTAACTTAGACAAAATTCACAAACATAATATGGCTCATCGATGCAAGACTTGGGACGACTCAAGTGAATCTGAAAATGATGAACCTGAGTCATCAAACTCTTTTGACCCTTGTATGCCATTTTTTTCTAAGACAATATACACTGATGATAAGGAATCTGATCATGCTATGCTAACTGATACGATGCCTACTGGTTTATCTGCCTTATTTCTTGAGAATGATGATAATGCTTCAAACACTGTGTGTGTGTGAGTCAAAGGGAACACATAATTATTGATGTCAATAGGTGTAAATTTAGTGACGCTGACAACGATGACCTTCCTGACATTCACACATTGTACAAAAAACTCTCAAGAAAAGCACTAGACTTGAAAACATTGTCAAAGATCTTACCCAGAAGATAAAAACTCTAAGTTATATGATCAAACAGAATGCTGAAGAGTACACTTCTCAATGTCTAACTCATGAGAATGAAACTAAAAAATTTAAACAAAAACTGAAAGAATTGTCTGACTTAAATGAGATTCTGGAAAGAAATACAAAGGAACGTTGTTAGAATTAGAACAAACAAAAGAAAAGACATCAACGGTCTTCAAAAAGTTTACAAAATTTAAAAATAATTATAATTGTTTTGAAGACTGTGTTGCTGAAAGTAAGACCAATTCTGATGACAGAACTGGAATAGCATTTTGTCCTAACTCCATTTTGTCCTAACTCTAAGACCCAAACTAAAAACTTTAAAACAATAAAGTCTGTGTCTGGTGGAAAAACACCTATTGAAACTTGTCTAGACTTTCAAAGTTTGAAAAATGAGTTTGATATAAAATAATAGAAGTTAGACATTGGTGAATCAAGTAACTCTAAGAGTAATGTTGAACATAAGGCTAAATACGTCTGCCTCCCTATTCGACAAGTTGATTTGTTATTTCATCCTATGCCACCTACGAACAAGACTACAACTCAAAACCTAGACAAGCCTTCGAATAACAATTTTCCTAAGGTTTTGAGTTCTACATGTACTACTCCTATTATGATGTCTATGGACATTCCCTTGATGGTTGATATTCCAAACGTCTATGTAATACAGTCTATAACTCTCCTATTTACCATAACTTTAACTATTCTAGGAGAAGCTGAAATAGATATGTCCTGCCTAGACAGCCAGACAAGAATTCTGACTATCATAATAGAAAGAGAAGGACTAATACTAAAAGACCATCAATAAGAAGTAATCCTAGATTCTTTTCTAAACCAATTGCTCAAACTGTCTATAATACTCATAAACCTACGCAAAAATCTTTTAAAGAAAAGATAGAAGCTCGTAAGTTTTATCAAATACGAGCTAATAAGCGGAAATTGAAAACTAGAGCCATTTGGATCAGAAAAGATTATTTATTACCCCAGTTGAAATGCAAAATTACGATAAGTTCTTTTCAAGCTTAACACACGGCATCTAGATGGTATTTAGACTCTGGATGTTCCAAATATATGATCGGGGATGATTCCAAACTTTTAAGCAAAACTAACTTCTCCAGAGGAAAAGTCTTGTTTGGAGATGGTGTATCAGCCCAGATCATCGGTAAATGAACACTCAATGAAGAAGGATTACCCATTCTTGAAGATGTTCTCTTGGTAAAAGGCCATAAAGGAAATTTACTAAGTATACATACTGTCACCTTTTCAAAGAACAATTGTAAGGTTTTAAATGCAAAAGATGATTGCATTATTACAGGACTCCGTACTCCAGATAATTGTTACACTGTCAATCCAAGTACAGAGGTTTGTAACATTGCCAAAATGGATGAAAATGAGATATGGCATAATATGTTGGGTCACATTAATTATGATAGTTTTAGCAAATTATGCTCCCAAGAGATAGTTAGATGTCTTCCTAAGATCTGACCCATTTTAAACATCATATGTGTTCCCTATAAAGAAGCAAGATGGTTAAGGATCCTCACAAGAAAGTTAAAGAAGTTATATCCGCTAAACCTCTATAACTCATACATATGGACCTAATGGGTCCTTCTCATACTGTTAGTCTTTGTGGCAACAGTTATATCTTAGTTATGGTTAATGAATTCACTCGATTAACTGGGGTTTCCTTTTCAAAACACAAGTCAAAAACCTTTCGTTAGTTTTTAAAAATCTTAGTTCCTATAGGAAATGAAAAGGTTTCCCAAGTAGACAGAATTCGTAGTGATAGAGGATGAGAATTCATAGATTCAGGTGTCATCGAATACTGTGACTATAATTGTTACAAACATGAATTTAGTTCCCCAAGACACCTCAATAAAATGGAATTGCTGAGAATAAAAATCGTACTCCTCAAGAAATGGCCCATGTGATGATTCATGTGAAGAACCTACCTAAATATTTTTTGTTAGAATCCATTCGTACAACCTCTCATATAATCAATCGTGTTTACTTAAGGAAAAATACCAAACAAATAACCTATGATCTTTGGTATGGGAAGAAACCTAACCTAAAATACTTTAGAACCTTTGTTAGCACCTGTTCTGTCTGTAAGGACGGAGAAAATCTATCTAAATTCAAAATCAGAGGAGATAAAACCATTTTCTTATGATATTCTCCAAATATTAGAGTCTATCGTGTCTACAATCTTCGTACCAAAACCATGACGGAATCCAAATATTAGAGCCTATCGTGTCTAATGTAGAAAGTAAGATGAAAGAACCAGCTATAGTGGATGAATCCAAAAACATTTTAAATTATGACTCTCCATAAATAGTTGAATTCTTAACAACTGAGACCCCTGAAGTAACTAAATGGGTTTCCAAAGATCATCCTTGAGATAGTGTAGTGGGTAATCCTACTGAGCCAGTTCGTACAAGATCCCAACTACGTACACTTGCTCATTATGCATGCTTTGTTTCTCTTATGAAACCAAAGAATGTTAATGAAGCACTGAATGACCCATTGTGGATAAGTGATATGTAAGTGGAACTTCTTCAATTTGTCATACATGATGTATGGTATCTTGTACCCCGGTCGGAAAATAAAAGGGTTATTGGCACACGTTGGATTTTTAAAAATAAAACTGATGAATCTGGGATGATCATTCGAAATAAAGATAGATTAGTTGCCCAGGACTACTCTCAGACTAAATGAATAGACTTCGAGGAAACTTTTGCACTTGTCACTCGCCTCGAGTATGTTCGTTTACTTTTTGCAATAGCTTGTCATTTGCATTTCACATTATATCAAATGGATGTTTAATATTATTTCCTTAATGGAATTTTGACTAAGGAGACCTACATAGAACAAACCAAAGGGTTCATTGACCCTTATCATCTAAATTATGTCTATCGTCTTAAAAAATCTCTTTATGGGTTAAAACAAGCTCCTAGATCTTAGTATGAACGTTTATCCACCTTTCTTTTAGACAATGGTTTTAGGAGAGGATGGAATGACCGAACCTTATTTGTCAAACATTTTAATAATAATATTACTATAGCCCAAGTTTTTATTGACAATCTAATTTTTGGATCCACCTCCCCTTTAGAAGTTAAGACCTTCTCGGACATTATGCACAAAGAATTTCAAATTTCACTTATGGGGGAGTTACAATTTTTCTTAGGGCTCCAAGTTAAACAAAATTCAGATGGATTATTTGTATCGCAGTCTAAATACGCTTTAGAGCTTCTCAAGAAGTTTGGCCTAGAAACAGCAAAAGAAGCTAGGACTCCTATGAGTACTTCTGTCAAACTTTATAAAGATGATAATGGTAAATCATTTGATTCTACCTTATACCGTGGCATGATAGGAAGCTTACTTTACCTTACTGCCTCCCTTCCTGATATCATGTACTATGTCTACGTATGTGCCCGATATCAAAACAATCCTAAAGAGAGTCATCTATTATGCGTTAAAAGAATTATCAAATACATTAAAGGCACTCTAAACTTAGGACTTTGTTACACTAAAGACACTTCTAGTGTTATAGTAGGATACACCGATGCCGATTGGGTCAGGTGTTTCGATGATAGTAAGAGTACATCAGGAGCATGTCACTACATTGGTAACAATCTAGTAGGATGAAGTAGTAAGAAACAAAACTGCACTTCCTTATCTACTGTCGAATTCGAATGTATTTTCACAAGAAGTAGTTGTGCTCAATTACTTTGGCTAAAACAAATGTTGAAAGATTATGGTATAACTGGAGATAAGTTACATCTCTATTGTTACATTCAAAGCGTGATTAATATTTTTAAAATCCAGTTCAGCACTCTCGTACCAAACATATTAAAATCAAATATCATTTCATACGCAAGTTAGTTGAATCTAAGGAATTAGAAATTAATTACCTACCTACTGAAATGCAATTAGTTGACTTATTTACTAAACCATTAGATTATCTTCGATTTGAATCTTTGTGCAAATATATTGGTATGGTCATGGAGGAGAAATTTGAGTGTACTTCAACATTATTGTTTTATTCTTAACTAAAAGGCTTGATCTTAGTTATCTTTGATGATGCTGGGAACAGCACCACCAGGTAAGGTGTTGACAAGCTCAAGCAGGTGATAATAATAGCAGCACAGGAGAATATATATATATATATATATATGTAGAAGGAGGTGAGGAGAAGAGGATGAACACTTGAATATAAGTGGTTCAGCCAATCTGGCCTACATCCACTGTGAGTGTGTGTGAGTAATATCACTGAATGAAGGAACTAATGGCCATGGACACAATCTCTTAAGCTTTCTCTCTCTATTGTGTAAAATGATAGAGTTTCAGCTAGGGTTGTAATTATTGATCCCTTTGCAAGGTAGAGGATGACCTCTATATATAGTGTTTGGGGGGTGCAATGTACCCCCCAAGCATACAACGAACAAGTGCATGGAGATTCAGCCAGTGAAAGGATGACAACTGATAAATCTTTAACTAGTAATGATGACCTCAATATTCCCTCACGTGGAGAGAATGATTTAGTTGTAACAGATTTGTCTGAATCCCTCAAGCCATACTTGTACGCATAGAAGCTCGACTGTCTTTGCTTGGTACCAATCTCGGCCTGGGTGAGCACCAGTTTGGTGAGGTACGACCCCTACCTTGGCTGGGAATTATATGATGACCTTAGCTGGGATGCCAGCCGAGGTTAGATATGTGGAACATCGTCCGGAGATGATGTTGTCCTGACAATTGATGCTGAGCTTGCAGGGTTGCTAATTCTCGTGTGGCGCTTGCAACATCGGCTGGGGCCGATGATGATGAAGGGTGGTTAACTCATGAGTCCTCACTGACCTCGGTTGATGACCAACCGAGGTAAATGCATGGGGTAGGTGCGACGTTGGCTATGGATGACCTGATAAGAACTATGTTCCAAGGTTCTACATAATCTCAGATGTGGCCGAGATGTGGTCCGCAGTCAAGGAGGGCATCGACTGTGGCCGACCTCAGTAGGACGATGTTTCTAATAGGTATTCATGAACTTATATTACCTCGACTTTCATAACGCCGAGCTTGAGGTCTCTGGGTTGTCTGGTACACTTTGGGCATATCAATCACCCCCTAGCCCTTAGTTACATATGTGAGTAGGTGATTAAGGGGTGTATATGTCCGAGGCTATATTTTCCTTGTGTACCACCATCACTTTGACATGTGTCACCTATTAGAGTGGGTAGCGTGCCTGACAAGTGCAATGATTATGATTGTCTTTTGGGCTCCCAAGGCAATGATGGGCCTTGGGAGTTGTGCCAACCCACTTAAAGGTTTGAAATTCCATTTTCTTCTCTTTCTTCTTCACTTTTCTCTTTCTCGCCTTGGCTATCTCTGTAATTATCTCTTTTACAAGGGCTTGGCTGTTGCGTTTTCAGGGGTCTCTTCGTTTCTTCACATCTCCATTTCTCAAGTCTACAGGTATCATCTCCACCTCACTCTGCTATTTTCAGCCCCTTTTATTCTTGTTTCTTCAATTTCGGGTGAGATTTTTGAGTTTTCCACTGATTATTTAAGTTTTTCGGTGAGATTCTTAAGTTTTTAGGTGACTGTTCTTGCATGTTATTGCTTGTTCTTTCTCTAAAATATTAGTTGGATCCTTAATTAAGTTGCCAATTTATTTATTTTTTATTGAGCCCTAAGTGTAAGGTCTGACTCATATGCTCAGACCTCTTTATCATCTCTTAGATGAATTCCCTTCCCTTAGGGAGAAGACTTTAGACAAGATTAGGCAAATAGAACGAGCCCAAGAGGAAGCTCTTAGGGCTGAGGCATTCCCTCTCAGACCTATCTTTCCTCCACCTCTGAAGGCGGTGTACCCTGAACCAGCCGAGACTACTGAGCCATCAGCGGATTGAATTGATCCCTCTCCTATATTTGAGTCTGAGTCATCCACCTCAGACCCTATGTATGTAGATTCATTCCAGGAGGTAATGGATTTCTCCATTAGGCAAGATCAGGTCCCTGATCAGGCCGAGGTCAAAAGTCGCGCGTCATCCCATAATGGTTCTAGCACTTTAGGAACTTCTTCTGATGTTGAAGTTGTGGGGCCGAGTGTGGCTATTCCCCCAATCATGATGCTATTCCCCTATCGGCCACCACGAGGGCTGAGTTCACTCAGAGGTACCCTGATGGTGCTCCTACCCCTGCCTAGGCCGACATCGCCAAGGATGAGGATGATGGTCACGAAAGTGACATTGACGTCTCGAAGGTAGCCGAGATAGAGAGCACTGTCAATGAATTCGACCTCTTAGCTTTTAGTCATCTTTATTCTATAGGTCCTTCTATTAAACTTAGGAGATATCTAAGGGATGAGAGGGCCTTTCATGGCCGAGATAGGGAAATCTGCGTATATGAGCAGATGTTTAAGTTAGGATTTCGTCTCCCCATCCATCAAATAATTAGGGCCATATTATCCCATATCAATCTGTCCCCTTCCCAATTATCCCCAAATTCCTGGAGAGTGATGATTGGAGCCATCGTCTTATGAAGGGTCATTTATCATTCAAACCTTCCTGTCAGGGTCTTCACTGGGTGCTACGTGCCATCCTCTGCAAGGAACCACCCTAACTACTACCACTTCTTAGCTAAGAAGTCTGATAAGAACATGTTGCTAGTTACCCAGACCTCAAATCATAACTGGAAACCACGATACTTGTTCCCCCTTTTCATCACTAGAGTCGAGGACCCCTCTGAGGTGGGGAAAACTGTCACTGGCTGCCAAAGCCAACCCTGTGTTAAGCCAAGATAACCTACAAAAGGTCAAAGACCTTCAAGATCAGGGGAAGCTTGGCTATCTTGTCAAGTACGAGCATCTGATGACCCCTTACTACCTCTCTGAGACTGGCCTTGGGGGGAGTCCCCTGACTGATCTTCGTAAGTTACATTATTTTTTCAACAAGTTGTACTTCTGAATTTACTATATCTCTGATCTTTTAACTCAGACCTTTATTTTTGCAGAACGTCTCGAAGGAGTCTCAAACGACCTCTAGGAAATGTTGGCCCCAAGTTTAGTCAGGATGGTGAAGAAAGTAGGCCTAAATGCACCTACCCCTCCCCCAACCTCTTCTAAGGCCTATGCTTCAAAGAAGAGGAAATCCATCTCTGATGCCCCTGAGGATCAGAGGAAGAGCAAAGCCTCTAAGGGAGATCGCGCCATCCCTATTTTAACTGATGACGCTTTAGCTGCTCATCTGGAGAAGTTGAAAATCAGTGATAGCCTCAGAAGACAAAGTATGAAGGCCATGGATTCCATTAGCTCTGTGATGACCGATGCTGACAAACACTTCTGCCATTCTTTGGATACCCCTCTATTGGCCGAGTTTTGCCTCCTTAGGTCAATCCAGGTAATATAAGAAACTTTTATTCTGAAGTGTAACCTCGGCCTTGAATTTTATTAACTCCTGAAGTTATGTATTTATTTTTGTTTTGCAGGGTATTATCATCATGCACCAGTTTATCGACTGGACTATGAGAAAGTTTCCCCTCATTGAGAAGGGGAAAGAGGACGAGAAGGTACAGGCTTCATTGAACACTGAGGTGGAACGTTTGAAGACTTCTCTTGTAGGGTCTGAGAATAAGGTTAAGAAGATGGAAAAGGAGATTTCCCAACTCAAGAAGGACCATAGCTCTGCTATGAAGGCCAAGGATGATGCCCTCTAATAAAAGGTTGACGCTGCAGTGAAGGCTACAGTTGAAGATGCTTCAGAGAAGATCTTGACTGACTATAAGGTCTCTGACGAATTTATCAGCTTTGGCTTTAAATACCTCTAAAGAGGTGTTAAGGCCACTGGTGAATGGGCGGGCGTGAAAGAGAAAGAGTCAGGGAGCCTGGACGCTTCGAATTTAATTGGTCTGGGTTATTTTGACCCTCAGTTTGCTCAAGCCCTACAAGAGGTGGAGGAAGAAGGAGGTGTTGCCCCCGCAGAGACTGCTCAGCTGGAAGCCATAAGGACCGAGGATGTCAACCCCCAAGACGATGGGTCCGAGGTTACCAATGTCGACTAAAATGATCAGGCCGAGGTTACCAACCCTATGGTTGCAGACCCTTAGGCCATAATTTGTGAATCATTGTAATTTTTGTTAATCCGTAACTTCGTAACTTCTGATAACATTCTCTTGCGAATTTTGACTTGTAATTCTTATCTTCATGCTATATTATCCTCTGAAGAGGGCTTTTCTTCTTTTGATGAATGTTCCTTGAATGGTTTTATATGTCATCAAATGGTGTTTACATTAAGGTTTGAAGCCTCCATATAATGGTGTCTTCATCATTAGACTAAGATGTTGCACCTCAGACCTTGTCACCAAATTATGATGTTTGAAAATCTGAGATCATCCAACTATGATGTTACCCCCATAAATTTTCACCAAGTTAATGATGTTTAAGGACTGAGGTCATCCAAATATGATGTTTCACCTCAGACCCTGTCACCAAATTAATGATGTTGAAGGTCTGAGGTCATCCAACTAAGATATTACCCCATAAATTTCACCAAATTAATGACATTTAAGGTGTGAGGTCATCCAACTAAGATGTTACCCCCATAAATTTTCACCAAATTAATGATGTTTAAGGTCTGAGGTCATCGAATTAAGATGTTTCACCACATAAATTTCACCAAATTAATGATCTTTAAGGTCTGAGGTGATCGAATTAAGATGTTTCACCTCAGACCTTGTCACCAAATTATGATGTTTTAAGGTCCGAGGCCATCCAATTAAGATGTTTCAACTCAAACCTTATCACCAAATTATGATGTTTAAGGTTTGAGGTCATCGAACTAAGATGTTACCCCCATAAATTTCACCAATTTAATGATGTTTAAGGTCTGAGGTCATTGAATTAAGATGTTTAACCTCAGACCTTGTCACAAAATTATGATGTTTGAGGTCTGAAGTCATCCAACTAAGATGTTACCCCCATAAATTTCACCCAATTACTGATGTTTAAGGTCTGAGGTCATCCAACTAAGATGTTACCCCCACAAATTTTCACCAAATTAATGATGTTTAAGGTCTGAGGTCATCCAACTAAGATGTTACCCTCATAAATTTCACTGAAAGCATAATGAGTAAAGAATCGACACAGGAACTGATCTTCTCATTAAAATTCTCTTCATAAAGCTACACATTTATGTAAAAACAATTGCTACATCATATGTAATACTTCTTCAAATAATCAGCATTCCATGGATTGGAGAAAGGTTCACCTTCGATATTTTCTAGCCGGTAGGTACCGGGTACCTCCTCGGTCACTTTATAAGGGTCATGCCAGTTTGGGTGAAGCTTGTTCATATTCTGCAACGTCTTCTTCAGCAGTAGGTCTCCTACAGCTATGGGTCTTTATCTCACCCTTTGATTGTAGAATTTTTCTGTTCTCTGCTAGTAGGCTGCCTGTTTGATCTCGGCGTCTTCCCTTCTCTCCTTGATCAAATATAGGTCAAGTCTTCTCTCTTCCCCATTCTTCTCAGGGTCATAGGTCTGAACTCTGTGAGTGGGGAGCCCTACCTCTGTTGGTATGACGGCTTCTGAGCCATGTGCTAACATAAATGGGGTCTCCCCCGTTGGTGTCCTAGCCGTTGTTCTATAGGCCCATAACACAGTATAAACCTCTTCAGTCCATCTCCCATTAGCTTCTTCCAACCTCTTCTTAATCCCATCGAGAATTATTCTATTCATGACTTTTATCTGACCATTTGCCTGAGGTCGGCCTGGAGAAGAGAAAAATTGCTTGATCCCAACTCTCTCGCAATACTTCTCCAAAGAAGAATTTTTGAACTGGGTTCCATTGTCTGAGATGAGGGTGTTTGGAAGGCCATGTCTGCATATGATGTTCTTCCAGATAAATTGGAAGGTCTTCTGCTCGGTAATCGTGATCATCGGCTCAATCTCCACCCACTTGGAGAAGTACTTAATCGCTACTATAAAAAATTGATAATTATTCATAGCCCTTGGCAAGGGACCCACCAAGTCAATCCCCCATACTGCGAATGGCCAAGGGGAACTGATTGATGTCATAGGTTGATGAGGTTGGTGGAGGATACTGGATAATCTTTGGCATTTATCACACCTCTTCACATAGGCTGCAGCATCCTTGTCCAAGGTTGGCCACCAGTATCCATGTGTGATTATTCTCTTGGCCAAAGGTCTTCCACCTATGTGGCTGGATCAAGAACCCTCATGTATATCCTGTAGAATGTGAGGGACCTCTGTGGGGTGAACACATTTGAGAAGAGGCAGTAGAAATCCTTTCTTATATAGGACATCTCCTATTATTGAGAACTTTGCAGCTCTGTACCTCAATTTCCTCCTCTCCATCTTTGATTCCGATAACTCTTCTTCTCTGATATATCTGATGAGAGGGTCCATCCATGAGTCTCCCAGGTTCAAGTTAAGGCAAGAGTTGGCAACTTTTTCTTCCTCAATGGTCGGTTTGGGCAAGACCTCGACTGGTACTGTCCTTCTGATGCATGTCCTTGTTGCTGAAACTAACCTTGCTAGCGAATCTGCGTGGCTGTTATTTTATCGAGGTACCCTCTTCATCTTCACCTCTTCGAAGACTTCTAGCATCATTCTTACCCTCTTCAGGTATATGGCCATCCTTTCATCCTTGGCCTCATAAACTCCAAACACTTGGTTGACAACTATCCTCGAGTCGCTATGAAGTAGGAGTCGACCAACCGTAAGGGTCTTTACTAAGGAGAGGCCTGCTGTCATGGCCTCATATTCTGACTCGTTATTTGATGATTTGAAGTTAAAACTTAGTGCATATTCAATGTTGGTACCATCCGAAGCTGATAGTATCATCCATGCACCGCTTCCACATTCGCAAAAAGACCCGTCAACGAAGAGGTTACACACATCTTCATTCAAAGAGAAGCTCCCCTATGACAGGGTTCCTTGCCTGAAGAGGTACCTATCTTCCTCATTCTTAACTATCTCTGTTTGACACAACCTCTTCCAGGTCTCGAAAGACGTTGCTATTTGATCCCTTTGCGATCATTGGATTGTTCTCAACCTCAGTCTCTTCCCACGTGAACTCAACAACAAAGTCTGGAAGTGCCCGCCCTTTAATGGCCACCATGGGTTAATAAATAAGTTCATACTCTCCCAACTCAATCGCCTAGGTCATCAATCTTCTTGACTTCTCAGGCTTGTGGAAGACTTGCCTTAATGGGGAATCAGTGAGGATGACCATAGAGTGGGCTTGGAAATAGGGTTTTATCTTCCTAGAAGCGTGTACCAAATCGTAGGCTAATTTCTCCATCCTAGGATAGTTTTGTTCAGACCCTTGAAGGGTGTTACTATTGAAGTATACAGACCTTTGTACCCCAATGTCTTCCCGTACTATAGCTGCACTCATAGCTGATTCTGATACTGCTAGATAAACATATAACTTCTCCCCCATGAGGGGCCGAGATAAGAGCAGGGGGGATCCGAGGTAGGACTTGAGCTGCTTAAAGACCTTTTCACACTCTTCAACCCATCCGAAGGCCTTTCTAAGCACTTTAAAAAGTGGAAGACACTTATCCGTGGCTCTCGAAACAAATCTATTGAGTGCAGCTACTCTTCCAGTGAGCCTCTGAACGTCTTTTATACTTCTTGGTGTTTTCATATCAAGAAAAGCCTTGATCTTCTCAGGATTGGCCTCTATTACCTTCTGATTGACAATGAATCCAAGAAATTTTCCATCTTCCACTTCGAAGACACACTTTGCGGGATTAAGTTTCATTCTATACAAGTCCATGGTGTCGAAAGTGCTCTTTAGGTCTGCCACATGAGTGTGGGCCTTCAAGCTCTTTGTCAGCATATCATCTAGATATACCTCCATGATCTTGACAATTTGGTCTTCAAACATCTTATTTACAAGACATTAATACGTGGCCCCTGCATTCTTTAAATCGAAGGGCATGACCTTATAGCAATAGGTCCCCTTATCTGTGATGAAGGTTGTCTTCTTTGAGTCTTTAGCATCCATGAAGATCTGGTTATAACCCAAATATGCATCCATGAAGCTCATGAGCTCATGCCCTGTCGTGGCATCTACCATCTGATCAATCTGAGGTAAGGGATAACTGTCTTTTGGGCAAGACTTGTTCAGGTCAGTGAAATCTATGCACATCCTCCACTTTCCCTTGGCTTTGGGTACAATGATGACGTTTGATAATCATTCTGGGTATATGACCTCCCTGATGAATTCTGCCTCTTCCAAATTTCTGACCTCTTCCCTAATGATGTCATACTTTTCCCTGGAGTAAACTCTTTATCTTTATTTGATTGGCTTAGCACATTCTACCATGTTGAGTTTGTGGCATACAACCTCCGGGTCGATGCCAGTCATGTCTGCGTGGCTACAAGTGAAGACACTGTGCCTCTTCTTCAAGAATTTTATCAGCTCTTCCTTGATCTTTGATTTTAAGGCCTTACCGACTTGGACGTTTTTTTCCGGTTCATCCTCATTAAGGATGATGGATTCTACCTCTTCCACGACCTCTCCTTTCTTCAACTTTGTTTCATCTCTAGGATCAAGTGTATCAATGTTATATGTGGTTGTTACCCTCTTATGGGCCTCTCTCTCTTCTGTCGTGTTGAAGTAGCATTCTCGCTCTGAGGTTTGGTCCCCTTGCACTTCCCTACCCTATAGGGGGTCAGGAATTTTAGCATTTGGTGGACCGTTGATGGCACGGCTTTAAACTCCTTAAGGTCAACTCGTCCTATGATGAGGTTGTATACCGAGAAGATGTTTTCATCCATAACGAAAAAATTGATCTTTTGGGTCAACCTCTTAGTCCACTCATCGCCCATACGCACATCCATCTCATACATGCCCAACGGATGGACCTTTTCCTCGCTGAAGCCCATCAACGAAATATGATAGGGTACTAGCCTAGCTCTACTGAGGCCTAGGCTCTTAAAACAGGGCCAGAACATCACGTCCGCTGAACTTCCTCCATTTATAAGGATTCTATGTACCTCACATCCGTGCACTCTTGTTGGTATTACCAGAGGGTCAATATGTGGGGCTAGGATACCTTTGAAGTCGAGTCGGGAGAATCCAACTATAAGAGTATCCATATCTACCTTCTTCCTCTTCTGCTTTGCATCTGAAGATGTTAAATTCATAACCTCTACTTTGCTCACTGACTTGGCCTCTACCACATGAGCTCTTTGGTCAGCTACTTCACAGCCACCTCCAGAAAGTCCTCTACAGATGGTTCTAACTCCAAAGGAGATCATCCAACCCTCTTCACAGGGACATTGTTATCCTTTGGTGGTAGATCTGGATCATCTTCATCATCACCATCGGAGTCCTCGTCTCTTCTCGTTGGGGTGTCATCTCGATATATGTCACTTCTCTTCTTTTTAGGATCATCTCTTCCCCTCGTAAGGGCCTTACAATCAACATACCTCCTCAACTTTTCGGATTTTAACATCTTCTCGATCTCATCCTTTAAGGTGAAGCACTTGTCTATCACATGACCGTGGTCTTGGTGCAACTCACACCATAAGTTCTTGTTCCTCTTATACGGAGGATCCTTTAGCTTCTCCAACCATCTCAGCGACTGATCATTATTGATCTCATTGAGGATGTGTTCACAGCTCACAGTTAGAGGAGTGTAGCGTGCAAACTTGTCATCGGTTGACCTTTTCTTTCCATCTTTCTTTCTTTGGAATTTCCCGTTGCTACTTCCATTCTCATCCTCATACTTCGCGGCCCTAGCCTCTTCGGCGTTCATGACCTTTCCTGCAGTTTCCAATAGCTCTACCATGGACTTGGGAGGGTCTTTCGCAAGTTTCCATAGCAACTTCCCCTTCTAGAGTCCCCCTATAAGGGTTGTCATGGATATACTCTCTTCATAGTATTAAATCTCTATTTTTTCTTTGTTGAATCTAGCAATGTAATCTCTTAGGCTCTCGTTCTTGCCTTGCTTTACATACAATAGATGGGTGGTATTCTTTTGAGGTCTTACCCCAAAATAGAAATTCTGAATGAACCGTTCAGCCAAGCCCTTAAATTTCTCAATCGAGTTCTTTATAAGAGAGGTGAACCAGATGTGTGCAGCTCCTGTTAAAGTCCCGGAGAAGGCCCGACACTTTATCTCATCCGGGATTGAATAAATGTCGGCCACAGACTGGTACATCTCAATATGATTTACAGGTTTAGTACTACCATCATACTTGGGAGACACCGTAGGCGGTTTGAACTTGGCAGGGGTTGGGAAGTTCACTATCTTAGCCATAAATGGGGAGCCCTACGAGAAACCTCTTTATAGTGGATCTCCTCTTTTCATGAGGGCTCCTATCTTCTCTTCAAGCATTGGATGGAGTCATTCCATGACCTATCAATGTCGGCCTGGCCGAGGTTATCCCCAGCCACCTCCAAGGGGTGGTCTGAGGGTTCTCCAGTCGCAGCACAATGTTGGTTATTCATCTCCTTGCCACAGTCTCGGCCATGATGGGGTCGACCATGCTAAGGCCAATGTTCCCCATTTCCCCTTTGTGACCCTGCTGTACTTCTTGATCTTGATAACCTCTGTCTTAGGTCATTTACTGGGCCTAACCTTTCAATGGCCGACCCTCTGCTCAAGCGATCAAAAGTCTACCCCCTTTGTTGGACACCTTCATCTCTTCTGCCCCCACAACCTCTGCTCTGCTGGATAGGACGTACCGTGTTATTTGAAACCTCATACGGCTCCCAGCAGTCTTTCGGAGCATCTTCTGCCTCCATGTCATCATACCTATCCTCTGGGTAAGGGTGTCCTTGCCTCCCCAGGCATAAACGCCTAGGGTCAACAACATCCCTCCTTCGATGAGGAATAGGTTAGTCTTTTCGCGGTGCCTGGGGTGGTCCCCTGGATTCAGGATGGGTTTGAACATCTACCGGAGTAATCATCTCCAGTGAGACCTTAGGTGGCCTCATTGTATTTTGACTGAGCTGGGCAAATTGCTCCTTCATCGCTTGTTGCGTTGCTACCAAGGACTTCAATGCTGCCGCCACCTCAGCCATTTCAGACTGGGGTGGTGCCTAGCTGGAACTAAGCCATCTAATACCAGGTGGTGGAGGAGGTGGTAGTAACTCCAGTTCCATGTGTTTTAACAAAAGAACTTATGAAGAAGATGAGCTTAATACCGTAATGGACCTCTTTCAATGGTGAAACACATCCACGCAAGGGGTAAGGCTTGGTTCACCACTAGAGTCTCCGATGAGGTTAAGAAGAAAAAGAGGAAGAGACAGCTTCTCATCCCCACAGACGGCTCCTAAATGATGATGTTGGTAACAGCACCACCATGTAAGGTGTTAATAAGCTCAAGCAGGTGATAACAATGGCATCACAGGAGAATGTATATATATATATATATATATATATATATATATATATATATATATATATATATATATATATATAAAATAAAGGAGGAGGGTTTTTTTGTCTCCTCCAACTAACGGTTGTGATTAAAAATTGATGGGTTTGATGTTTATCAACTGACGGTCGAGATTATCTTATGTATGTCTATTAATGAACGACTTCTGTACTCACTAAAAAGCACAATCTGAGTGAAGCTGCACAATCTGAGTTGAGCACAATGCTCAAGAAGAAAGTATTATTTAAAGTTAGTGGGTTTGGTGTTTGCTTCATGGCAGAGCACAAGGCTCAAGAATGAAGGATGGTTATGTTTCCCACAAAACATATATCTCTTATGTATTTTTACTCTCTCACACACTCCAAATCCACCCCCACATAATCCAACCCCACCGGCATAAAACATCCATCTGATGTTGGGTGCTCTACTCCCCTCCCCTCACCATAACTCAAGTCGCCCCCCACTCCCCCCACCATCCCACTGTGTTAAAAACCCACTCCCTTAAACACCCAATCTGTTGCCGAGCACCTCTCCGGGCCTCCATCCGTCTCTCTGGTGCCATCAGTTCTCTTTTTTCTCCATCTGAGATAATTTTGTTTCATATCTGTGTTGTGTGTACCAGAGATACTCAACCATATGTGATGTTGCTATTTCTACATACATACACAAAATAAGGCACCGGTTGATGGACCTTTCTACATACATACACAAGCATGTGGGCTGTAGCTAATTTTATTTTCTCCAATTGTAGTTTTTGCAGTAGATTTATCTTTATCTCCATAGCTTTGGGTTTCGATGGGAGACAACGAGGGAAGATATTAGCAACATAGGAATTTCAAAACCGGGGAAGATCTCATCTTTTAATTTCTGTTTTTTTTCTTTTTCTTGAATCTATTCTAAGTATCAATATTTATGTATTATAAATTTTTACAACCCAACTATCTCACTACACATAAGGTGGCATGTGTTGAAATATTTGGGGAGATGTGGCATGCGTTGAAATCTTATCTATTTTAAGTTTCTTTTTCTTTTATTTCACAGGGGGTGGGATTGATGTCGTCTATCCCCTCAAGAGACACGACAGGTAGGAACCTTTAATGAAATCTATTAGTTTGGGTTTGGGCAGGTAGCACCCTTTAATGAAATCTGTTGGAGCTCACTCACTCTGTTTTCAAAAGCTCTGCAATCAAAGCCCCCATCAGATAAGCCTTAGTCACCTCCCATAGACATAAATTGCAGATGGAAGCTTTCGGATCGAAAGCTCAGTGTTCATGAGCGAAAATGATTAGGCAAAAACGATGGGGGTTCTTCCTGATTTCTCTCTGGCATACCAGGTGTTTGATATTTTAATGTCTACGAGGTGTGAGAAAATATTTTTATGGTATACTACTTTGGTTTTTGACTTTTCTTCCGATCTATGGTAAGAATTTTTTTTTATCTTTTTAATGACCATGTATTTTGGGTCTTCATCTGTGTTGTTTATTCATAAATATTTGAACATGTCCAGAGATATGTTTAGTTGGTTATGAACTGATTTTTTATTGATTTGTTTTGGTTTTAATTAGAACTCTTACTCTTTGTGCAGATTCGGATATAAGTTGTTGTTTTGTTTAGTGTTAGAACAAATGATTCAGTTGATGATTTTATTTTGAGTGGTTCTACACGGAAGCATTGACTTGGCACAATGTTTTGTTAAACAAAGGTATACAACATTAAAAAAATAGTTTATTATAAAAAACATTTTTTTTAATTAAACATATATGAAAAACTATTTCTTATAAGTTGGCGCAGATCGAAATCATTGTTTGTATGTTAAAAAAAAGTTGTTTTTTATTACAAAAAAACTCAACATTATTAGGCTAACTTTTTTTTTATCAAAAAATATGTGCTTACTAAAAAAAAATTGTTCAAAAACTATTTAGAAGAAACAATTTTTAAGAAATAAAAATTTATTTTTTTAAACTGTTTTAAAAAATATTTAACATTTTTTCACAATTTTAAACATTTTTTCCCTTTTGTCTTTTAGTAATGCCAAGTCAGTGTGTCTAATATGTGCGTCCAATATTCTAGGAGACCTAAATTTCTACCGGGTTTAAAAATATGTCAAAAAAATAATTCAACAAAAATTCTGTAAGTATTGATTTATTTAATTTAATAACATAATTTTTTTTTTCAGAACATTATATAATTTCAAGAATAAACTTAGAAAAATATGCATATATAACTATGTGTTTTGTGTGTGCGCTGAGTTGTTTTTTGATGAAACGTGAAGTCATGATTTTTTTATCAAATTTACATGAATTGAATTATTTAATCATAAGTTGTTGTAAATGATTTAAAAAAATTCAATTTCTAAAATTTAACCTTAACTTTAGCCTAAAAATAATTTTTCATGTAATTTGAATTAAACAACATTTGATTTAATTTTAATTTAGAATATTGATATTTTTTAAAAGGTGATGTTGAAAGCATTGAGTTTTTCTCACTCACCCTAATTTCTTAATATCATTATATCATATGTCAAACATATTTTATATTCATTTTATAAATAGTGATTTGGATTGTTATTCCAATGCATTTGTTTTTGTTTTAGTTTTAGAAAATTAGGCACTAAAATATAAATAGTCAAGATGTCTAAAACACTATTTATGTCCTTATAAATATTTGGAATTTTGTATTTTAGTTCCTAATAGTTCAAAATTGAAAAAAATTGCATGACTGGTGCATAAATAAAATGATGGATGCTATCTTTGGATCAAAGTTACAGGTTTTATGGGTAAAGGAAAAAGTCATAATTAGCATGAATAAATCCTTTTTATCATATTCCCTATTCGATACATATAATATTTCGTGCAAGTGGACTTGGTTCCTATTTCAATTCAATTTATGTTGTACGCACCTCCTTTATAATTTGGCACACAAAACAATATTATCGCTTTGTGTTTTAATTTTTCAGATCTAATCACTATTATAGAATATAGAATATTCAGAACGTTTTTATAACCGTGCCATCGGCACGGGTACACCCTAGTATATATATATAGAAGGATGTGAGGAGAAGAGGATGAACACTTGAATATAAGTGGTTCAGCCAATCTGGTCTACGTCCACTGTGAGTGTGTGTGAGTAATATCACTGAATGAAGGAACTAATATCCATGGATACAATCTCTCAAGCTTTCTCTATCTATTGTGTAAAATGACAGAGTTTGAGTTAGGGTTGTAATTATCGATCCCTTTGCAAGGTAGAGGATGACCTCTCTATATATTGTTTGGGGGTGTAATGTACCCCCCAAGCATACAATGAGCAAGTCCATGGAGATTCATTCAATGAAAGGATGACACCTGGCTAATATTTAACTAAGTAATGATGACCTCAATATTCCCTCACGTGGAGGAAATGATTCAGTTATAACAGATTTGTCCACGTGCCTCAAGCCATACATGTATGTATGGAAGCTCGACTGTCTTTTCTTGGTACCAGCCTTGGCCTGGGTGAGCACAAGGTTGGTGAGGTACGACCCCTGTCTTGGCTGAGAATCATATGATGACCTTGGTTGGGATGCCAGCCAAGGTTAGATTGTGGAACGTTGGCCTGGGTCGTTGTTGTGCTGACAATTAACGCTGAGCCTGCAGGGCTGCTGATTCTCATGTGGCGCTTGCAACATTGGTTAGGGCCGATGATGATGAAGGGTGGTTAACCTATGAGTCCTCGCTGACCTCGGTTAATGACCAGCTGAGGTTGATGCATGGGGTAGGTGCGACGTCGGCTATGGACGACCTGATAAGAACTCTGCTCCAAGGTTCTAGATAATCTCGGATGTGGCCGAGATGAGTTCCACAGTCGAGGGGGCGTCGATTGTGGTCCACCTCAGTAGGACGATGTTGCTGATAAGTATTCTTGAACTTCTATTACCTCGGATGTCATAAGGTCGAGCTTGAGGTCTCTAGGTTATCTGGTACACTTTGGGCATATCAATCTCATTTTTCAGGAATTTGTACCTTCATTTACAAGAGAATTTTGATAGGGTATTGGTATGTAAATAGTTAAGTTATGCAATTTTCTTTTTCTATGATATTGGGTAGATAGAATTTTTGTATAGGAATAGGCTTTTCTTATTTCTTTTGTATCCTTACGAGTCCTCGATGACTCAAAGGATATTTTGTCACATATTTCCAAAGGGGGAGATTGAAGAACCTTATATCTTTGACTCACTTGAGTCTATATTATATAGGTGCTCATCTAGTTTGGAAATAGTGACAAAATTGAATCATATCCTAGTTTGACCAAAAAGCCTCCAGACTCTTCACTTTGATTTCCTCAAATTTTTCCTAAAGGTACCTCACCTAGAGTTGCATTCTTGTGTTGCATTCTTCATAATTTGGGTGTGTGTGAGTTAAATCCCATTAAAATAATTTTTCCATAATTTTTGGGATATTTTAAATAATTTCCAAGATTTTTTAAATAATTTTTAGAAATTTAAAATTGGCTTTTACATATATTGTGAACTATTTTGCAACTAGTAAAAGTTGTTAAAACTTGCCTTGCGTAGAAATCGAAAGCGCTACATAATATTATGGGTAAAAAAATTATTTTTGAAAGACAAAAAACACGCGTTTTTTAAGTCATCACAGCCTCACACGTGTTGGACTTGTAACGATTGGATATGTGTGTCTTTACACTCCCAACACGAGTATGGTTGAGAACCCTTGGATTGTTTTAATCTATGGCCTGCATGCGTTCTTACCTGATACATGTGTCAACATTTAAACCAATCAAAGATTTTATAAATGTGGTGCTTTAATTGCCTTTAGATTTCCTTCGATCAAATCTTGATCGTTCATTTGCGTGAGACGTTCCTGATCCTTCTCTTCCTTGTATAAAAGGAGACTTCGTCCTTTCATTTCTAACTTTTGTTCACCTCAACTTTGATAGAAAAAAAAAGAGAAAAGAGAGAGAGAGAGAGAGAGAGAGAGAGAGAGAGAGAAAATAAAAACCCTAACCTAACTCCGGCCAAATCTCACCTGAAAATAGTTTTGAGAGTTGAGTTAGTTCTAGATTTGAGAAGATCCATCCTCTCTTGTTGTTAATCTCTTGTCCAACCAGTCACATTTTCCAAATCTTATTTTCTTTCATGGAAACTTGAGATTTGTGAGTCTGTGATACACTTCACGTTTATCTTACTAGCTTTGATTTCTTTTTTCAAGAAATATCAATTTTGTTGGTTGTTTTAAAATGTTATGTTTCTTTCAAGCCCTAAACCAACAAAATCATTTCTGATTTCAGTTTTTGAGAATACTTGGACTTGGATCTAGTTAAGATCTTGATTGGTGATTTACACTTTCAATTATTTCACATTTTGTGAAATATTTGTAAATATTTTCGAATAGTGAAACTGTTTAGGATCTTGGCTCTTTTGTATAGAAAGATTCCCTCTTGATCTATGGATAAATTGAAAGGTCCAAAGTCTTGAGTTTTGATCAAACTGATTTTAGAAATCTTCATTGCATTTTAATATCTGTTTGTAATTTGATAATCATTTGGTCTATAATAAGTGTGTGTGGGTTGCATGCATGTGATTTAGAGCACATCACCACTTACACTTTCACACTACAACACTAAATAGTGTTGGTAGAGAGATTCTGAACATTTGAGTCGACGTAAAGCTAAAAGGAGTGGAGTTTCAAAGATGAGAAAACATCAACAACATTAGAACCTTGAGAGAAGTCAGAAAATGCTAGAGGAGTTGGTATAATTTCTGAATTTATATTAGGCTTGATTGTCTGTCTTGATTGTTATATAGTTTGTAAACTGTAACTCTAATTTAGTGGATTTTTACTTTTGAGGTGTAGAGACCTATGTGGATGTTTCCCCAATTGGGTGGAGTTTTACCACGTTAAAAATTGTACTTGTATACTTCCTCTTCCTCTCATCCCTTTCTTGAGGCTATGTTGATTTGATTTCTTTATATGTTTTGGTTTTCAAAACTGGTAAACCTATACCTTAAATAACTCGTTCATATTGTTTTAGATTTCTTGTTTTAAGAAATTTGTTTTAAGAAAAAACGTTTCTTAAACAAACTATTTGGGGCCATTTAGATAGTTTAATCTTGAGTTGAACGACTTAAGTGGTACTTTTTCAGGTTGAAATCGATGGTTAATGTTTCTCCACTTCTTCCTTAAATTTCAAGGACCATTCGGGTATGATCTTGTGGAGTCTCTATTTTACCAATTTGGCTTTCGGGAGAGTGAGTATCTCGTGCATGACGATAGATGGGTCGATGTCGGTCATGTCAACATAGGACCAAGAGAAAACATCTACAAAGTTGGGGAGGAGATCCACCATCTCTTTTTTTTCATTCTCATATTAGTAAGACCCTATTTATAATTGTTTGGGGTTATTGGGAGTGCCCAAGTTTATGGTGATTGTGTCATCCTCATTGGGAGACTTATGACTGTTTTGACTTTGGTAAGTTTTTGTAAGTATTTCAAGTATTCTAAGTCCGTTGGGTCATCATTAGTAGATTTGATTTCTAATCCATTATTGGATTCATAATCATCACATGTAACACATAGTGAAAAATATTAGAAATTACTATTTATTATTCCATCGAAGGGAGGAAGGACAACATTGATAATGGTAGAAAAGTCTTCTTTATAGAGGGATACATTAGTACAGCGGATAGGGGGACTCTTTAGCTAACAGGATAGACCCAAGGGAATCTGTAAGATGGGTGTTGGGATTCATCCGGTAGAGATCCAGTTTTTCAGTACTGTAGTTCCCTTGATGTTGTCAATGAGGTTAGAATGATTCGTTAGAGGTAACTTTGGAGTTACCTTATGGGATTTTTCAACTTTGGTACTGATTGTTAGCTAGGGAAGACATTATTTCTTGATCTGGGTCTTCTTTACCTTGGGGGCATGCCTCGAAGAGGGATTTCAGCCAGAGCTGGTGACTTTACTCATTCCATTGATAATCCCGTGGGGTTCTCCGGTCATGTATTAAGTCTCGACCAAAGGTGGTGTTTCAAATGGGAGGGTTTTAGAATCTTGCACACGAAGGTACAGGTTGATTTAAGGGATGTTAAAAAGTTTCCTTTTTCTCTAGAGTGGGGCCTCGGGTGGTCGTGGTGGTATACAAATTGATGAAGTGCGTAGAGGGGGTTAAGTGAGTGGATCTAAACATCTCTATTAGAGTGGTCTCATCAGGAAATAGCGTGGTCAATTACCGTTCTAACTCTACCTAGGAGGTTTCTCTGTCTTATATGGTAACTCGTGATATATTATGTTTACCCAAATTAACTTTGTGGATTTTCCCTTAGTCCACGTATAACCCTTCTTTGTAGAGGATTTCCATTTCAAGCTGTAGGAATATCTTTGTTGCTTCTCATCATGTCTCCTGGAGCCCGTGATAAGGGATGTCCTCTCCCTAGAGACGAAAGTGTCCATTCCACCCTTGATGGGGTTTTTTGAGGTTACTATCAATGGCTTTATTGTTGGGGGTGCACCAAATACCAGTTTTCACATTGTGTTTTGTAATGGTGATGGCTTTGAGGGTCACCATGGGGTTCATCCACGACCTCCCGAGTAAGAGGTTGAAATTGGTCAGAACGTTAAGTACTTGTAATTTGACATCACATTTGATAGGCCTTATTATGAGGGTTAGAGTAATAGACCGAAGTACCACTATGTGAGTGTTATCATAGGCTCGAACGGTCATAGAAGAGGGTATAAACTCTTAGGTGGTATATCCCAGACCAGTAGTAGTGCGGTAGGGGTATACGTTGATGGTGGAACCATTTTCCATTTGTACTAGGGGTACAATTTTTCTGCAAGCCTCAGTAGTAATGTGTAACACAAATTGGTGACTGCAACCTTGATGGGAAGGTCCTCATAAAATAATTTAATGTAATGTTTCATTGCGATGGAACTAATGGTGGTTAATATCTCGATTGGGGTTAGGTCCATAGGCATAGAAGCATGGGATAACAATCGGATGAGGGGGATCGATGTTCCTGTGATGTAGCTAGAACTCCTAGATAATAATGTTAATTGAGGCTTTATAAAGTTATTCTTGGATCTTATTGGTCTCTCTCTAGTAGGGGGTACGGTGGTTACAGTGGTGGAACCTCCCTCTTTGTTAGTAGGGTTTGAGGGATCAGAGTGTCGACCTTACCTAGTGAGGAAGTTGACCTCTTTATTTGGGGTGAGTACGTGTTTTGCCTGAGTTTCTTATTTTCTTTTCTCTAGGCGTAGGAGGAGATTAGTCAAGGATTTGGGACCGACGATGGACGGTGTTGGCATTAGATCCACGAATTTCATTCGATCCAAGATAGGGGTTTGCTTCAGTATTTGGGAGCCTTATTTTGGGTTTCAAGGAGGCATCGGGACATGGAATTTTCTATCACCTACATTTGAGTTCAGAGTAAGGTGGGAATTTTTTCCACCGTGGCTAGGACTTTTTTGTCTGCCGAGTTTGGTTCTCTTTATTTGGGGTGAGTACGTGTTTTGCCTGAGTTTCTTATTTTGTTTTCTCTAGGCGTAGGAGGAGATCAGTCAAGGATTTAGGACCGACGGTGGACGGTGTTGGCATTGGATCCATGACTTTCATTCAATCCAAGATAGGGGTTTGCTTCAGTCTTTGGGAGCCTTATTTTGGGTTTTAAAGAGGCATCGGGACATGGAATTGTCTATCACCTACATTTGAGTTTAGAGTATGGTGGGAATTTTTTCCACCGTGGCTAGGACTTTTTTGTCTGTCGAGTTTGGTTCCCTTGGTGCGATTTTTATGGACATTGAGGATCCTGACCAAATGTCGTCGTTCGAGGAAGTTTCTTGGTATTCATTATCATTAGAGGGGGATTTGTTCGAGATAGTTTTTTAGTGCTCTCTGTCATAGGAAGTGGGCACTGGTTCACCTTGATCCATTTCTTTCACAATTTTGGCGGCTTCGCAAAAGATGCGGGCATAGTAATATCGAGATTTGACGTATCCTAGCCCCTAGGGTTCATAGAAAAACCAGGTAAGATTTATTTAAGATACCATGTAGTGTAAACTATCGATTTTTCCATGAGTATGGTTGTGGGGAGCATGGTGGACTAGTTCCATTTCGGTTGTGTTAAAGTATCTCAGCGAGGGGGGACCTTATTGTGGGGGATGACCTCGGTGGGTCATTTCATCTTCCAATTCAATAATAACAACTATATGGACTGTGTCTAGGAAGGAATTATCATAATTGTGTCCCATGTCAGTGTAATGGTGGGACTAGAGAGATATGTCTATTACGAAGAGGACATAAGATAGCTCTGAGAAGAGAAGATCTATTTCACGATTGGGATCGATGGGGTCTTCGAGTAGAGTAATCTCACGATTTTCATCTACGGGTAGAGCATTATAGATAATATCTCATATTTCTATGGGTAAATTTTCTCATCCGGTAGATCGGATTCTCTAATACATGTTAATACTGGGATGTCGGAGTTCTCCCTTTCTGATGAAAAATTGGAGGGGTGGCCCTCTGTATGAGAGGTTAGGATATGGACTATTTGCAGTGTGACCTCGTTTCTTCATCTTCCAGACCTAGTGTTCATGATGCTCGAGTTAATGTAACTCCTCTACAGCAGTTTTGTACCCGATCCTGAATTTGTTGCCTCAAATGCTAGGGGATTCGAAGGATGCAATTCCTTATTTATAAGGTCCAAGACCATTTCTTGGGGAGTAATCCTACTGTGTCATCATTTTTCATACCTGGGGGTTGGGGTGAATTCATTTTCGAAACTCGAGGATGTGGTTCCTTTGATGATGAGAAGATGGTCAAAATAATCATTAATCCCATGTTTAGTCAAGTTAGTATAATACACATGGTCGGGAATGAATGTTGTAGATCTTGAAGTATGTTCCAATAATCTTAAGGAGGCGTTTCTTTTGTACGAAGAGAGTACTAATTTGGGTCCTATCAACCGCAAAGAGTCAACATCACTCCCGATATATGTCTGCATTATATGGGCGGTTCCTAGGGGGTATACTTATGCCTCAAGTTTCTAGGGATAAGCACGGGTGAGTACTCCATGTTGTAGGTTGTATTCTAATTGAAATATGACTTGGGCGATGACAACGCTTTGGTCTTCGTGGATTTAGTTCTACCTTCCATTAAAGAGGCTCGGGGGGGGGGGGGGGGGGGTGTATATTCACTAGGTCCTTGATTGGACCTAAGTTTGTCTTCCTAAGCTGCGTCTTATTGCATTAAGTGGGATCCCAACCTTTCTTCTTTATTGTATAGCAACTGATAACTATCTCAGTATCTCCAGGTATTATGATGATTGGCTCGGAATTATAGGTATTTCTTACTCATCTGTACGATGGGACTCGAATATCGGGTTGCCCAAATCATGGACCCTCTTCTCTGAAGGCTGCAAACCGTAGTGTTTCTACTATTTTTCGAATAGTGAAATGAGGGTTAACCGGGAGTGGGGGGTAGGTGGGTACTATTGCTGGTCTCTAAATCTGAGAGGGTGAACATGTGAACATTCGGGGTAGCTCCTTCCTACCCAGTGTACTGAATAGGAACCGTAAAGGTGATGTTATCCTTGTTTGGAGGGCTTAATCATACATTCCTTCACATTCGGCCAAGTGATTGGTATCTGCTGAGAAAGGGGAATGAATCTTGGCTCTTTGGAGAGAAAAACTTCTATGACTAGGAGGTGGTCCGGGCTACAATGGTTGGTTTGCAGGAAGTGTATGTCCATGATGAATAAGGTCATATGGTCTATGGTGGGATTAGTTTCGGTGATTATTTATATGGCAGGGGATGGCGTTCCTAGAGGGGTAGCTGTTTGGAAAGGTGCATGTGTCCTCATCCTCAGTTTGTGATGGATGGGTACTATGAGGGTAGTGGGGTCTGTATTTGGTACAATCATCTGACAAGGTATTAGTAACGATATGATTTTATATGTGATGGTGTGCATTGACTGGATAGACGATATGTGTGGGACCTGCATTTCAAGTTAGCTTGTTGCAATATACACATTATGGAGATTAACAGGACACATAATTGGACATTTATGTTATTTTTTTTAGTTTACTTCCTTTTCCAGTCATTTATTTATGAGATAGTTGTATTTGAACTAAGTTGGACTTTCGACTCTACAATGGTTTATGGTTTTATTTGAAGAGATTATTATTAATGATATTATATCGTTTGAATTTTTATATTATTAGAGCTTTAATATGATGATGGATCTTTTTGGTGGATTATTTGTTTATAGTTTGATTGTTTCATTTCATATCTTCTGGAAAAAGTTTTAAATGCCTAGCATTTATATCACATTATAGGAATGGTATTTTAATCATAGCAATCCATATATCTTGTATTCAGATGATTAAATTGATTCTTTAATTATTCAAGTATGTCTTAAACATTATTCTCATAATTAAGAAGACCCTCATTACAGAGATGATAAATTTACGATTAAGCCTTTATTTTAATGGATTTAAATTTCTTAATAATTTCATAATGTTAGAAAACAATTAGGAACCCTTAGAGATGATATTTCAGATCTTTTGGGTCTAATTATAAGTTATTAGAAATATTAATACAATATGGAGTGAATGAATTCTATTATGTAAGGTTTTGGGAACAATTTTTTTATTACCTCATCATTTTGCACTATAACCTGTGGCCATCCACCGATCCTCGCGGCGGGCGGGCGCGTAAGGGAGGATCCTAGGTCCCACACGTCCCTCTCGGGAGAGCTTCGGTCGGTGTCATTTGGGTGAGGTGAAAAATGTAGAGAGGTAGAATCATCAGTCTATTTTACTCAAAACAGACAAAAGAAGGGGAGCCATCCCGAAGGACAGCATCCAAAGACATACTGATGCATACCAAACCAAAAATGATTCGAAAAGGGTCCGGAGGCTAAGTTACGAAATGGGAAGGTGTTAGGCACCCATTCCGCCCTTTCGGTCTCTCATGGGTTTTTTGTTATTTTCCTTTATTTTCCCCGTGATATGTGTGCATGTGTATACATAGTGGAGATAGTAATCATAGACTTGCACCATGGAAGAGGTAAAGTGAGTCATCCGTAGGAAGGTATAAAAATATTAGAAAATAGGATTTATGCGATTATCCTTACGTTGAACATTATGATGGAACGATAATGCGTGTGGAATAATACGCCACAAAAAAAAAATATATGTATATATATAATATAAGAGAGTGGAGTTTAGAGAAAATAGAAAATGAGAGAAAAAGTAAAAATAGGACTCGAGTCTCGAGTTTTACCACGAGATGCCTACGTAGCCTATAGAGGCGTCAAAGTCCACATAGTTCGCATGCAAAACAAGGGGTGGGGTTTATCCCATAAATCCAACCGGAGGATTCTCTTATTTTTTGTGTGTGTGTGTGTGTGTGTGTGTGTAGAAAGTCCACATAGTTCGCATGCAAAACAAGGGGTGGGGTTTATCCCATAAATCCAACCGGAGGATTCTCTTATTTGTGTGTGTGTGTGTGTGTGTGTGTGTGTAGAAAAAGTGTTTGAGTTGTGAGAAAAGTGTAAGAAAAGTATGAGAATTCATATTTGGAATTTATGAGCAAACCCTCTTTTTCTTATTTTTTGGGTTTTTATTTATATGAAAATAAGAGATGTGCAATAATACTAAATAAAAAGTACATTAGGATGTGTGAGATGAGATCATGAACGTGCTAAGTAATAAAACAAGTTATTGTGAATTTATGAGAATTTAAGGAGAGAGTTGAGAAAATTGGACCTTCTTGAAGATCTTGAGCTTGATCTTGAATGTTGGAAAGCAACCCTTAGACTTGGATGGTGATGGAGGGTAGTGAATTCACCAAGTTTGATGAAAAGGATGATGAAAAGTGAAGGTTGGAAAGGGATTTGGATGTGGAAATCGCGCTGACTTCGAGAGAGGTTTTTTGGATTTACTAAGAGTGATATCTATCAGATCTGGGCTCTTTTTACAAGTGAGGTCAGGCCTCCTTTTTATAGTCCTAGGGTATTTCCGATCTGCATAGCCCTGTTCCTGCCAATCGGCAGGTGCGTTTAGGCACACTGCGGGACCTACCGTTTGGTAGTGTCCTTCAGGCCTTTTCGAAAAATCGGCCACAGAACGCAAACCGTTGATCAGAATCGTGCACGGGTTGGATCATTGGAAAGGTAATTTAGCGAACTTCAAAAGTCCTTAGAATGCTCTCGGGTTTGGGAGTTGACTTTGTGTCAAATATGGCTCGAAATCATTCATCGATCCATTAGACGGGGAATCGTCGGACGCAAACGGATCATTCGTATGCATGGTAAGTCCAAATCACGCACGAGACGGATCATTGGAAAGGTAATTCAGATACCTTCAAAAGTCCTTTGGACTGCTCCTGGTTCGGGAGTTGACTTTGGGTCAAATATGGCTCAGAAGCATTCATCGGTCCATTGGATGGGGAATCGTCGGACGCAAACGGATCGTTTGTCCGCATGGTAATTATGAATCGTGCACGGGGTGGATCATTGGAAAGGTTAGGATATGTAATTAGACATTCCAAAGAGTTTCATTGGGTTCGGGGAGTTGACTTTGGTCAACCGAGCCCTAAAAGTATTCGGTGACCTTTCGGAGTAAAACGAATCGTCCGTCCGTACCATAAGTCAGAATCGCGTACAGGATGGACCGTTATAAAGGGGTTTTAGTGCCCTTCGAAGATTCATTCAGTCTCGATCGAGGTTAAGACTTTGACTTTTGGTCAAACGGAGCTTAGGAGTGCCCGATGGCTTCTAAGTCAGTACTCGGGGTATATGACCTGGGTTTGTAGTGATGAAGGGAGGTGCTAGGGACCTAAGGAGATTTTAGGGGGTAACATAATGGGGTCTCTATATATCCCCTCGACGGGTGAGTTTGTGAGAAGAGTGCATGTGAGTTCAAATAGAGATATTATTTAATTAAACACAGTTTTTATCAATTAAGTCCTAAACATGCATCTATATGTGATTGAATAAGATGATAAGACATGGGAAAACATTCAAACACACACATGTGAGGAAAAATCCCCCAAAGGGGCAAAACTTTTTATTTTCACTATAATTTTGTAAGATAATTACACGGATTACAATGAAAATACAGTGACACAGAAATACCCACGGGTGTCGGTTCTTTAGTCGGTGGCTGAAATTTTCCCTTTCCAGGAGGGCAATAATGAAAAAGAAGGACGGTCTTCTTCACAAGAGTGTGAACAAACACAAGGTTGTGTTCTTTGGGTTTCAAACGGATTCACAGAGATTTGGCAAAGATGTGTGAATCAAAACATGAGTCTTGGGACTCATAAAAGTGAAGACTAGAGTAATTAGGACTCTTAAATTCGTCTCTGAAAGTCTTGCAGAACAGCTCCCCTGAAGTTGGTTTTTATAGAAAAATAGATGAAGAGTTCCACGAAATAAAAACACTGCCAGCGTACAGAGACCTCGAGACGATTCGGGTACCCTGCGAACCGGTTCGCCCCCCGAATCGGTTCGGCCCTCGGTGCAGAAAAAATCGCTGGTCAAGGGGCTTTAAACACTTAGCAAAATTCCAAGGTTTTTTTCTTGGAATTATCTCCATTTTCAATGGGCCATAACTTGTTCACCGTAGCTCGGATTGAGGTGTCGTTTCTTCCAGTATCTTTATTGAGGCAAGATCTTCAATTTTCCAGATGACCGGTCCTCCGAGGGATGGCTGTAAATTTACCAAATTGCCCTTTAACTTCCGTATCGTGCCTTGTTTCACTATTTTAATTTCTCTTGCGTACCACTTGCATTACGAGCCTAAAATCATGGAACGTGAAGTCATTGAGGTAGATGAGGGACACATGTTGGAGATAATGAATGCTTGATTCCCAGAATTCGAATTGAGGCCGTTGTTTGAGATCGTGTAGAGACGTGCCAAATGTAATGGCGTACGACATATACAAATGTAAGATAACGGACATGAGAAATATTTCATTACAAATCTCCCCATATGTCTATGCTGGTACGTACATAAAAAATTCGAATTATCAAATAACAAAATTGCCTATACAAATCTTCCATTCCATGACACCCAAAACTGGAAAGATACAAATGAATAAGACTTCATCGTTTGATCATCTTCAAATCTTCAAAACATTCAAAGCTTTTCTCATCAGGGTGTGCAATTCAGTGAACATCAATGTAGTACCTACACACATGAGAACAAGAAAATACCAAGTGGCATATCGATCTTGAAATGAGATAAACATAGATACCAATTTACAATGAAAGCATATGACAAATCTCAAATCTAAAAAAAAAAAACTCCCCCATAATATGATAATTCTTTCTCCCCCCTTTTTATGATGTCCCCAAATAGACATATATGAGAAGCAGAAATAGAGGCATATAGAGATAGTCACAAGGTAATAAACCGCTATTTTTGAATTTTTCACACAAAATATATAAACAAAGAAACACACCGCGAACGAGCACAAAACAACCAAGTCGATGATAGCGTAAATCTATGGGTGTGATCAAATTCGATAGGAAAATCAATGCATACAAACATGACATATGTGCACGATGAATATCGGATACTCCTAACGAATGAACTCAAAATCTTCCTTTGGTGTAAAAAATGGAAATATGAGACATTGACTCAATCAAATCATCAAATCGAAGCTCAAAGTGATTTTCACACTAATAACGTCCAAAACGATTTCATGCTTTTTCAGGACTTTCAAGGAAGTGCAAGCCCGTTTGAAGTCTCCAACCAAACTCCCTCGAATAGAAATGTTGCATAGAGGCTTTCAAAATTCTCAAACGTTGGAGAATTGATGGTGAAACCTAATGTCCCATATTTGGCAGGTATGGTTTTTTATTGTCTTAAAATTTTTTCGGGCTCTTTTAACCTCTTTGGACCACGAATAATAAAATTCCTCAATTTTTTAGGTCCTTTTTAAGGGTGGCTCAGAATCGCAAAGGCTAAATGAACCTTTCGCAGCCCTTCCCCACTTTCAAATAAACACACAGTCTCACCAAAATGGTTTTTACATGCATTCCAATCTTGTCAAGTTTTATTGCATATTGTACGTTGTATAGACAGAATTGAGATGGAAACATGCAAGCCATTAATGATAAACAAGTACAATAATCAAACATGGTCGTTCATGTGTGCAATAAAGAAGATAGGAGTCAAACATATAGAAAGATATCACTAATCATATCTCAACGAATCCAAATAATTAAAGCACATAGATGAAATGATGTAGCGTCTCAAATCTCTATCAAACAGTTACATGGATAAATGGAATGAAATTGTGACTCGACTATCTTAAATGCTCATCAATAAAAGGTGCAAATAAAATACAAAAAAAAATTGTGCTTTTCTAAAATTTATAAAAAGAAAATCTTTTTGGATTTTTCAAAAAATAAAGAAAAACAAAACATATGATACAATCTAGCAATAGGCATCAGATGATAGAAAAAAAATGCATCCTACGCTAGACATGGACCAACCCCTCAGTCAACTGTGAAAATATCAAAAGACTTCCTAAGACTCTCGAATCTAAGAACATCTAAAGGTTTCGTGAAAATATCGGCTAACTCATGGTCGGTGGGAACAAAACTAAGGGATATGACTTTTTCTTCAACTAACTGACGTATAAAGTGCTCGCGTATCCTGATGTGCTTTTTGTGCAAATACTGGACTGGATTGCGGGATATGTGTATCGCTCCCGTAATATCACAGGAAATGGTCATAGTGTCCTGTGAAATCCCATAATCCTCCAGCATCTGCTTCATCCACAAGTGTTGCGTTCAACAACTCCCGACGGCGATGTAATCAGCCTCCGCAGTGGACAAAAATATGGAGTTTAGCTTCTTACTCAACCAGGAGACAAGAGTAGAACCAAAATAGAAACACCCACCAGAAGTGCTCCTACAACCATCTACATCCCCGGACCAATCGGCATCCGAATAGGCGGGCAAATTGTCATTAGTATCAAAGGAATACCAAATACCATATGAGAGAGTCCCACTCACGTATTTTATAATACGTTTTAGAGCGATTAAGTGTGACTCTTTCAGGGACGCCTGATACCGCGCACAGACTCCAGCACTAAAGGCTATGTCGGGATGACATGCAGTCAAGTAGAGAAGGCTACCTATCATACTCTGATAGAAGGTTTGCTCTACATCCTTGCCTGAAGTGTCCTTACTAAGATTGATAGAAGTACTCATAGGTGTACATGCATGCTTAGCAGAGTCTAAACCAAATTTCTTCACTAGGTCTCTAGCATACTTGGATTGGGAGATTAACATCCCGTCCTCTAGATGACGAACCTGGAGACTAAGGAAGAAAGTAAGCTCACCTACCATGCTCATCTCAAACTCACTTTTCATATCCTCCTCAAAGTGGTGAGCATGCTGGGAGCGTGTGGATCCAAAGACTATGTCATCCACATAGACCTGGGCAACCAAAATAGCACCATCATCTCTATTGATGAACAACGTCATATCAACTGCCCCCCTCTTGAATCCATGGGCTAAGACATAAGAAGTAAGCATTTCATACCAGGCACGAGGTGCTTTCTTCAAACCATACAAGGCTTTCCTCAGATAATAGACGTGCTCTGGGTGCTTAGGGTCTTCAAACTTTTTTGGTTGTTCCATATAAACCTCCTCCTGTAGAATGCCATTCAGGAAGGCACTCTTGGCATCCATCTGATATAACTTAAAGTGCAGATGACATGCGATGGCGAGAAGTAAGCAGACGGACTCAAGCCTCGCAACATGAGCAAATGTCTCCCCAAAGTCTGCACCTTCTTTCTATGTGTAGCCTTGAGCGACCAACCTAGCCTTGTTTCTGATTATGGTACCATTTTTATCCATTTTATTCTTGAATATCCACCAGGTACCTATCACATTAGTCTCACTAGGTCGGGGGACTAGTTCTCAGATATTGTTCTTTTTAAACTGAAGCAACTCATCATGCATATCAGATATCAAGTGTTCATCCTTGAGAGCTTCTCTGTGATTCTTGGGCTCGACTTTGGACGTGTAGCAAAAGTGGCTAACGATGTTCTCTAGTTGAGCACGAGTCTTGACCCCAAGAGTGGGATCGCCTACAATGGAGGCTAGGTCATGACTCTTACGAACCCAAGGGGGTGTGTCCCCTAACACAGGAGTAGGGTCCACATAGTGTGGGTGAGGGACAAGTAAATCACTGTCAGAAAGTCCTCATCCTCACACTGAAGGTTAAGATCAATAACCGTCGGAGGTTCGTCATCTTGAACAGTGACGTTTATTGATTCCAAAACCTTAGAGCGCATGAGGTTAAAAACTCGGTATGCTCTACTATTTGATGAATAGCCTAGCAAGATTCCCTCGTCACTCCGAGAGTCAAAATTTCCTAATTACTCTCGATCCCGTAGGATGTAGCATTTACTCCCAAAAACACGAAAATATGCAAGGTTGGGTTTCTTATCGGTCCACAATTCATAAGGCGTCTTAAGTGTGTGTGGACGCAAGTAAACCCTATTCATCTTGTGGCATGTAGTAGACACTGCCTCTGCCCAAAATCTCCTAGACACACTACGACCTAGAAGCATAGATCTAGCCATTTTTTGGATCGTCCTATTCTTTCTCTCAACAATCCCATTTCGATGAGGAGTCTTCACAGCAGAAAACTCATATTTGATCCCAAGGCTATCACAGTAAAGATCTACCTTTGTTTCCTTAAATTATGTGTCGTTGTCACTACGGATCCTATTCATAGTGACTCCATGTTGATTTTGTAGGACACGGCACTTGGTTGTTAAAAACTCTACAGCATCAGATTTCTCCCTCAGAAAACCTACAATCAAGTATTTGGAGAAATCGTCTACCATCACGAGGATATACCTCTTACCACCCAAACTCTTAGTACGAGTAGGACCCATAAAATCCATGTGAATCAGCTCAAGTACTCGGGAGGTGGTAATGGAATGCAACTTCCTATGGGGGCTCAGAATTTTCTTTCCCAACTGACAGGGTCCACAAACCATGGAAGTTGACTTTCCAAGTGATGGTAAGCCACGTACTAGGTCCTTTTTGGCTAAACGAGTCAAATATCTAACGTTCACGTGACCTAGACGTTGGTGCCACAAATCCATAGGAGTGATCGTGGCGCTGTTGCAAACAAGTGAGGAAGTGGGCACAGTCCCATAGAAATTATCCTCAGTCCTCACCCCTTGCACTAAAAGTTTACCGGCTTGATTGTAGACATTACACGAGTCCCGATCAAACTTTACTGCAAAGTCAGCGTCGCACAGCTGGCTAATGCTGAGAAGGTTTGCTTTCAAACCTTTGACGTACAAAACATTATCTAGCTTAGGAAATCCTGGTAACTCTACTGTACCTCGTCCTACAATGCTAGACTTGCTCCCATCACCAAAGGTGACCTTACCATCCTTATAATCCTCACGGTAGGTAAAAAATGAGGCATCACATGTCATGTGTCTGGAGCACCCACTATCAAAATACCACTGTGAGGTATTATGTGCTTTGAGAGCGACATGAACAACAAGAGCCTTTTTATCTTTCTTACACACCCAAGAAGTGGTAACCTTTTGTTTACCCTTTTTGTTGTTGGTTTTAGCTGGGATGCGAGAAGCATTCATAGACGGCAAAGACATCCGTTGGAATTCCTCCATCAAGCATTGTGATATGGTGGCTAAAAACTCAACACGCTCTCTCAGACTAGAAAAATCATCAGTATGATGTGGTGGAGCAGTAGTACATCGTGTCTGACCCAAACTATAACAAAACTCCCTGAGGTGGCCTTTTCTTTTGCAGTACATACAAAAGAACGCAGTCTTAGGCAGACCTTGGTTTGCTTTTCTTGGTCGAACTCTCCGTCGTGGATTTTGGCAATGTCCATAAGGAGTTGTAGTAAACTCAGGGACTGGTCCACGTGCAATTTGGGACGTGGAGGCACCATCATAACCAATTCCCTACCGATCACCAAAACCTAAAGCGGGGCCGAGGAGCATCTTTCCAATCTTCCCAGATCTATCCTCGATTTGAACGTTGACTTCCCGTGCTCTCTTAAGATCATGAGTAAGCTGGGCTACAAGGGCTTCAAGTTTCTTCTGAGTCTCCACGGAGGAATGGAGCTCACTCGTAATACTATCCACTTGTTTAGTCAAGTCCCCTCTCTCTTTCTAAAAAAAACTCTCTCTTTCTCTCTCTAAACAAACTCTCTTTCTCAACACAGGCAGACTCTCTCTCTCTTAAGGTAGTGCAGGTGGAGGACTCTCTCTCTCTCTCGCTTTTCTTAAGTCTTCCCCTAAAGCGGTGATCCTAAGAACTAATGCTTTTTAGTTTTAAAAGACTCAGAATATAGCTCGGCGTAGGCGCGTTGAAGATCACTCTCGCTCTCACTTGTGTCATCCTCCCCCTCACTCACATCGATCTCACTGTCGAGGTGTCCCTGTGATGCAGCATCCTCATCGTCGTGAGGAGTACTAGAAGTGCTCACATGATAAGCCATGAATGCGGTGAAGTTACAATCATGTGGTGACTCGTCTCCGGAATCCACTGACTCGACCTCACTGTTGTCACTAAGGGTAGCATTAAGGACAACTTTTCCCTTTTCTTTGTTCAGCCTAGTAGCACACTCAAAAGCTCTATGACCCCTACCGTCACACTCAAAGCATCTCACACTTTCTTTCTTAGGAGGATCTTTAAAAACTTTTTCATTTTTCTTTTCAAACTTATTTTTCTCAAACTTCTTTTTATCTTTAAAATTACCATTTTTCTTGAATTTGAGAATTCTCTCGAAATTTTTAGAAAAAAGGGCCAAATCATCAAGTCAAAATCACTCTCAGAATCTCACGTATCTGTCTCTCTTTTTCTAGATGACTCTCCCCTCTTTCTTTTCGACCCCTCACTCTTTCTTTCTTGGGCATTAAGAGAAATTCCCTTATCTTTAGGCTTAGAAGTTTTAGGAAACATATCAATTTCATATGTTTGCAAGTCTCCTACAAGTTCCTCCAATTTTAACGTATTTAAATTACCCATAGAATTTAGCACAGTGACTGTAGGGATAAAACGCTTAGGAAGAGAACGAATAATCTTTTTAACAAATCTAGCATTAGGAATGTGTTCACCAATATTAAAGCTAGTATTAACAATATCAGATAGCCTAGCATAAAAATCATCAAAACATTCAGTTTCATGCATGGTTATGGTTTCAAATTCAGTTGTTAAATTTTGCAGTTTAGAATCTTTCACAACATTAGTTCCTTCATGGGTGAGTTGTAAAACATCTCATGCCTCTTTTAACGTGGTGCACGTCATTATGCGTTTGAACCCATCAGGTGTGACAGATCCAGAAATAGCACTTAAACCCTTAGAATTAAAAGATGACCATTTAAATTCTTCTTCAGTCCAAGTGGTGACAGGTTTTAAATTAGTCACGTTTCAACAGTGACGAAGGGAGGAGTCTATCCTCTTTCAAGCAAAATCCAGACACGTTCATAAATGGCTTTTAATGCAGATCTCATGCGAGCTTTCCAGTATGCATAGTTTGTCCCGTCAAAAATTGGCATTTTATTATATAATTTATCCATTATGAACACTCTCGTTTTCAAAAATCAATTTTTCTGAAAATTGATATCTTAAAAAATTTTGCGGAAAATTACACGGTAAAGTTGTGTAATTGCCAATTTGAGAAGAGTGCGCGTGCGTTCAAATAGATATATTATTTAAGTAAACACATTTTTTATCAATTAAGTCCTAAACATGCATCTATATGTGATTGAATAAGATGATAAGACATGGGAGAACATTCAAACACAAACATGTGAGGAAAAATCCCCCAAAGGGGCAAAACCTTTTATTTTCACTATAATTTTGTAAGATACAATTAGACGGATTACAATGAAAATACAGTGACACAGAAATACCCGCGGGTGTCGGTTCTGTAGTCGGTGGCTGGAACTTTCCCTTTCCAGGAGGGTAGCAATGAAGAAGAAGGACGGTCTTCCCCATAAGAGTATGAACAAACACAAGGTTGTGTTCTTTGGGTTGCAAACGGATTCACAAAGGTTTGGCAAAGATGTGTGAATCAAAACATGAGTCTTGGGACTCAAAAAAAGTGAAGACTGGAGTAATTAGGACTCTTAAATTCGTCTCTGAAAGTCTTGCAAAACAGCTCCCCCAAAGTTGGTTTTTATAGGAAAACAAATGAAGAGTTCCACGAAATAAAAACACCGCCAGCGTACAGGGACCTCGAACCAGTTTGGCTACCCTGCAAACCGATTCTCCCCTCTAATTGATCCGGCCCTCGGTGTGGGAAAAATCGCTGGTCAAGGGGCTTTAAACACTTAGCAAAATTCCAAGGTTTTTTCTTGGAATTATCTCCAGTTTCAATGGGCCATAACTTGTTCACCGTAGCTCGGATTGAGGTACCGTTTCTTCCAGTATCTTTATTGAGGCAAGATATTCAACTTTCTAGTTGACCGGTCCTATGAGAAATGGCTATAAAATTACCAAATTTCCCTTTAACTTCCCTATCGTGCATTGTTTCACTATTTTGACTTCTCTTGCGTACCACTTGCATTACGAGCCTAAAATCATGGAACGTGAAGTCGTTGAGGTAGATGAGGGACACATGTTGGAGATAATGAATGCTTGATTCTCGAAATTCGGATTGAGGCCGTCATATGAGATCGTGTAGAGACGTGACAAATGTAACGGCGTACGACATATACAATTGTAAGATAACGGACATGAGAAATATGTCCTTACAGTTTGGAACAAATGATAACCGTCGAATAGACACCGCATGATGATTTTGAGGGAGGATGACTAGTTTAGAGGGTCGAGGCCGATTCCAAAGACCTGAGGGAGTGAGGATGACCAATTCAGGGGGGTCGAGGTCGATTCTGAGGACCTAAGTGATGGTTTGGAAGAAAGGTTTAGTCCAAATACTGAGGAGGTGCTAGGGATGACCGATTCTGCGGGTCGAAGCCACTTCTGAGGGCTTAAAGATGAGGGTGACTGATTCTGAGGGTCAAAGCCAATCCTGCTAGCTTAAGTAGAGATGACCAATTCTACGGGTTGAAGACAATTCTGCGGGCTTAAGTTGAGATGACCAATTCTGCGGGCTTAAGTGAAGGGTGACCGATTCTGCGAGTCGAAGCTAATTCTATGGGCTTAAGTAGAGATGAACGATTCTACGGGTCAAAGCCAATTCTGCGAGCTTAAGTTGAGATGACCAATTCTGCGGGTCGAAGGTAATTCTGCGGGCTTAAGTTGAGATGATCAATTCTACGGGTCAAAGCCAATTATGCGGGATTATGTAGTGATGACCAATTATGAAGGTCAAAGATAATTCTTCGGGCTTAAGGTGGAGGTGACCAATTCTGCGGGTCAAAGCCGATTCTGCGGGCTTAAGTAGAGATGACCAATTCTGCGGGTCGATGCCAATTCTGCGAGTCAAAGAAAATTCTGTGGGCTCAAGTAGAGATGAACAATTCCTTTCATGATTGGGGGATTTTGACTTTGGTGACCCTCTATTTTGGCGACCCTCTAGGTAAGGGGTCAGTGTCGATCGATTAGTGGAGGGTCGACACCGATCGACATAACCCTTGGCATCATATATAAAAGGGGCGAATTCCCCTCATTTTTCACATCTTCTTTCTTTCTTTCTTTCTACAATTTTCCTCTGCAAATCATTCTAGTGTTCCGATCTCTAAGAAATGGTTGCCTTTGTGAGCACTGCAGCGCATAGGGAATGGTTGATTGTTGATGACTGGGCAAACGTGGAGTGGAGGACCAGGGGGCCTCTTGCTTTGGGGAGTGATAAATCCTTTGACTCATTCGAGTCGGTTGCGGATGAGCGGACTTTTCAACAAGAGTTTTCACGTCATCGCTCTTCGAGGATGGTGAGCCCGGGCGGTTATGTAAGTAACTTGACTTTTGGCATTCTTCTCTTTTTTCTAATTTTTTCTTCGTTCTGGAATTTTTGACAAGGTTTTTTTTCTTTTGACAGTCTAATATCTCTTTGAAGAACATGCGTGCCCGTGGGACGACGGGGCTTAAGGATGTCTGGGAGAATCTTCCACATGTGGTGCATTGGGTGGTATCATCAGCGGGTTTTGGAAAGTTGGCATCTGCACTGGATGAGACGCCTCGTTCGACAGCGATCTTATGCGCTTTGGGGGAGAGGTGGTGGGATACTACCCACACCTTCCATTTCGGTTTTAGGGAGATGACCATGACTCCCATAGACGTACAGCAGTTGCTGGGGCTGGATTGTAATGGGGAGCAGATAGAGGTGGATCGCTCTCTGAGGGTGAGGCCGGAAGCGGTGTGGGCGACGCTTGGTGACGTAGGGAGGATAATTTCTGGGGATTCCATCCGGCTGTCCTTGCAGAAGGATGTCTTGCTGAGTAGGGTGGTTGATGTGGAGGATGGGATGCAGGTGAGGCAGATAGACCGATTGTTCATTTTGCTGGTGCTGGGAGGTTTTATGGGGGCGTCGAGTGGAGACGACGTCCATTTGTGGATCTTGTCGTATTTGAGGCAGTTTTCGAACATCCCTCTCTATGATTGGGGGATTCTGACTTTGGCGACCCTCTATTTTTATTTGGATGCATTTAGAGGGTGCTGCCGGTAAACTTTTATTGGGCCATGTATCTCCTCGAGGTATCCTTTAATTTTACGCATTTTCCTTTCATGAATTCACCTTTTCCTTATGCGTCTCTTTTTTATTATGAATCCCTATCTTTGGTAGATGTGGTTCTATGAGGTGATTGGGTGCAATACCCAGCTGGTTGCCTTAAAGGACGAGACTGCTAGGGACTTCTGCCGATTGTATCGATAGCGCAAGGCCAATCAGCAGTCGAAGGGATATCTTTCTCTGGAGGTGGTGCGTCACGTCTTGAATGGCCTGACTAGTGGTAGGGTAAGAATCTTTTTTTTGAGTCTTGAGTTTTGCACATTCTGATTCTGTATTGACTTATGCCTGCTAGGGATTTTCAGGTGACTTTTTACCCTTGGGGGACAACCATTTAGGATATGGGGGCGACCGGGGTGAATGCACAGATGAGGCATTTGTTGGCGCATGAGTTCGTCCATTCCTGGTATCTAGGGGAGCAGGTGGTTCGGCAGATTGTGGAGGAGGAGGTGGTGGTGCCACCTTCACAGCCTCCTATGTCTATGAAGCGGGAGCGGCTCCTGCCGGAGGATGCAAGGATCGTGGCTATGATCGGCGAGTCTTACATATTATACACTGATACAGCTACGACATATGACTATATGGACTTTGTGATGAGCTGGTTGATGGCACCCAGCATATATGATGCCTTACCTTTCCCTCATGTGGGTTCGAGTCGGACGGTAGTGTCTTCCCATAGCGACGATGGTCCGTCGGCATCTGCGACGGTGGCGATTTTAGAGGTTCCCTTTATTCGATTGCATACCCCTTTGTACAACATTCGGTGGGCTTATGGAGGGATGGTCCCCATGTTTCACCGTCCTCATGCGATGGATCCGGAGGAGATGGGTTTGACAGAGGAGGTTCTTCGTCCTGCGGTATACCTTCTTCCTCATTTTGGTTTCTTTTATGTTTTGATCCCTCTTTGATACTGATTTTTCCTTCTTCTTGCAGCAAGTCCGTGTGTCGACCACTTGGCTGAGGGACATCAGAGACTGGATATCTTTGGCGACTGCCTATATTCGGGATGCGATCCCGGCTCCTTCTTGCTTGATGTCTTCTACTTCGTCTGAGGAGGACTCCGACTCGGGTAGCGGTGGTGCAACATCTCGCCGTAGGGTAAAGAGAGCGTGTCGCAAGGGTGGAAGCTCTTAGAGAGAGGGGTGAAGGGTAGGTGAGAGAGAGAGAAAATGTGGGTTCGGGCTGAGTCCCGTTTGTTTTTTTTCTTTTTTTTTATTTCCTACAAAATTTGATGTAACACAAAAGAATATATATATATGCATTCTAATGGGATTTTTATTAACTTTTGTTAATGGTGAGTGAATGCATGCACATGCGCTTTTTACTTTGCTGCTGAGACCGTAAAAAGAGACATTTTTAGGATTTTTTTGAAGAAAAGTTTTAAAAATGGGAAATTATATAGGGGTGGAAGAGGATTTTTTTGAAACTTTGTTGAGAATATCAATTTTATTTTTATTGGGTTTTTCTGATTTTGATACAAAAGGAAAAAGGAAAATTTCCAAAAATGGGGGGTTATCGATCGAAAAGCCCCTTGCCCTGCCTATAGACAGTTAAGTCTAGTCCCATCAATTCAAAGATTTTGATTAGTTCCCTCTTCAGATTCGTGTACCTTGTGGGGTAGGATTCCCTCCGATTTCTGCAGGAATTATGTCTTTTGTGAGGGTTCTCAAGTATAAAAAGGGGTAGGGGTGGAGTTTTTTCATCACACCTTCACATTCTTACTTACTTGCCTACTATCTCTTAGTCCTATAAGATGGATCTCCCTGGTAGCATTGAGTTTTCTAACTACCGCTAAGCCTTGGAAGTGATGTACTCTTATAATGTCGACTATGATGCTTTTAACATGTGTTGAGTCTCTTTGTCGCGCAATCGGTCCATGGTGATGGCGGCGGTACAATTTTGGTACCCCGAAGATCATGTATTTCTCTTTGGGTTGGATGAATTTTGTCTTACCTACGAGGAATTTTATGCCATGCTGGTGATAAATCCTAGTATTGCTGCGGCTTTACCTGAATTTTCCCGTTCTCCTAGGGATTTACTTGTCGGGCTTCTTCATATTTCGATTTCAGCGACTAGATCACTGGTTGCTGGAGGAATAATCTCCTTTTCGGCGGTGTTGCAGTCCGTGCATTTGCAGGAAGTAGGTGATGCTGGCTATGCTAGAGTCATTGCTTTGGGCGTGGTTTCAAAATTATTGCTGGTGATTGGGGAACTGTTAATGGATCCGCAACTTGCAGCCATTACTTCATGGATGTCATACCATCGCAATCCTGCGACGGTGATACAGGCGGAGACCCTGAACGGTCTGGATGCCTGGCGAGAAGGTCGTTCTGACTTCCTGCGGGGTAGCCCCATGATGTTGTTCATGTGGTTGTTTGAAAGACTCCGCCTGGTGACACTTTCAGAATATCCTTTATCGATTGTATCCAACCTCTTTTCGCGTCACTTCTTTAGCGTTGGCCTGGATATTGAGAGCTAGGAGAATTGGCTTGTGGAGCATGGGGCTCAGTTTCTATACTGGTCAGTGCCTTGGTGGGGACAGTTGCTGCCTATTCTGGAGCTAGGAGAATACCCATATGTGCGGTTGGTTAGTCTCAGCCAGACCTCTTTTTATTTCCCTTCGAATCTTCTACACTAATTTGGCTGGGCACAGGTCATGCCACCTCGAACACTAAATTTTGTTTTCGGTAGAGGATTTTACCGAGCATCTGCGCCTGCAGCTTGGCTCTCTGTGGGAGAGTCAGCGTTCGTCGACCCGTCCCTCTCAGCCTGTGGGGAGAGTTTGGCATATCCCTGGAGATTACATGAAGTGGTTGTGGAGGAGAGTAGTTAGCAAGATGTTGACAGTGGAGACTGGACAAAAGTGGCTTGTCGCTTTTAATACCATAGAAGGAGGTGTTGTGGTTTTTTCGAAGATGGTTCGAGCTTATCGGTCCCTGGAGTGTGTACGACACTCTATTCAGGAAGGGGAAACTTGGGGACCCCAGGATGCAGAAGATGATGATGGAGCGGGCTCCTCTGATAGCTGTGGGTAGGATGGTTTATTTTGTAGTGGGGAATAAATGTGGGGATTTTTTTTGGCTTTTTTAGGAGGGTAGGGGGAAGGGAGTTATCCATTCCTTTTCTTATGTAATTTGTACCGTAATTTCTTATTAGTGAAATAACCAAGTTTCTGATCATCCAGCTGTGCCTTTCGATGAATTTTGTGTTGTTTGAATTATCTATACCGATCGCTAAGTCATACATAATCCTTTTGTTCAAATATATGTTAGAATGAAATGTCATTCTCGGAGGTAAAAAAAGAATAGTATTTTGTGAAAAAAAAGGGTCATGCTCATGTATGGTGTATGAGCTTCCTACGTACCTCTGGGCCTTTGAAATTTTATACTTTGTTTAAAAATGGTTATTTGCAGAGGATCAGGCCCACGTAGTTCTGGGCAAGTGGAAATGAAGAGTTTTTTTTTTAGAATAGAAGGGAGACGAGAAGAGTCGTAGCGCGCCGTGATTTCGGACTATGGGTAGAACATCTTGAGATGGTCCAGGTTGACTGGACGAGCCATCTCTCCCCCATCTAAGTCGGTAAGCATGGAGGCACCGTCGGATAAGATCTTATTGATAATGTAGGGGCCGCTCCAATTGGGCTTGAATTTCCCTCTGGGGTCCCAGATGGGTTCTATGATTTCTTTGAGAGCTAGGTCCCCTTCTAGAACACCGCGATCCTTGACTCTGTTATTGAATGAACGCTCTATTCAGCGATGGTGCCCTTGTATATGGTATAGTGATTTTAATCTCCTATCTTCTAGGAGGGTCAGGTCGTCAAGACGGCTTTAGCACCAGTCTTCTTCATTGACCTTGCTTTCAAGAATGGCGCACAACGAGGGTATTTCTAGCTCCACGAGTGGGACTGCTTCCATACCGTAAACTAGAGAGTAATGGGTAGCCCTAGTAGAGGTTCAAATTGAGGTTAGGTAGCCCCAGAGGGCGTACGGGATCTGGTCGGCCCAATCATGATAGCTTTCGATCATCTTGTTGATGATGGCTTTGAGGTTCTTATTGGCGGCTTCAACTACACTGTTGGTCTGAGGTCGGTAGGGAGAAGATTTGTGTCTCTGAATCCCATACTCGTTGACCACCTCTATAACTTTTGCCTCGATATGCAACCTGTTGTCTGATACTAGCTCATGTGGGACCCCATATCGACAGATGATATTTTTTTTGATGAATTTGGTCACTTTCTTGGCATTCATTATTGTGTATGACTCAGCTTTGACCCATTTGATGAAGTAATCAATGGCAACTAGGATGAACTCATGACTGTTGGAAGCCTTTGGTGTAACCTTCCCTATGATGTCGATACCCCAGGTGGATAAGGGTCAGGGAGAAGTCATGTTGTATAATTTACGCGGAGGCAGATACTGAAGGTTGGAGAATTATTGGCATTTGATGCATCTCCGGACATAGGCGGTACCATCCTGGGTTATGGTGGTCCAGTAGTAGCCCTGTCGTATGATTTTCTTGGCAAGCATGTGACCATTCATGTGGGGTCCGCATTCCCCGTTGTGGATCTTTTACATTATCTTTTCAATGTCATCCTCTGCGATACAGTGCAGATGAGTTCCAACTAAGTTCCTTTTGAGCATTGCTTTATGACAGATGATGTACTGGGCGGCGAGTCTTCGAAGGGTTGCTCAATCTTTCTTGTTGGAACCCTCGGGGTACCTACCATGCTTAAGGAGGCGCCATATATCATAGTACTAATAATTGGCTAGCTCGGGATCTTCTGTAGTGATGAGCTCAATGTGGTAGCACTGGGTCGATTTGTCTTGCTTTTGAAATAAGATGGGGGTCATAGTTATTCCTTCGGGTATGTCGACCATAGAGGCCAAGGTAGAGAGAGCATCGGCCAGGTTATTCTTTGCTCAAGGTAGGTAATTGAAGGTGATGTCTTGGAATTGGGAGGCTAGCTCTTCTAAGTGGGCATGGAAGGGTTGGATTTTCTCGTCCTTAACTCTCTATTTTCTGAGCACTTGACCGATAATAAGGGAAGAATACCCGTAGATATCTAGGAATTGAATACCTTTCTTGAGAGCAACTTTGAGGCCTACTGTGCATGCCTCGTATTCAGTCATATTGTTAGTGTAAGGTAAATCCAACTTGATGGCGATGGGAGTGTGGGGGTCATCTAGGGCGATTAGAAGTATCCCAATGCCATATCCCTTCTTGTTGGCAGTGCCGTCAAAGAACATTTGACATCGAAGGTTGTCTTAATCAGTGTAAAGGATGTTTTTATCTGGAAATTCGGTGATCTAGACATCATCTTCTTCTACGAGGTAATCAACAAGGTAGTCAGAGATAGCTCTTCCTTTTATGACTTTTTTGCGCGACGTACACGATATCGAACTCGGCTAGGATTATCAACCATCGGGCCATTCGACTGGATAAGGAGGGTTTCTCAAGCAGGTATTTGATAGGGTCCATTCGGGATATAAGTTTGATGGGGAAGGTGAGAATGTAGTGCCGCAACTTTTGGATGACCCAGACAAGTGCGATACACACCTTTTCCAAAGCAGTTAGTTAACCTCGTACCCGACCAATTTGCGACTGGCATAATAGATGGCTCTTTCTTTGCAGGAATCTTCAAGGTATTGGGCTAGCAAAGCCCCAGCTGTAGTGTCAGTTATCGTTAGGTATAGGAGTAAGGGGAGACCAGGCTGTGGTGGCATGAGTAACGGGGGTCGGGTCAGATTTTGTTTGATTCGGTCAAAAGCTTCTTGGCATGCCTCCTTCCAAACATTAGTTGAATCCTTTTGGATGAGTTTAATGATTGGTTCGCATATGGTTGTTAATTGGCTAATCAACCGGCTAATGTATTGTAATTTCCTGAGGAAACCTCAGACTTTTTTCTCTGTTAGGGGAGGTGGAATCTCAAGTATGTCTTTCAGGTTGGCGGTATCTGCTTTTATCCCTTTCTTTCTGACCATGAATCCCAAGAGTTTTCCCTTTGTAATGCCGAAGATGCATTTCTGTGGATTGAGTCTCATCTTATATTGCCGCAGTCGTTCGAAGAACTTTTGGAGAGAAGGAACATGACCCTCTCTAGTTTTGGATTTGATAATCATATCATACACATAGACCTCAAATTATTTGTGAATCAGATCATGCAGGATGGTTGTGGCAGCCCCATGGTAGGTAGCCCCGGTGTTCTTGAGACCAAATGGCATAACAGCGTAACAAAAGGTTCCCCATAGGATGATGAATGCAGTTTTTTCTTGGTGGTCTGGGTGCATTTTTATTTGGTTGTATTCGGCAAACTCGTCGATGAATGACTTGAGAGCATGACTGCCTGTGTTGTCCACGATCATGTCGATATTGGATAGCGGATAATCATCCTTTGGAGAAGCTTTGTTCAAATCCCGAAAGTCTACACACATCCGAACTTTTCCTCCTGATTTCGACACGAGCACTATGTTGGCTAGCCATGTGGGATATTCAATCACACGAATGAAGTCTACGTTCAACTGTTTGACCTTGAGCGACCATTCGGTGCGAAGCTTTCTCACCTTTTGTTTCACCGGCTTGTAATCTGGGAGAGTGGGAATATCGTGCTGAGCTATTTCAAGATCAATACTAGGCATATCGTCATAGGACCATGCGAAGACATCCATTAATTCTTTTAGCAATTCTTCGAGTTGTGAACGCTCATGATCGTCAAGGGTAGCCCCTATCCTAATCTCGCGTAATTGGCTATTAGAACCGAGGTACTCTTCTTCATTAACTTGAACGTGGTTATGTTATTTATTATTAACCTTATTTAGATCAGTTAAGAATTGTTCATTTGCAAAATCATCATCGTCAAAAGTTTGATTAGAATCCAAACAGTTAATGTAAGGCATAGCAAGATACTCAAAATCTTCGTTTATTTCATTGATAGAAAAAATAGCATTGAGAACCTCGTCAAAAGAGGACTCAATTACATTTGAACAAGGATAGACAATAGAAAAAGAAAAGGGGTAAACATTAGGATTAGGGGATATTTCAGCCGGTAGAACTGGCGCAGCATGCTAGTTAAGGAGAGGTGTATCAGCAGTTTTAATCAGGTAGGAGGGATCCAATGATGTAATGCCGGAATGAACCATGCAAAGTGTCAGCCCCAGTGTTTGTAAGTTGAAGGATTCTTTAGAGTCACTTTCCTCGGTCTCTTCGGTATCTTTAATGAGTGGTTGTACATGGTATTGGGAACTCTCGACTCATGGGTAACTATCTTGGAAAAATATCTATATTACAGGCTTCATCTTCTTGTCTGTATGGTCATACCATGGTGTAGGAAAGCCACAAAAGGGTAAGTTTTCGCCCTATTTGATGAATCGTCCATTCAAGGAGTCACCTGGGATAGTCTGGATGCAGTCTAGTATTTTCTTTGGTTGAGAATGGTGGACCATTCTGAGATCTTGTTCTAATGGTTGATACCCCAAACGATAAGGAGGGAAAGCCTTCTTTAGTTCAATGGCCTTAAGTATCCCTTTTTGTCTTTGCCCTAGCCCTAGTCCGGGCATGAAGTGAATGTTTCTGAACACCTTAATCACATTGACGTTGCCATGAGGGCCATATTCTGAATAAACCCCTTCTTTGAAGTTTTTTCCTGCCGAGAGTAGAAGTGGTTCAACTCGGAATCCTAATTGGAGCATGTCATTTGACCCATGCTGTATCTCAAGGATTGGAGTACTGGTACTTGAGCCATCAACATTGTCGTCGTTGCCTAAGATGGTAATGACCCATCCGTCGGCGAAGAAATTTAATTTCTGATGGAGTGAGGAAGACACGCTCTTGATACTGTGGATCCAAGGTCGTCCTAGTAATAGGTTGACAGGCTAGGATGTCAATAACTTGGAATTCGACAACAGGGTTTATAGGGCTAGTCCCTATTACAAGCTTTATAGATCCCATCACCTCCCGACGAGTATTATCATAGGCACACACAACAGTGGAGGTTAGAGCGAGGTCACTTTCTTTCAGTCCTAAACATTTGAAGTTTCTTAGTGGGTAGACATTCAAGGCGAATCCATTATCAACAAGAGAGAGTGATACAACCTTCCACATAACTTCGACGGAGATGTTGAGTGCATGATTGTGGTTTGGCCCAATCTTGGGTATTTCTTCTTCGAAAAAGGATAGCATTCAGGTAGAGGTCAAGGATCCGACCAAATTTACCACTTCTTTTGGTGTGGTAGAAGGAGGAACTGTGGGTCCAGTGAGCAACTTGATTAAAGAATTTCTGTGTAGCTGAGAAGACATGAAAAGCCCCCATAGAGTGATGTTAGCTTGAGTTTTCTCTAGTTGATCAAGGATTTTGCTCTCCTTGAGGGCCATTTCTGGCATAGAAAGGTTTTTGTTGGTACCCAGAATTAATACCATGGGCCTAGACGAGTAGCCCAGTTCTGGCGGCCCAAAGTCTAGGCCCCCCACCTTTTATTTTGATTCAGTCTCTTCCCACGTTCCCCTGAAGGGAGGTTATAGGAAGGATGGAAGACGTAGGGGAACCCATCACCCCCACTCACCTAAATGTACATGTATATATTAAACCCTAGTTCCGGGGCAAAAGGACAAGTTGTATTCTCTGTAACCACTCTTCGGAGTATATAGAAATAATATTGACTGCACCACCGTGGATGTAGGCACATCTTTGCTAAACCACGTACATCTTTTGTTGTGTGATTGTTATTTTTCATTCCTTGTTCTTCCTTGGTAATTGCCTCTCTTGTATTTATTTGTGTTGCATAATAATTATTACCACAATTGGTGTCGTCTGTGGGAAGCGTTCATCTTTCCCTGAGAAGAACCCACACCAAGAGAGGAGTTTAAAATGTCTAGTCACAGCAGCAATGCCCCTCAGGCAGGGGATATTAAAAAACCACCTGCTCCTCGCAGGATTAGGTCGAAAGTTCAACGTTCAGATAAGAGGGCTTGCTTGGAAAAGCCAGCCTCAGAAGAAAGCTAGGGACCATGGAGGTCCACACAGATATCCAGACTGATTGATGTGTACGAGGAAAGCCTCCACGAACAAAGGGAGTCTTCTCGCAAGTACGAGGCTGAGAATGCTCGCCTGAATAGAAGACTGGAAAGACTAGAGAGGGAGCCTCGTCCTGATAAATGGAGACGTCCATACCGTACTCCTAGCCCTCAGGCAAGAAAGTCTTGCAGCCGAGGAAGGAGCCCTAGGAGAGGATCTCGAAAGGTCGAGGGAGACGAATCAAACGACGACCTTCTGGTCCGCGGGGAAATGGACCAACATCCTGCCCACCACGGTACCAGATTAACCAGAGAACTCGCAAGGCGAGCTCTCAAAACCTAGATGAAGTCACCCTTCATGAGGGAAATCGAAGAGGAAGAAGCCCCCAAGAAATTTACCATTCCAAGATTCAAGATTTATGACTGTAAGACTGATCCCATCGATCACGTCAGGCAATACCGATAGGCCATGACCCTCTGGAATCACCGAGACGCACTGATGTGCCGTATTTTCCCCTCGAGCTTGCATGATGTGGCACATAAGTGGTTCTAAAGACTCCCCCACCGATCCATCAGCAGTTTCAAATCCATGGCCGAACTCTAAATGATGACATCCTGAATAAACACATTCACAGATGGTTATTAATCACTTTAACGAGAGCAGAAAAAGAGGATTAGCACGCTTTCGAAAAAAACATAGAATAGTAGAAGATGCAGCATGCATAACACAGCGATCATTAGAAATTCACAAATTCGAAAAGAAAGAAAAGTGGATTACACCCCATGCTGAATATCCAATCAGAGCAAGTAGAAATTTTAGATAGATTGGCAGGAAAAAAAGAAGTGTATGATATTTATGAGGATGAAGTGACCTGCTTCATTACTAGTAGCTCCCATCCCAAAAGAATGGATGCTTTGTTGACAATGAAGAAGAGGCCTCAGGAGACCCTCCGAGACTACGTGAAAAGGTACTGGGAGTTGTTCAATGACGTCGAGTACTGCTCAGAGCAAGTGGCGGTGGCCTCTTTCAAAATTGGGCTACCCAGTTCTTCCCTTCTCTACCAGTCCCTGATGAAGAAGGAAGCCATAACCATCGATGACCTAATGTCTCGCATCGAGAAGTATGCCAAGGTGGAAGACGTCACCCGCCTCAGTACAGGAGAAAACGGTCGAGCTAAACTCACTACTAAGGGAAGTGACAAAGTTAAGAACCAGAAAAAAGGAGGAAAGAACGGGAGCAAAAATGGCTCCAAGAACGGAGGAAACAATGATGCGTCGAAAGCATTCCAGGCGGTCAATACCGTCTTCAAAGAACTAATTTACAAAATTCTCGCGAAAATCAAAGACGAGCCATTCATCAAATGGCCCAGAAAAATGGGAGGAGATCCCTCAAAGAGGAACAAGGCGCTGAGATGCACTTTTCACAAAGAAGGAGGACACAAGACTGAGCATTGCAAAGCTCTAAAGTCTCACCTCGAGGAACTGTCCCAGCCCGGGCATTTGAACCAGTTTGAAGAGAAAAAGGCGAAGAAGGTAGCTGCCAATAGAGAAGCAAGACCTGACAACGTGCTCGAAGATGATGTCGAAAATAAGTTCGTGGTAATTCATGGGGAATCTGATGCCAAGCAGATCCAAGGAAATTCAACTCGAATGGAGATGAAGAAGCTTACAGCAGTAATGCAGGCTTTTGAGATCAATCCAGCAAAGTCACAGTCAGAAAAGCACCGACGAGCAGAGGACGTCAACTATAACAAGCATATTATTTTCACGGATGAAGATCTGGTGGGAGTAAGGACCCCACATCATGATGACCTGATCATTACACTCAGGATAGCCAACTTTGACAGTGACAAGCTGCTCTTCGATCAAGGAAGATCATTCTAAGTAATGTACCTCGACCTATTCAGGAAATTGAAGTTAAGCGCCGCCGACCTAAAGGAAGTTACTGTTCCTTTGGTTGGCTTCGCTAGAAAAATGACTATGCCCCTGGGAAAGATTGTACTACCAGTGCGTGCTGGAAATGTCTCCAAGATGATCGAGTTTTTGGTAGTTGACATCGACTCACCATACCAGGCCATCCTCGGCAGGGGATGGCTTCATGCGATGAAGGCAGTTTCCTCAACCTACCATCAAAAACTCAAGTACATGACCGAACGCGGAGTAATGGAAATCCACGGTGATCAGGCAATGGCGAGAAGGTGCTTCATAGCAGCCATCCGTCCGAAGCCAGAGAAGAAGTCCGAGAAGCCCAGCGAGAAAATTAAATAAGGTCTGACACCTTCTAAATAGAAATTAAAGTATGGGAGGCCTGGAGTAGAGGAGACCAGGCTCCTCCCCTCTGAGCGGGTCGTCGAGAACCTGGTGGAAGTTATGGCTGGAGATGGTGACAGTAACCGAGTCTTCTTGATTGGAGCATCTCTCACCGACCAAAACAGAAGGAGTTGACAACCATACTGAGGCGCAACGTAGATGTTTTCGGATGGGAACCATACGAACTGCCTGGAATTGATCCTAGTATGGTCTGTCATCAGCTGCACGTCGACCCCACAGTCAAGCCAATCACGCAGAAGGCACGACGAACTGCACCCGAGAAGGCTAAAGCGGTTGAAAAAGAAGTGCAAAAATTGTTGGATGCAGGATCCATACGGGAGGTACAATTCCCTAAATGGTTATCCAACCCAGTAGTAGTTCCGAAGAGCAATGGGAAGTGGAGAGTTTGCATCGACTTCACTGACCTCAATAAAGCATGCCCTAAAGATAGTTTCCCCCTTCCGAAGATAGACCAACTAGTAGATGCCACCGTAGCTCACGAGCGAATGAGTTTCCTGGACGCATACTCAGGGTATCACCAGATCCCCCTATATGCCCCCGACCAGGACAAAACATCGTTCATCACAACAGTTGGGTTATACTGCTACAAGGTCATGCCCTTCGGCTCAAGAATGCAGGGGAAACATACTAGCAGCTGGTTACCAAGATGTTCAAGGATCAGATGGGAGACACCATGGAGGTCTACATCGACGACATGCTCGTCAAGAGTAAGAAGAAGGAAAATCACCTCTCCGACATGTCGAACACCTTTGAAATCCTCAGGAATTAACGAATGAAGCTTAACGCGAGCAAGTGTTCCTTCGGTGTCCAATCAGGAAAATTTCTTGGGTACTTGGTCAGTAAGAGAGGCATAGAGGCTAACCCAGACCAAATCGATGCAATCAACAGGGTGCAACCCCCTCGCACAATCCAGAACGTACAGAAGATCACTGGTATGCTCGCTGCCTTAAATCGCTTCATCTCCAAATCCTTCGAGAAATGCAAGCCTTTTTTCCAGCTTCTAAAGGGGAGAAAAATGATAGAGTGGAGCCCAGATTGCTCGCGAGCATTGATCGAGCTCCAGTCTTACTTAAGCTCTCCACCACTGCTCGTCATACCACAGCAGACAGATTCTTTGTACCTGTACCTCTCCGTGTCCAATCACACTATCAGCTCTGCGCTAATATACGAGGTTGTAGGATCCAGCACCCCATTTATTACGCGAGCAAGACCTTACTAGATGTCGAGCAAAGGTACCTGCCATTGGAGAAGCTCGCCTTCGCGCTAGTAATAGCCTCGAGGAAGCTGAAGCATTATTTCAAAGCTCATACTATCATCGTTCTTACATCGCATCCCCTTAAGGCAGTCCTAAGGAAAGCGGATTTGTTAGGAAGACTGTCCAAGTGGTCAGTCGAGCTCGGTCGATTTGACATCCAATTTCAACCAAGGACATCTATCAAGGGTCAGATCCTTGCTGATTTCATATCCGAATTCACGGGAAAAGGACCCTCCGACGAACCCCAACCAAAAAATGAAACCTGGAAACTATTTGTTGATGGAGCCTCCAATTCATAGGAGGCAGGGGTAGGCATTGTCCTCATAACTCCAGAGAACCCAATCCTTGAACAAGGAATCAGGCTTGGATTTGCAGCCTCTAACAACGAAGCAGAGTATAAAGCCCTAATAGCCGGCCTCCAAAAGGCGCATACTTTGGGAGTAAAATATTTATAGGTGTTCGGCGACTCCCAACTGGTCTCTAATCAGATAAGTGGATATTACAATACAAAGAATAAAAGAATGGCAGCCTACCTCGCCTTAGTGAAAAAGATGATGTCAAATTTTGAAGAGATCAACGTTCAGCAGTTTTCCAGGGGGCAAAACCGTCATGCTGATGCCTTAGCAGCCCTTAGTTCGGCAGTTGACTCCGACCTAAAAAGAATCATCCCCATCGATTTCCTCACTTGTCCGAGCATCGACAGCAATCCACCAAGCATGGATCAGGTTCTCCAGGTGGGGTCAGCACCCAGCTGGATGGATCCCTTTAGAGAATTTTTAAAGAATGGCATGCTCCCGGATGACCAGAAGACCGTCCACCAGATAAGAGTCAAAGCTTCTCGCTTTCACTTATCCCTAGAGGGAAACTTGTATAAGAAATCCTTCTCCGATCCCTACCTCCGATGCGTCCACCCAGGGGATGTCGAGCAAGTGCTACGCGAGATTCACAAAGGAATCCGTGGAAGCCACACTAGAGGAAGATCTCTAGCCTTTCGGGCGATGAAGGAAGGCTATTGGTGGCCATATATGCAAAAGGACTCTGCAGTATATGTCCGCAAATGTCTAAAATGCCAGCTCCAAGGTCCTATGGCCCACCAACCCACCAGTGACCTAAAGTCCCAGTCCAACCCATGGCCCTTCGCCCAATGGGGAATGGACATCGTGGGACCACTTCCTACCGTTGCCGGTAATCGTAAATATATGTTGGTTGCGACTGACTACTTCACCAAATGGATCGAGGTAGAACCCCTGGCAAACATCCGAGATGCTGATATGATAAGGTTCATATAGAGGAATATAATCACTCGGTTTGGAATACCCAGAACCATCATCACCGATAATGGAACACAGTTCGAAAGTGGCTCCTTTCAGAACTTCTGTAACGAACACGGGATCAGACACCACTTCAGTTCGGTGGCCTACCCTCAGAGCAATGGCCAAGCTGAGGCTTCCAATAAAACCGTTATCGATGGATTGAAGAAGCGATTGGAGCGAGCCAAAGGCGCATGGGTAAATGAACTACCTCACGTCCTATGGGTATATCGGACCACTCCTCGGCGAGCAACAGGAGAAACCCCATTTTCGCTGACATATGGCATGGAGGCAGTCATCCCACTCGAAGAAGGTTTGCCAACAATAAGGTCTAACCTTGTCGACCAAGGCCATAATAATGTAACATTACTCGCTGAGCTCTACCTAGACGACGAGTGCCGGGAGCTAGCCCTAGTGAAACTAGAGAGCTACCAGCAACAGCTCGCGAGGCATTACAACAAAAGGGTTAACCCAAGGGCATTCTGAATTGGGGACTATGTTCTAAGGAAAGTCCTGGGCAGCGCAATGAAACCATCAGACGGCAAGCTAGGTCCCAACTGGAAAGGACCCTTTAAAGTAACCAGAGACGACCTACAGGGCGCCTATCACATGGAAATGATGGAGGGCAGAGAAATACCACGAGCATGGAACGCAGCTAATCTCAAGAGATTCTATTTTTAGATCTTTCTATTGTATTCTTTTATATACAAGTTCATTTCCCTTATTATTAATGAAAATTATTAAATTGGTTGCACTCTGATTAGTAACAACTGCATTTATCGCACATCTTTTCCAAGTAACAGGCACATTTATCACTATGCTATAGCAAGGGAATACCCCTCCACAGGTCATCGTCATGAAACACGAAGAACCTCTTAGCATTGCCCCTGGCAATACATGAAGTCTTACAGGGGATCCTTAGGCAATATGATTAAATTCTATACTGGTCATCAAACCTACTTCGGTTGAGTAAAATCCTGATCGGATGAAAACATCCAACACCAGGTGTGTCTCGCCAATTGCCCCAATTAGGCCTAAGGGAGTGTGACTACAAAACCTAAAAGGTAAAGTGAATCACAATGGTATCTTGGTATTATACTGAACTGGGGGGACACTTGCATGACAAAACAAAAAAGATTATAAATCAGCAAGATTATGAAAAGTATGATGCACACGTTTAGTCGGCAAAATTACCCAAAACATAAGCTTTTCATTAATTCATCATACTTACAACAATAGTAATACATGTTTAGTCGGCGAGCTCGCCCAAAGCATTTACATTATCAAAAATAAAAAGCAATCCTATCAGATAACTAATTGGCGACCTCAGGTGGCCCAGAGATTGATAACCCTTTCCCCTTATCGGTATCAACAGGAACACTGCCCTCAGCAGGGGTGATCTCTGTCACCTCAATAAGAGAAACGTCAGCAGGGGTCGCCCGAGGAATAGGATCAGAGCCTTCAACGACTGGGGCAGGGTCCTCATCTACGACTGGCCTCGGCCCTGGGTCGTGCTCGTCAAAAAGGGGAGATACAACATCCACTCCAACTACTATGAGGGCCTTGTACCAGCCCTTCTTGAAGTTCAGATGGCTAATATAGCCTATTTGAACTTCAGCATCCTCGTATGCTGCAGCCCAACTAGAATTGTAAGAGTCCTCCTTGGCAGTAATAGCCTCAGACTCCTTCCTCTTCAGCTCTTCAGAGAGAACCCTGTTCTCCTCAATAACTGTAAGTTTGCTCGAGCAAACCAAGTTATAGGCCTTCCTAAGCTCCTTCAGATCCTGGACTGTAGCATCCTTCTCCTTGTTACCAGTGGAAAGAGCTAAGTCGGATGAAATCCGAGCAGTGTCAACGGCTTTAAAGTTGGCCTCGAGCTCTTTACCCTTCAGCTTCAGGGAAAAGTTCTCTTACTCCAGCTCACTGTTTCTTTTCACCAGCTCATCACGTGAACGATACAGCACGGCAAAGTCAATAACAAACTGCAGAAAAAAAAAAGGCATTAGAAGAGGGAAATGAAAGAATTCAGAAAAACGCAGGAGAGAAGGGGAAAAACCTTACCAAAGAAAGCCTCTAACTATCCTGAAGGTCCGATTGCTCCGACGCTACTGCCCTTTGGCGATCAATCGGGAGGACAGCTCTCTCAAGCAAAGTCGGGGCCAGCTATGGGGAAATTACCACAGAGGCACCCTCGGGCAGCGCGGACACCGGGACTAAGGCCTGCTCGGCCTTCGTCCTCGCCTTTGCCCTCCTTTTCTCCTCCTCCTTCTCACTCTCTTTATTCTTCCTCTCCTCTTCCCTCCTCCTCTCCTCCATCTTCTTCTTCTCTTCTTCCTTTTTTCTCTCTCTCTCCCTCACCTGTTCCTCTTCCTTCCTCTTTCTCTCCTGCTCTTGGGCAGAGGATCGAGAATCGGTAGCCACAGCTCTAGAATTAGATTTTTGCTTCTTTGAACTTTGTGCAAAAAGAACATGGTCCTCATCATCATCATCCCTGATCAAGTTCTTCCTTGGAGGAACCATCTCCTCGTTCGAACTACTGGACGTGTTCGACGAATTTTTAGCCTCAGAGACCTCCCCACGATCAGAGGAACTGCTACTATCAGAGCTTCTCTCCTCCTCGTTTAACCGGATGAGATCTGCAGCAGTCTCTTTGGAAGGATCAAACTCTGGAATACTATCCACAGGCCTTGCTATGAAGCTGGAGCCAATGTTCTTGTACTCGAGCAGGAAGGCAGCAGACCTAGGATGCTCGCCGTCACCCAAAGGTTCCCTGATATTCCAAGCCTTTATCAATTCCGAAAGACGAACCTCGCTAAGAGCAGGTTCCAAGTTCTTTGACCTCACTGCAAAAGAAGAACAGAGAAGAATTAGAAGGATCACAAATCAAAAAAAATTGAAGCAATAAGAGTAATGTCTACCTATGTATTCTTCCCCATAAAAGGGAACAGTGAACCTCTCAGATCTCAACCCCTCAAATTGGGGAGAAAACTGCCAGTTTCTGGCAAGGAAGCCTTCTTGCCAATAGTCCTTATGGGAATCAGGTAGGTTTACTACCAATACCCTGTCAGGACTTCTAGCTTTAAGATAGAGGACCACATAGCTAGTTCGAGAGAAGGAATAGCAAAAATACACCTCGGCGAGTCCTAGCCTAGTGCCATACAACTGATTGATTCTATGTACGCCATTAATTATTTTCCACACATTGGTCGAACATTGTGCAGGAACAATATTGAAATAGCCAAAAAAATGCAAAAATAAATCATTAGGAGGAAAAGTGAGTCCCCCCTGGAAAAGTAACAAGACGTGAATCCAGTGGGCATCATCTATCTCTCTAACGTTTCTAGGAGGGGAGGCACAGCACTCAATATCTACCCACTCAGGGATGTTGTAAAACTTCCTAAATTCAGAGATTGACCTATTTCCAATCTTCTCCATTGGAAAACCCTAGAAAATCTACAAACTCAAAGAGAAAGCACAGAGAAAAAGTATAGGAAACTTGTAAGATAGAAGACCAATTCGAACGATGAAGAAGCACGAGCCCAAACGATAAGAAAAGCAACGAGAATGGAGACTGAGAGAAGACGGTACGAAGTGCTAGAACTCACAAGGAATGAGAAAGTTCTAGAAAAATTGAAACGATGATAGAAAAGTGCCTAACCCAAGAAACTTTCAAATTTTGCTAATCACAGTGCACAAGATACGAAGCGGGTGCCGCTAAAATCAGCTTCACAGTTTTCGAAGAATTGGAAAAAATCCATTATGGCTAATCATTTAAATTTATTGATCCCATGAACATGGACCAACAAACTTAGGGGCAATTGTGGGTACCCAGAATTAATACCATGGGTCTAGATGAGTAGCCCAGTTCTGGCGGCCCAAAGTCTAGGCCCCCCACCTTTTATTTTGATTCAGTCTCTTCCCACGTTCCCCTGAAGGGAGGTTATAGGAAGGATGGAAGACGTGGGGGAACCCATCACCCCCACTCACCTAAATGTACATGTATATATTAAACCCTAGGTTCATGGCAAAAGGACAAGTTGTATTCTCTGTAACCACTCTCCGGAGTATATAGAAATAATATCGACTGCACCACCGTGGACGTAGGCACATATTTGCTGAACCACGTACATCTTTTGTTGTGTGATTGTCATTTTTCATTCCTTGTTCTTCCTTGGTAATTGTCTCTGTTCTATTTATTTGTGTTGCATGATAATTGTTACCACAGTTTTCAATGCCCTTCCCTTTGTCATTGGCTAGTAATGAGTTTGGGATCTGGTAATGCCTCCCTGATCTGGTTATGTGATTTACTGAAGAAGGGAAAAACATGATTCTCATTTCCTCGTCGATCTCGGGATGTTTTTCTACCTTGTTTATTTTTTCGAGGAGTTCTTCAAATGATATCACTCCACACATATCGGCTACTAGGCCAGTTTTCTCGAAAGCTTGTTCTTCATTCGAATCTATGAATTCTTCCCCCTATCATGTGGAAATAATTCTATCTTTCCATATAAAGTTAATGCATTCCACAACTTCAATGGCCTCTTCATATAGGTCATCCCATTCTGTGAGGATGTGTAAGGGTGAAGGGACCATGCGCCCCTGTAGGTTCAGAGTATTAAGTAACTCGATCATATTGCAAATGTTATTGGTTTGCCTGAATAATTCTGCAATGATTTGGATGACATCATCCAGGATGACTTCATCGGTTGGTACTACCTAACTATCTGACTCTCGGGCCCATTTTCGTGCTTCTAAGAACAGCGTACCGAACCTTTGCCAATCAATGACCATCGGTGAGGGCAATTTCAGCCCGAACTCTAGGAGTTGGTTTAACACTTATGACAATTCCATACTGCCATTTTCAAAATGGGTACGGACAGCGATGCATGCTCCTATAAGGAGTGACAGTGCCTGATCAGCGAGGCTAGTAGGGTGTAGGAGGAAATATGGGCAAATTTGGAGAGGTTTAGGAAAGTATATAGGTGTGATTTGAGTTGAGGGATTGAATTCCAGGTTATCTTCTAGAAAGATGGAATTGGCATGATTTGGAAGTGGATTGTGAGTAGTGTTTGGCTTAGGATTGGCTGGTGGGGGGATGGTACCCTGGTCAATTAGACCTTGGATTATGTTTTGAAGGTGAAAGCATTGGTCGGTGGTATGGCCAGCAGTTTGGTGAAAGGCGCAATAGGCATCTTCCTTGAAGTTTCTTGGGAGTGGATTTGGCAATGGAGAAGGATCCAAAGGTTTGATAAGGTTTTGGCTTAACAAGGCTTCATAAATTTTGGAGAGGGGAGCAAGGAGCTCGGTGTATTCCTTTCGGACTAGGATAGGGTAGATTTTTGGCACCCATAATGTGGTTGGTTGAGAGATGTTATTGATGGTTAAGACTGTAGCACATGCAGGTTTGTCATATTTTCTGGGGGTGAACTGTCCAAACACTTTTTTTGGTTTGACTTTTATTTTGGCAAGACCTTCCTCAATTTCTACTCCTGCTTCCCTGAGTCTCGGAAGTGGGTATAGTATTTCCCTCCCATCGTTGCTCGGGTATGGGGTAAGAAGTTCTTCTTCACTATGCTGACTTGTTCTTCCTCGGAAGGTCGATTGGTCATGGTTGCTTCTTTTTCCCTCCATCGAGCGATGAAGTTACTGACTGATTCCCCAGGGTTCTGTTTGAGCAGCTCTAAATCACGACGGGTGACCTTAAGCTCTTCATTGTATTTGTACTGTGACATGAATTCCCGAGCTACATCCTCCCATCTACAAATTTTGGACTCTTCGAGAGACAAAAACCATCGAAGGGCGCTATCCTTCAGAGTTTGCTAAAACAATTGGGCCATCACTTCTTCAGAAACCCCTAGTAGAGTCATGGAATGGTGATAACTTCGTAGATTAACAATTGGGGGTCCACTTCCTTCGAATTTCTCGATATTCGACATCTTGAACTTCTCGGGTAACCTCGCTTTAGGATAAGGAGACATGTGGGTGTAGTCCATGTAATACCCCAAGATTCTTACTTGGTCAAACTTCTTGGTGAGCATCTTGAGGTCCTCTTTGACCTTGTCAATTCTTCCTCTTTTGGACCAACGATCATAGGCAAGTTTGCCCTATGCTGGGCAAGATTCAGCATCGAAAGTTGGGCAGGCGACGGCCCATTAGCATGAGGGGCACGTGGAGCATGCTGATATTCTTCGGGAACCCAGATAGCCTCGGGTGGACCCATAGCGCGAGGAAATTGGGCCTCGAGCTCTTGAGGAACAGGAACCTCGTGTCGTTGCATTTCTTGGACCTCAGTTTGGAGGTTATCAATTTTAGACACGAGCTGAGCTAGGACTGCCATCAGATCCTGCTGCACAACGAGTACTTAATCTGTGTTCTCCAAGGAAAGTGGATGGATTCCGAACTCAGAAGGAGTAATAGGGGAACGGACGAAACTCCGGGGTGACTTGACTGAAGACCGAAGCCAATAAGGAGCCAGGCCAAGGGCTTGATATCAACCTGAGAAGGCGTAAAATGGGATTTATTTTTGACATTTTTTTTCAGATTGAAAGAAAAAATATTTTTAGATTTTTGATAAAGAGAGGAGAAATGTTTTAGGATTTTTGATAAGGAAAGGAAAAGATATTTTTTGGATTTTGGATTAAAAAAAAGAGAATTTTCTTTTTGGAGATGGTCTCAACATGATTATTATAATTATTATGTTCTCACTTGTATTAAATTCTCCTAAATGCAAAATAAAATGCCGGACGGGACCCGAGCCTGGAAAAATTAGGTTTGTAATATATGCAAAGATACGGCTGGACTAGTGACCAGGCTCACGGACAGGGTCTCGTTTTAAAAATGCGCAAAAAATTCGGGCGGCTGGTCGACCCAGAATTTCGACAGAGTTTCGAGTTGAAATCGGCAATCTAACATGTGTGTCCTAGGCTTGAGAACTATATGCAGGTATGCAGTTGGTTGGGTGAATCGAAAAGGGTTCCCCCCCTTTGGCGTGACTTCCATGATATACGTCTTGCTATTGCGGGCAATCGGTACGTGTGGACAAGACATTTGATATACCTGAGTGTACATGAATTGCCTCACTAAATACCTCGTGGGGACGGTACGTGTGAGCGATATACTCGGCGTACGTGAACGAGTTCCCTGCGATATACCTCCCGTGATGACTTCGGTCAAGCCGTACGATGCGGGGGAACCATTCGATATACGTCGAAGGTACTTGGTCAATGGAAGGTGAGAGTTATATCACTTAGACTAACTGGGCCCTGTCGGACCAGCGCCCATCACGAAGTGACCCTCCAGTTACTGGGTAAAATTTGGTCAATCACAATGCTCTTTGGTGATGTCGTGTGAATCATGCATGATCCTCTTATTAATATCTTATGAGAATGTCTTGTCAGATTATGCCAACAGGGAGAAAAGTACAAGTACTAATGGTACACCAAGTATGGATGGATTATACGTGCAACATGTGGATATATGTGACCCTAGGGGCACATGGTGCGAAGTGTACATGGAGAATTTTCTACAAGTGTGTGAATAGAAGCATAAGCATGGGATACACATAGAAAAGGGGGACATGCAGAAATGGGGAAAATATGAACAAGTATAACATCCATGTAAATATATTCTAGCCCTCAAAAGGAAATCCCCATCGGAGTCTCCACTGTCGCCATCCGATCCTCACGGCGGGCGGGCGCGTGAGGGAGGATCCTAGGTCCCGCTCGTCCCTCTCGGGAGTGCTTCGGCCGGCATCAATTGGGTGAGGTGAAAAATGTTGAGAGGTAAAGTCGCCAGTTTATTTTACTCAAAATAAACAAGAGAAGGGGAGCCATCCCGAAGGACAGCATCCAAAGACATACTGACGCATACGAAACCAAAAATGATTCGAAAAGGGTCCGGAGGCTAAGTTACGAAATGGGAAGGTGTTAGGCACCCATTCCGCCCTTTCGGTCTCTCATGGTTTTTTTGTTATTTTCCTTTATTTTCCCCGTGATATGTGTGCATGTGTATACATAGTGGAGATAGGAATCATCGACTTACACCATGGAAGAGGTAAAGCGGGTCGTCCGTAGGAAGGAATAAAAATATTAGAAAATAGGATTTACACGATTATCCTTACGTTGACAGTTATGATGGAACGATAACGCGTGTGGAATAATACGCCACTAAGAAAAAATATATGTATAAATATAATATAAGAGAGTGGAGTTTAGAGAAAATAGAAAATGAGAGAAAAAGTAAAAATAGGACTCGAGTCTCGAGTTTTACCCCGAGATGCCTACGTAGCCTATAGAGGCATCAAAGTCCACATAGTTCGCATGCAAAACAAGGGGTGGGGGTTATCCCATAAATCCAACCGGGGGATTCTCTTATTTGTGTGTGTGTGTGTGTGTGTGTGTGTGTGTGTAGAAAAAGTGTTTGAGTTGTGAGAAAAGTGTAAGAAAAGTATGAGAATTCCTATTTGGAATTTATGAGCAAACCCTCTTTTTCTTATTTTTTGGGTTTTTATTTATATAAAAATAAGATATGTGCAATAATACTAAATAAAAAGTACATTAGGATGTGTGAGATGAGATAATGAACGTGCTAAGTAATAAAACAAGTTATTGCGAATTTATGAGAATTTAAGGAGAGATTTGAGAAATTTGGACCTTCTTGAAGATCTTGAGCTTGATCTTGAATGTTGGAGAGCAGACCTTAGACTTGGATGATGATGGAGGGTAGTGAATTCATCAAGTTTGATGAAAAGGATGATGAAAATTGAAGGTTGGAAAGGGATTTGGATGTGGAAATTAAGTTGACTTCGAGAAAGGTTTTCTGGATTTGCTGAGAGTGATATCTATCAGATTTGGGCTCTTTTTGCAATTGTGGTCAGGCCTCATTTTTATAGGCCCAGGGAATTTCCGATCGGCATAGCCCTGTTCCTACCAATCGACAGGTGCGTTTAGGCACACTGTCGATAGGCAGGGTCTGGCACCTGCCGTTTGGCAGTGTTCTTCTGGCCTTTTCGGAAAATCGGTCGCAGAACGTAAACCGTTGATCAGAATCGTGCATAGGGTAGACCTTTGGAAAGGTAATTTAGCAAACTTCAAAAGTCCTTGGATTGATCCCGATTTCGGGAGTTAACTTTGGGTTAAATATGGCTCGAAAGCATTCGTCGGTCTATTAGACGGGGAATCGTCGGACGCAAACGGATCGTTCGTCCGTATGGTAAGTTCGAATCATGCATGGAGGGAATCGTTGGAAAGGTAATTCATATACCTTCAAAAGTCCTTTAGACTTCTCCCGGGTTCGAGAGTTGACTTTGGTTCATATATGGCTCGGAAGCATTCGTCGGTCCATTGGACGGGGAATCGTCAGACTCAAACGGATCGTTCGTCCGCATGGTAAGTCCGAATCATGCACGGGTTGGATCGTTGGAAAGGTTAGGAGATTTACTTCAACATTCCAAAGAATTGATCTGGTTCGGGAAATTGCCTTCAGTCAACCGAGCCCTGGAAGCATTTGGTGACCTTTCGGAGTAAAATGGATCGTTCGTTCGAACTGTAAGTCGGAATCCCGCATGGGATGGACCATTGGAAAGGTTTTTCAGTGAATTTTGAAGATTCATTCAGTCTCGGTCGAGTTGAAGAATTTGACTTTTTGTCAAATGAAGAGTGGGAGTGCCCGATGGCTTCTAGGTCAGTACTCGGGGTATGACCTGGGTTTGTAGTGATGAAGGGAGGTGCTAGGGACCTATGGAAAGTTTAGGGGGTAACATAATAGGGTGTCTACACAACATGTGGGTGTTAAGAAGATCATTGTGGTCGTGCCATCCATGCATGCGATCATGCTCGTTCTGATTGTGGTTGTGCCTTGTGCGTTGAGATGATTTTTTTTTTGTTTCATTACAGATTTTTATTGGGACTTAGGGATTGACCAGGGGACTTTGTAGAGGATTTTGGTTAGGATATTTGTGGTCAGAGCATATACAATTACGGAAGGATATATGTATGTATATATATATATATATATATATATATATATATATATATATATATATATATATATATATATATATATATATATATATATATATATATATATATATATGATATTATATTTAGCTCGAGGGATGTTTATCCCGATTTACATACTTATGGTGAGATATCGTATGTGTACATATGTATTGTATGTTTCATGATATGTATGCTATGTGTGGACATACTAAGGTGTCTATGTTGTCTCGTGAGGAATATATCGGCGAGGTTTTAATGGTATTATTTTATAGGATACGGTTACATGCCCCTAGATGATTCCATATGCTTCATATAGGTTTTTATCCCAATAATATGTGTAGTTGGTTAACCATCTTTTAGGAGGGATACATAGAATGCTTAATATGCCATGTAATTTTGGTATATGATTACACGGTTGTGTGATGGAATTTGATGCGTTTTTCAACCATTTGGATTCAAAACCTTTTTTATATTAACTCGATTAAGGCACGAGGAGTCACCAATGATTGTTTCCTTCATGTGTAATTAAATGTATAGATAACCTGGTGAGGGCCATATTTATACGAGGGTATTGGATTGTGCTATTAAAGTTTTAATTATATGATTTCTTTATAATGTAAGACATAGTAGGTACTCTGTATGTGTAACATTCAATGAATGATTAATGAGTATAATGTTGTGATGTGACAATGTAGCTAGTTTTGTGTAACTTAATAGTTAATTTATATTAGATAGCCAGGTCACTAGGTCAGTGATGGGTCAGCTTATGTTGATATCGTATATCAGAGTAAATAGACTATTGATGGGTACGATGTGGTAGTATTTTGGGTAATATCGTAGTTAGATTAGCAATGAGTAGAGCTTAAATGGGTATTATGTAGGTTAATAGCTTGTCCAGATGTAAGGACAATATATTTAGATAAGTGAGGCATAGGGATACTGTGAGATGATATAACTATTAGTATATTATTATCGGTTATGATACTATAAAGTAATTTGAAATAGAAATTAGATAGAATACACGAGTATTTTTAGGACTTGGGTTGTTACGTTTGTAGTGACGAATAAATTAGGATGGGCACGTATATATAGGATTCCTTGAGTTAGAGTTTAAGTGATATATATTGGCGTGGGTGTCGCTAAGGACGACATGAGATGTAAATGAGTTAGTGTTATCACTTTTAATTGGTATACTAATTATCTTATCAATAATATACTAATTAACAAAAAATTGCAAAAAATGAGATCTAGTTACCGAAATACAAAGGTTTTTTATGTGCACGTGCATCCAATCATGAAGTAGCTATTTATCTTGCATAAAAAGCATTGCAAAAAGCCAATTCCATTAATATCTATTTATATTATCGAATAGGATTGCAATAATAAAAAATTTATACCCTATTACTCTTATTTGTCGGGTCGGCTCTTCATCCCCATATTGTCCAATACAACATGTATGAATTTTTAGGATACACCATTTCTGATGGCGCCAACCGTTAATCGAAAGGATAAATGACACTGATACCACTTTTGAAGTGCATATAATTTATATTGGATCTTCTTCTAAATAAGCGATGAAATAGATACCTCCTTCTATGCATCCTAATGCACATGTTGATGATCCGATGGAGGATGAGAGTAAATATTACTCTGATAACTAGCATGATGTTGTGACCACTAAGGACAAGCATCACGCTTGGGATATCTCTGAGGATGAACTATTGAAATTAGAGGATATTTACAACAACACTTTAGATATAAAGTGTAGGCTTCCCGACCATGAGGAGAGAGTCCATGCTCAACGTTCAACCAACGAGATTTGTTTCCTTCTATGGGCTACTTAGGTTGGCCTTCATATTCCTATCCATCCTATTATAAGAGGAATTTTAAGGGGGTATAAAGTGGATCCAACCCAAATCCCCCTAATTCCTATAGGACGATCTTTGGGTCAATGGTCTACTGGTGGCAACATTATGGGTTTGACATAACTAAGGAATTCTTCTGATTTATCTATGGAATAAAAACAATGCAAAAGCACCCGGGTATTATTATTTTTCCCTTAAAAAATCCCATCATAAATTAGTGAAGGGATCTCTGATGAGCATCCACCATTGGAAACACAGATTTGTATTCTTTAAGGGTAACTTGGAATTTAGCCCAAATGAAAGGAAGAGAACTTCTAGTATTCCTTGTGACTAGAGTGGGTTAAACAACTATCGTATATAACTTCACTCTATTTCATTATTTTTTCTTAGTTTATTTGTACTATAATTTACGCTTGTTCTTTTATAGAGAAGTCTTCTCCTAAGATGACTCTTACGTGGAACAATTTCATGGATAGATTTTGTTTTCTAGATCCTTCAATCTTTGAGGATGCATTCATCTAGAAAAAATTTACAAATCTCAATTACAATAAAACTCCAAATTATAAAAAAACTATATCCAAAATCAAGGATAAATCCGTCCCTTCAGTTCTAAATGAAGCCAAAGTCGAGGCTGATTGGAATTTGAGGAACTTAAGAAAATTTTCACAAGTATCAACTCATCTTTCCTTTATAGTTTTATCGACTGTTGTGTTTTCCTTGCAATACCTACTCTATCTAACTAGGGTTTACACATCTAATAGTCTAGGGAGATGGATAAAAAAATAGCTTGATCGCCAATAACTTGCACTTCTTCATCAATAAAAGGTTAGGTGGCCACAAAGGCTGAAGACGTGGATAAAAGGAATGTTGAAGTCGAGGCTGCAAAGAAGAAAGGTGTGATCACTACTCATACTAGCAAAGATTTGGGTAGTCCATAACATCGTACTAGGACTTCTCCTGGTAAAAAAAGGACAAATAGGTCCTCCACCTCCCAAAATGATCCTAATCATTTGATAGTGGAAGAGTCGAGGATGATGAGACCATGCTTTATGCCTGTAATGATTGATGGTAGCCAACTCGTCGATTGGACAGGAACGATAGATCAACCTACCGGTATCCTGTAGTGTAGGAATACAAATGGAATCCTAAGAATCCTTTAACCCATGATATGCCGAAGAAGGATAAGAATTCGATTAACCATCACATGGTCAACTCTCTAGATGTGCTCGGCTATCATGGACACAGTTCAGATTACGAGTTTCTTAGGGGTCTAGATCCTGATACATTGTGGACCTTTTCCTACCTTAAGATGTTATTTTTAAGTTTTAATACTTTACTCACCGTGTAAGATTTATGCAAGTTAATACTACTCACCTTGTGAGGCTACTGCGGGCAACCCTACTCGAGATCTTTCAACTGCCGAAGATCCTTGTAACGCACCACATATTTTGGCATTAGTAGTGGCATGTTCCCATTGCCAACCTACGTAAGGAGTTAGAATTTAAATAAAATTCTTAGCGTATAATTTGAAATCATCTAATGAATAACATCCACCGTGATATAAATCCATCACCATGTTAACTCCAAATTATTAATAACCAAATTAATAACAACCTAACTACTACAAATCTCTAACTGAAAACGGTATACAACTATGGAATCGAATAACCTACAAAAATCCATAAATATTATCTCATAAATAAATATGAGTGGACCGAAAAACTAAACTACTAAATCAATAAAAGTAACTCCAACTGCGAGTCCTAAAATCTCCAAACACTCTGAAGCAACCCAGCAACCTAACTGGAAATGTTAGTCAACAACGATGAGTCAGATCCCACTGTGAGAACACCAACTACACATTCCAAATAAAATCCATGAATCCATCCATAAGAATCATAAGAGATAAATATCACAATAGAGTAATATAAATCAAGAATCGAGATAATACATTATGAGTATAATAAAAAAATAACTACCTACATAAACCAAGCCACCCCACTACCCAACTCCAATTATGTATATTTTAACATTTAATTAAATCTTAATCCTTAATATTAATTTAATTTCCATCATTTAATTATCTTAGTGATGGCCAACCATCCATTCTATTGTTCCTACACATATTCGGGTCCACGCAAAGTTTTAATACATTATACCCACACCCATCAGTATAACCACACAACCCAATTTCACCGGCCCTTCAAATATTGGTGGTGTTTTACGCATGACATGTCACTATATCTAGACTGCCCAACTTTATTAGTCCTACACATATTGCTGACGCCAACACCCACACACATCACTATAGCTAATCGTCCAAATTAGCATTAATTATGCAAATATAGGTAATGAAAATATATTTTAATACCTGTATATTATCTTCGGCATTAATTATTTCTTATTTATCATGTTTTTCACTATTTCAAACTAGCCCCACCAATCCAAGATCATGAAGGGACTTACATATAGGGGTGCCAAATTACCCTTGAACCAGAATCTCACAACTCCCTTGATCGAGAGACCTTCAAAAGCACCTGATCTCCCACCTGAAACTACAACTTATGGTTCCTTTTGTCAGCGTAACTATTTGGTTAATCTTAAGACGTTTTCATAAGCTCCCTTATGAGCTTCACCTTCTTTGAGGTGTCCTGAATAATATCTTACCCAAGCATACAACTATCCATTGTATCCAACCAACAAGGCAAAAAATGACATGGTCGTCCGTACAATTCCTCATAAGGTTCCATCCCAATAGTCTTCTAGTTACTCTTGTTGTACGCAAACCTCATAAGAGACAACTTCTGATCCCAACTTCCATTAAAATCCCACACACAAGAATGTAACATATGTTCAATAATATGGTTCACCTGCTTAGTCTAACCATCCATCTAAGGGTGAAATGTGGTACTCAAGCTCAAATCTACCCTCATGGCCTCCAAAAATTGCCTCCAGAATTAGGAAATAATTGTAGTGTCCCAGTCGAACATCATGTCAAGTGGTTCCCCCATAAAGACTTACAATCTGAAAATTAGAGATTTTGGCATACTAATCTCTAATGCAGTCAGTCTGTATTGGAAAAAATGAGACACCTTTGTCAATGTATCGACAATGACCCAATAAAGTCATGTCCTCTTCGGGACCTCAGTAACCACGTGATGAAAGACATCGAGATGACCTCCCACATACGCATGGTACTCCCCTTTAACTACCTTATAGGTGGCACACCTACGGTCAAATTTGGAACCATCTTTATTCATCCCAACCCGCCAATATTGTCTCATCATAATGCGATACATATTGTCACCCCCATAGTGCACAGTGAATCATGAATAGTGTGCCTCTGCCAAAACTTCTCTCCATAGTTCAACACCTTCTCGCACAACTAAACTCCCCTGAAACCTCAATAATCCATCTAAGATAATCGATTAAAAGAGAACCAATCTAGATAAAAGCTCTCATACATTCTCTTGAAAAAGGAGTCGGAAGTGGGTCTCAATAACTCGAAACACAATAACAGGTGTAATGATAAAAATTGCTAAAAATTCCTACGACAACTCCATCAGACACAAAATATCCCACTTCTCCCACCATAAATTGGGTAACTCATCCCCATATTATTCCAACAAAGATGACATGATAATTGTCTGTTTATGACTAAATGCGATTGCTAGCATATTCTCCTTCCTCAAATGAAATTGAATCGAGAAGAGGTAGTCCTTCAAAAAATTGCACCATATCCTCTATCTCATGTTCAACTCTCATTGAATGAACAAATACTGTAGACTCTTGTGATTGAAAAATAGAATGAAGATCTTAGATAAAATATAATTTCTACAGATACAAAGGGCAAAGATTAATGCCTCCAACTCCAAATCACAGGTGGGGTAGTTTCCCTCATGTGGATTAAGCTTACGGGAGACGTAAGCTATGGGGCCCCCCTCCTGCATTAGAACTCTTCTAAGAACTTATAGTGATGCATCATTGTAAACCAAGTAACACCCCACCCCATCGTAAATAAAGTACGGGTGTGGTCGGGAGTCTCTCCTTCAGCTCGTCAAATGCTCTCTAACATTCTAAACTCCAAATAAATAGTACTCCCTTATAGGTGAGGCGAGCTAGTGGCCTAGATTGAAAATATTTGATAATACTTAACTAAACCTCCTATAGTACCCAACCAAACTGAAGAAACTACTAACCTTAGTAGGCATCATCGGTTGTATCCACTCCATCGCAATTAATACTTTCTTGGATCAATCGAAATCCTATCCTCCTACACAATGTGTCCTACAAACTGCACTTCCCGTAACCAAAATATGAACTTAGAGAACTTAGCATACAACTTATTCTCTCAAAGAATGTACATAATAGTCCTCAAATAGTGTCCATTATCCTCCTCGGACAGATAATACACAAGAATATCGTCGATAAACACAATGACGAACTAATGCAAAAATGGGCGGAACACTATGTTTATTACATCCATAAACACAGTTGTTGTGTTGATTAAACCAAACGTCATGATCCGAAACTCATACGATCCATAACGTGTTAAAAAATACATCTTGAGAATATTCTACCAAATACGTAACTAATAAAATATATCATCAATCCATCTTGAGAACATGAAAGTGGGCCTCGGAAAAGAACCATGCACCCCTCAACTTATCAAATACATCATCAATATACTTATTCTATAGTGTGACCTTATTCATTTCCCGAGAGTCCACACACAACTTGAGCGATCTATCCTTCTTCTTCATAAAAAACAAACGATCCCTCCACAGAGATGTACTCCTCCGTATGTACCCTTGACTCAAAAGATGCTAAATTTGTTCCCGCAACTTCATAATCTTTATTATATCCATATGATGTTGTGCCCTCGCAATCGGCCTGGTGTCCAATGCCAAATCAATAAATAAATAAATAAACCTCTCGTTCTGGTATCTGATGTAGTATAATTAATATAATATAAATAGGTAATAGACCCTCCCTGAGCCTAGGCAAGACTATAGGAAACATTCGAGAATGGAAAACATGATCGACTTCCCGTCGTAATTGATCGGTGTATGATACTGCGCTGACTAATCCTTACCCAAAATGACATTATAAGCCCAAATATCTAAAATCATTATGTCTGCTAAGGAAAATGGATGATAAATTTATATTCCACGTCTCTTTAAACACGACATAAGGCAGTAACGCTACTCGATGATTATCAAGATTAATGGAAAAGTGTAACACCCTGTAAATTCGAGGACTTTGAATTTAATTATTTTTTAGTAAATTTAATCATTTTGGGAGAGATGTAACTTTTTCACTTTTGGAGAAATTTAAATTTATGATTTGGAGAAATTATTTAAATTGGTGGATTTATTTAAATTGGCAAATTGAGATTTAAATTATTCGGATTATGTTTGTGCCGCATTTTTGAAGTAAAAAATATGAGAATGTTATAAAGTAATTTAGATGGCAATTTTGATTGCACGGTTGACTCCGGATAGGTTGAAATAGTCAAAAAAGAGTACTCAAGTGTAGTAATCGGGTCTCGGGACATTTTTAGGCATACCTGGTCCCACACATGAGTGTTTGGGCCATTTTAATTAAACTCGTTAGTCTAAAAACGGGATTAGACCAATAAAGGTTAATTAAGGGAATTGGGGGCATCCATAACTCAATGAGAGAAAACCTAAATCTGCAAAGGAAGTTTGGGAGAGCAAATTGGGGATATTTTGGGAGCCAAATCAAGAAGAGGAGTGTTTTTCTGTCAAATCTCCATCTATAATAAAGGAATCAGACACTACGAATCTATCAGGTAAGTAGTTAAACTTTCTTCCATTTAAATTGTAGTACTACTATTCATATCATGGTGGGTGTAAACCGTGTATATCTTTTGGGTAAGTTAATGTATAAATATATGCGTTTCAGGAATTTCACATGTCGTGTAAATCAATGGTGAAATTGATGGATAATACGATTCATGAAGGTAGGGATATGGCCTGTGTTAGAAATCGTAAATTTATAGGGTATAATTGATATTGGGAGAAATCATATTTTGGGAAGAAATTGTGAAACCTCTATATAAAACTCATTTGAGAACCAGTGTGGGAACTTCATAAATCTTAGATCATTAGGTTTGCAACGCAATGTTCACTCTATACAGTTGATTAATAATCATTGGGAAACGTGGGAGAAAATCGACCGGAGAAATCGATGTCGTCGCCGGTGGCTGAACTAGTCCAAATCCGGGAGAGTTTTTGGTTGGGAAGGTTTTCTATAACTGTTGTATGGAGGGTTAGAAACATGGGTCTCGTATATTTATAGTGGAGTACACCTTGATTGAAGGTTAGGTGAGGATTTTAGAGGTCGGAAGGTCGTACATGCAGGAAATCAGCGTTGCGAGGAAGGAGACAGCGCCTCAATCGATCGATCCCCGTCGATCGATCGATGAGGCAGAATTCTGGACAGTTTTTTTTTCTTTTGTTTCTTTGCTTTGTTGGTTTTGCCTTAAGCCCTTAGTTGATGAGTAAAAGGTTTTAATTGGAGAAAAACAAATAATTGGAAGTTATTATCAAGAGGTTGAAGAAATGGGTAGTAGACACTATAAATTTAATAAGGGTATGAGACTTATTAAAGGGAATTTTGTACAACAAATTCTAAAGTGTTAAAATACGGATCAAGTAGGGGGTCTGGATAGTTTGGTTGACTAACACCACTTAGATAAAATTAGTGAAGGAGGAATTAATTTAATTAAGGGTCGGAGGTTTGACTCGAATTATTTTTACACTTAGCGCTACGGAGTTAGGCACGAGATAGCCGATTTAATTTATTACAGAGTTAGACAATAATTAATTGAATATTAAATTTAACAAGAAGTGTTAAGCTTAATAGTGGGATTTTATATGTCGAATTTTAAAAGTAGTGAGATACAAACCGAATGAGTGAGTCGAGGTATTATAGTTGGGTAATACAACTTGAATAAATCATTACATAAGTATGTAATTAATTTAATAACTAGTCGGGATAGGGACTCGAATACTTTGGGATAGTACCACGAGAGTTAGGTACAGATTACCCAAGTTGTATTTTTAATTATATATGAGTATGGTGATGGTGATAGTACCTATATGGTAATGTGAATTATAATTTCCATGTTATCGAAATTGAGAAATATTATGTTAAATACTCGGGAGTATTTGATGAGTGGTATTGTATTGAATAATTGGTAAGTAGGATATTCTAGTGTTATATGATACCTATGGGATATATAAAATAGGCCGTGTGTATATCTACTGATAAAATAATAATGCCTACTGTATGATTTCTTATGTGTATGCATCATACCATGCTACTTGCTATCATAGAGGTTTTCGCGCCAGGACAGTCTTATTCTGATGAGCACATTTGGGGAAATATTAACTTGTACCTCAGAACATAGAACCTTGGTACAGCCTATTTGTAAGTGATAGTGCAGACGGTCATAGGGGTGAGTGGGTATGCGCGTCTCCCTTTTGAGTTCGAACTATGATTCACCTCCAATATGTGTGATTGTTATTTATGGTTCGAGAGAGATAAAGAACCAACGGTCCTTATTTAGTAGGTGATGTACCGAGCCTTAATAGCAGAGTATGCTTGCACCGCAGATTAGCATGTGGGTGCCGTATTAGTGTATATATAATATAATGATAAATAAATATATATATATATATATATATATATATATATATATATATATATATATATATATATATATATATATATATATATATATATATTGATTTATTCTACTGTGTGTGCTTAGTAGATGATGTACAGCTTAGTAGATGATGTACCAAGACTTATTAGCAGAGTATACTTGCAGCACAGGTCTCAGCCAAGGGTGTTGTAATTACATATAATTATATATTTATCCCACTAGCTATATATATATATATATATATATATACTTGTAACTTATTCTACTGTGAGTGATAGTATATGATAATGAGAGTAACATCTAAAATAACCTAAGTATGTGGAGCTTAACCTTTAAATGGGAAATCCATAACTAGCTAAAAGAAACGAAAAATTCGATAACGTATTGTATGGGCAATATGAGCGGGCAAAAAGTCAATTTGTATGGAGGAAAAGAATTGGTTCAAGACAATTAGACGGCATAGCATAACTATGGAGGTTGGAAGGCAAGGGTTCAGTGTGCGCATTAGAAGAGCAGTGATCTATGTGTCAAGAGAGTGCGACACTAGATTAAATATGAAAAGATTGCATGCATATTTAATTATTGAAATTTAACTTCTTGCTAAATATTTTCAAAATTGTTTTACTTGGGCTCTGACCCGTGTCAAAATCTTTTCCAAAACATTTTTGGTGTCCAACCACAGGGACGCCCAATTTGAGGATTCTATTAAGGGATGCACAGCTGCAACTCATGTGAAAGTTGCAGGACCTTGTTATAGACGCTTCGTTCATTTACTCTTAATGTAAGAACTTTTCTTCAGTACTCACTTGGGCATGTCACCCTCAGATTTTGTATATAGTTTATTTATTGGACTTTATGTATCCAGGTTATTACTTCAATGATTATTGTATTTTATTTTTTAACCGATAGTTGATTCGGTTATTTTTATTTATGATTATTCTTTTGTGTCAGATTCCGTTATCAGTCGTGTGGATGGTTTAATTGGCATTGATGTTTTGCATGTTGTTAATTAATGAAAGATAAAATTTAGCACCGGTCTAATCAAATTACTAGTTGGTTAGTGACATTAAAAAGTTTTCGACATTGATGCTAAGAATGAGCCATATGAGACCAATGTTTTATTTTGATCACGGGTTGGCAACCTGTTATTTTAGTAGGCAGGGTGTCGCAAATGGTATCAGAGCATTAGGTTCTAAAGTCCTTAGGATCTGTGTGGCTTATTACGTTTCATCGTAGCGTTATTTTATATAGAGCCTTATTATAGGATTGTTGTATTCCTTCACATATGCGACTTACATTCTTCAGTTATTAAGTATAGTTAATGTTATTCATATATGATTTCAATTGGACTTCGTACATCAAACAATTTCGGATGACCAGCAAGGGATGTTGGAAGGACTGTAGTGGGATAGGCTCAGCAGAAGCCGTGGAATATTATGGGAACGGATCGCGATAGAAGTCACCATGGAAATGGAAGGAGAAGATCTAAAGACAATGGTGTAGGGTGGAGTGCAGTGGCACCCAAGATTAAATTTCGGAAAGGATTTTAGCTTATAGGAGAGGCGTTGTAGTGATAAGAGTTAATCACCACAACCATGAAGAGATACCATGAATAACGAGGAGTTTGGGGTGACGTACGACCGCAAATCCTCTCATCGATTGTTTAAACATGGAGGATTTCGAGACTTGTTGCAAAAGGTCCATACAGCGGTCGATCAGGAAGGGGAGTTGACGTGTTTAGCGAACTTCATACCCGATAAGGTGGATACGGAGAATTAATAAGGTCCATAAGTTAATAATGGACTAATGGATAGAACATACAAGCACGGGTGCGGAAATTCAAATAGACCAACGGATACCGTTGTCTTCAATGTTATGAGAAGGGAGCCAAAAGAGTTGGAGAATTTAACCAAAGGGAAAGGCTGAACTTGATAGCGCTAGTGAAGCACCACCGGAGGGTATACCTAGTAGAAGACCCATTTTAATGATTGAGATCAATAGAAATCCTATCAGGTGATGGTGAATTCAGCAGGGTCGTCAAAGCCAGGAACGAGTTCCATAGGGTCAGTGGAGCCAAAGGGACAACGGGGGTAGCAATCAGGTTCAAGACTATTAGGTTCATGAGAAAGACAACCCCGACATGGATAGTGGGAGCAAGAGAAAAGGGAATGGCATAAAGACGTGTCTTATGTGTAAAGAGTATGGACACATGTGTGAATCCTGTCCGGAGCGAATTGGGGGACAAGGAAGGGATGCCTAGTAGGGATAACAGTTATAATAAGTTTCAATTGGGACGAGGGTGTTATGTCCAGGAACCATTTGAACCACAAGTTCTATTGGAAATTGAAAGAATGAGTTTTATCCCGAGGTGATTGAGGTATGTTTTGTGTGACACGAGCGAGTTAATGTAATTCTTTAGTACTAGATTCGCATGAGAAACGGATTTAGTAGAAGTATAGATAAAATTTCTACAGTTTTATATAATTACCATTGTGTAGCAAGGCTCCGTTTAGTTTCGTCCGCAGTGGAGCGGGTGTGAACACTAAGAGGATATATATATATATATATATATATATATATATATATATATATATATATATATATATATATATATATATATATATATATATTATGTGGTTGTCTCATTTTGAGAGGTGATATTTGAGGAATGGTTTTATCCTGGATACGAATTGTTAAGCTATGGTGGGCGGTTACAATAAGACTATCGTGTTTGATGTTCCGGGGGTATGATGTATATTTTGCGATGTCTCACCTGAAAGAGGGTCGATCTCGTGGTGATATTTTTATGAAGTAGACTTCTGAGAGTACACATGTCTAGTTATACTGAATCCTAGTGCGTAAGTACTCTTACTGATGTGATTAAGGGTATATCGGGTTTACCGTTGGGCGGAGAGATTTAGCTCAATGTTGTGTATAATGAGAACTTAGTGATAGTGAGAGCATCGTATAGTGTAATGACTTGAGAGATAAGGGCATAGGCGTTTTGATTTATGTGGTGGGAGACATAACTTGTGATATCTTAGTTAGGTACTTCAATGCACAAATTTCGATGACTGACAATGCTAGGGGATAGTGCATTGGGGAAAGTTATTTGGAGATTCATTATGGGATGCTACACACATGAACCTTAATAAAAGTTGGGAATAGTGATACGATATAGGATTCTATTGCATCAGTTTTAAATGTTAAATTATTAAACGTGTGGAGGAAACGCTTAAAGCTTTGAGCTATTGTGATATGTGGCCAGTGGAGCCGGGGAGTGCTGTAAAGGAAGCACTAAGAAAACTTATGTACCATAAGTTAATGAATGGGGAAGTATCGAGAAGAATTATATGACAAATTGGTGGGATAATCAATAATACTTGTATAATACAGCCACGCCGAGAGTGCGGTGCGGAGCTAAGCTTTAGATAAGTATGTTACGTACGTGATGTTAGTGATAATTATACTGGAATGTTTGGATTATAGTATATAATATGGTGAGACTTTGTGTTCGTTGTTCCGAGATATCATTTACTTATGCTAGTTATCACCTAAAACAGGGTCTAGCATATATATTCGTGTATATATGTTATCGTGTGTTGCATAATATACTTAAGAGAAAGTATTTGTATTGTTATATTTGATCCTGGTGAGTAGGGATGTTTACTGATGAGATTCAATGTGGATATGTTTAGTAATGAGCGAAGATATATAGCTTGTGATTAACTCGCTCTAAGATACTAGAGATAGTAAGGGGCACAATATTGTATGATGTCTTTGGTAACATGAAAACGGTCGAGTATACTTTTATGTCAGGACATGGGAACTTTGGGGTACGTGCTATGGACTGAAGGCCTAGCGGATCTCAACGACTGACAATGTTAGGTAGTAGTGTAATGGTGGGTTCCTTATTTGGATTTCGCTTTGTGAGACGTCCCACGCATGAAACTGAACGCATCGTTGGAAGTGGGGAGATGTATGGTCATTAGGACATGAGTTTGGTACATCGGTTATATTATATATATACGTGGTTATAACTGGGAGTTGGGAGTTATATTACAATTTAAGGCAAGTAGAACCGGGTGACATTCATGCAGATGAGCATGGGTATAGGGTGTATGGGCGCCTTGTGTAATTAATTTAATTAAAAAATAACTCGCGATTACAAGGGGTAGAGATATGGGTAGCAATCTTAGGGCATGTGAGTGGGGAAGTATTCAAGGCTTTGACTACCAGGCTCATCTAAATTTCGAGGACGAAATTCCTTTGTAAGGGGGGAAGTATGTAATACCCTGTAAATTCGAGGACTTGGAAATTAATTATTTTTGAGTAAATTTAATCATTTAGGGAGAAATGGAACTTTTTCATTTTTGGAGAAATTTAAATTATGATTTAGAGAAATTATTTAAATTGGCGGATATATTTAAATTGGCAAATTTAGATTTAAATTATTCGGATTATGTTTGTGTCGCATTTTTTAGGTCAAAAATTTGAGAATGTTATAAAGTAATTTAGATGGCAATTCTGAGTGTACAGTTGACTCCGGATAGGTTAAAATAGTCGAAAAAGAGTACTCAAGTGTAGTAATCGGGTCTCGGGGCATTTTTAGGCATACCCGGACCCACACAGGAGTGTTTGGGCCATTTTAATTAAGCCCGTTAGTCTAAAAACGGGATTATCCCAATAAAAGCTAATTAAGGGAGTTGGGGGCAGCCATAACTCAATGAGAGAAAACCTAAATCTGCAGAGGAAGTTTGGGAGAGCAAATTGGGGATATTTTGGGAGCTAAATCAAGAAGAGGAATGTGTTCTCTGTCAAATATCCATCTACAACAAAGGAATATGACACTGTGAATCTATAAGGAAAGTAGTTACACTTTCTTCCATTTAAATTGCGGTACTACTATTCATATCATGGAGGGTGTAAACCGTGTATATCTTTTGGGTGAGTTAATGTATAAATATATGTGTTTCAGGAATTTCACATGTCGTCCAAATCAATGGTGAAATTGATGGACAATACGATTCATGAAGGTAGGGATATGGCCTGTGTTAGAAACTCATAAATTTGTAGGGTATAATTAATGTCGGGGGAAATCATATTTGGGGAAGAAATTATGAAACCTATGTATAAAACCCATTTACGAACAAGTGTGGGAACTTTATAAATCTGGGATGATTAGGTTTGAAATGTATTGTTCACTCTATACATTGGAGTAATAATCATTGGGAATAAACGTGGGAGAAAATTGACTGGAGAAATTGACGTCGTCGCCGTCGGTTGAACTCGTCCAAAGCTGGGACAGTTTTTAGTTGGGACGGTTTTCGATAACTGTTGTATGGTGGGTTAGAAATAGGGGTCTCATATATTCATAGTGGAGTACACCTTGATTTAAGGTTAGGTGAGTATGTTGGAGCTCGAAAGGTCATCCATTGAAGAAATCAGTGTCGTGGGGAAGGAGGCAGTGCCTCGATCGATCCCCATCGATCGATCGACGAGGAAGAATTCTGGGCAGTTTCATTTTTTTCTTTTTTTCTTTTCTTCATTGGTTTTGCCTTAATCCCTTAGTTGATGAGTAAAGGGGTTTAATTTTAGGTGTCTAGACATAAGGTCGCCCAATTTGAGGATTCTATCTAGGGATGCGTAGCTACAGCTCATGTGGAAGTTGCAGGACATTGTTATAGACGCTTTGCTCATTTACTCCTAGTGTAGGAACTTTTCTTCAGTACTCATTTGGTCACGTCACCCTCAGATTTTGTATTTTATTTATTTATTGGACTTTATGTATCTAGGTTATTTCTTCAATGACTATTCTATTTTATTGTTGAACTGATAGTTGATTCGGTTATCTCTATTTATGATTATTCTTTTGTGTTGGATTCCGTTATCAGTGGTCTGGATGGTTTAATTGGGATTGATTTTTTTGCATGTTCTTAATTAATGAAAGATAAAATTTGGCACCGATCTAATTAAATTACTAGGTGGTTAGTAACCATAAAAAAATTTCGGCAGTGATGCTAAGAATGAGCCATAGGAGACTAACGTTTGATTTTGATCATGGGCTGGTCACCCGGTATTTTAGTAGGCGGGGTGTCACAAAAAGTTGGTAGTAGTATATAAAAACCCTAAGACCCACAAAATCATACTAACAAACTAATTATACCCCCTATGCGATAAAACATGTGCATGACTACCATTAATATAAAATTTACCCTCAGCTACCTGTGGTAGGGCCTGCGAATCCAATTGATAGACGTTATACACACATCTAAAGTGAAGTAGCGATTAAACCTATGTTGGGTCCTTAGGAGGTGGTGCCAATGATGAAAGCCACAGAGGTGGAGGCAAAGCATAATACTGTGGTGAAGATGGAAAAACCTGCGGCTTCCCTTACTGAAACTGACCTAAAATATCGGGTTACCCCTAGAACATCTCTCGTAAGAGTGGCCCTACTCGCCTAAAGTGTAATAATTGCCTCAAAATAAGCAGCCCTAGTGGAGTCCCTACTTCCCCTAGGTTCAATCCTACTACTCTGGCCCAGTCATCCTAAAGCCCTCCTCCCCTAATGTTGTTGACCCTGATGGCCATGCTATCCCTGGCCTAAGTGGATCTGTCCATGGTCTCCCTAACAAAGATGACCATCTCCTCTGAATCACCTAAGGGGATGATCCCCTTTATGGTTGTCTTTATTGATGTTATTGCGAACCTATTTATCCTCAAGATGACTCACCACTCTCACTAGTGTTTGACCCTATTCGGATCCAACATTCTCCTTCTTTGGATCCCTCTCTCTCTCTAGAAGTCTCTATGGTCCTGGGAATGAACTAGTGTGGTGTACACTACTTGAGTGTAAGTAATGAAGGCTAAGTTTCCAACCAACACCTACATGATCCTCCATGTCAGGCCTATGATGAATCGGTCTATGTTCTTTACCTATGTGCTAACCTCATGTATGGAGAAAAAGTAATGTAGGTGAACTCCTTCTCGTACTCAGTGATAATGCGCTCCTTCTATCATAACCTCGAGAACCTAGATCTTAAACTCGCTTAATGTGAGGGTGGAAATTTCTCTGAAACTTAATCCAGAATTACTAAATGGTCAATTATGACCTTTCCTCCTCAGTCGTGATCGACTCCCACTATTAAAGGTCATCCCCCACGAGCTTAAATCTATCTAATATGAGCCTATTAAGATCTGATCACTTTACCAGACATAGGTGCTTCTCTATCTCTCTCCTCCACAATAATGCCATCATGGGGTCTATATATCTCATGAAATCTAGCGAGTTGCCTTTACCAAAGGCACTCTTGGATCTTTCCTAGTTGTATGTAACATGAGGGGCAGGTCAACCACGGTTGGTGGTTTCTCCTATCACATAGTTGTCATAGTCGTTTCAACAGCATAAATGATAATAGCCGCCAAATCCATCAGTGCAAGTGATGGATCCAACCCTTGTTATAGTTGCAGCGACACCTGTGTTAGTGTCTATATTGTCTCTAACTCGACATTCATAAACATTCTAGGATGTGCTTCTCTCTTATGGTTTTCACCATTCAAAATATGATAAATAAAAGTGTATTACTAATCATACGAAATATATGAGTACAAAAGTCAAATTAACAAATATCTAATGTATCAAAGAATGCTACATGAAAATTTGACGGGCGTACTCAAAATCCATAGGGCATTAGAACCTGAAAGGTTATCATACAAATTGTGACACCCCATAAAATCCAAAGCTATATTGATCAAGCCCAAATACAAATAATATATTATTTTAAACAATAAGTATCATTCTATGAATGACTGAAATAAAAGGAAATGTAATATTAATGGACTAGAATAATAATATAAGTAAACCGTAATAACTATAATACCAAAGTTAACGTAATAAATATTTCATCACTCGAATATACAATTGTCTCAAACATAAATCCAACTCTGAATGTAAAAGATAACTCGAGCATAAAGTAATCTCAATTATGATAATCCAACATTGACTACTATTAAAAAGTAAATGTATTTAATAAGAATGAGCAGGAAGGCTTAACACCTACATCCTATAGATGAATTAGGATATCAAATGAAAGATATAAGATTAGGGTTGTGGTGGAAACTTCGTCCTAGGACCTGAAAACATATTTAAAAAACATGATTAAACCAAAAAAGTTTTCATAAAGTAACAATTTTAATACTTTTGGGATACAACAATAAAGTATATCTTCCTAATGTATTTTAGTCATTTTTATGTAAACCTGTCAAAACAGCATAAATATAGCATGTGGTCTAATCCCCAAGCAGCAACTGGACCCAATGATTAACAATTATAATTTGTCGTAATTAATTTAGTTACATGATTCCATGATTATGTCCAATAGATACATCTATAGCATAACTAAAGAAAAAGAAAGGACAATCACATAAGTCCAACATCTAAATAAGTATAATCCTAAAACATGCAAGTAAGTGGGCTATGCATAAGCCCAACTATAAGATAAGAAGGACTATTCCAATTGCCTTTGGGGATCATACATTCATACTAAGTATAGTTAAAGACCATCCCATACCTATAATATCAAAGCCATAACAAAGGATAAATCATTGCGCTTTCCCATCATCCATGTAGACCACCATACAAAGTGATTATAGGAAGAGGACGCCCATTTATTACTTCAAGTATATGGGTACATCAACGGTAGGATTGGGGTAAAATGACCAACGTAATCTCATTGCTACCATAGGGGTACCAATGTTGTTGATGTCGTACATGACCTGTAAGAATCCCTCCCAGTACATCCCCCACGATCACTCACACATGGTATGCTTACACATAATGTTAAATTATAGAATCTTACACACACAAGGATTTACTAAGAGTATTATAAGTCTCCAAGTTTATTAACCCAATTTAATTAAGAGATTAAATTCCAAATTGTCCAAACTTATTCTTACAAAATTACCTAACTCATTCTAACAAAATCATGCTTGTAGTTTGAATTACATTCCCAAGTTGTCCTAAGGAAAACCTATAGTCATTCTAACAACTTCCGTAACCGTTATAATGAGTTCCCACATCTTGTTCAAATGAGGTCTAAATCTCGTTCGAACATGATGAATGTAGTTCATCTTCTCAATTAGATCAAAATTAGACATAACACAACAAATCCTAATTCTAAAGTTTCTAATAGAACTTATTCTCATCCCCATTCATATATAAGTTGTAAAACAATAATACTAACCTAACCTAATAATTAATTAGCTGATTACACAAGATTTTAATGATGAATTTCCTATTATGGCTTAAGAAACCTAAGTTCGTGATTCTATTTAATTAAGCCGAGATTTAGATTCAATTAAGGAATAAACATGGGGACTTTAAGTTATTCATTAATATGATTCAGAATATCACAATGTCATTCATTTATCAAGGTTAATTTATAAGATTCAGCATCAAATTACACAAATACATTATCATGAGTTTAAGGTTCAATTCAATAATTAAACTAATTAGGAAATTAGGATTTGTATTATCATAATCTCGCTATATACTATTTAATTCACATTCCAATGGATTCTCATTACAATAACACAAATCCAAATTTAATTCCTATTCTATGTAAACTTTCCTTAGCCAAAATGGTTGAATTCCAAGCATCCAATCTCCCAAGCTCATCAACTCTTGTGTGCTTCTTCTCTCTAAAGCCTTAGGGTTTCTTCAATTGTCTAAAGATGTGTTTTAGGTTATATAATGAACCTAATAAACTATCTTCCCACGAAGTTTGTCTTAGGCCCAACATAAGCCCCGACCCAATGTTTCTAAATAATTCGCCAAATGGCCCAAAACTCTACCCCAGTCATGTAGCAACCAAATGGAATTAAATCCTACCATTTTAAGTCAAAAGTAGGATTCTGAACGTGCTAAGAATCAACATGAAATAGGACTAATTATATTTTAATTAATCCTTCCATTAAATTACTAAAAACCGGTACGAGTTAATTAAAGCACGTTTTAATTATTTATTAATTACATGCGACTCGACATTGTAAGAAAATACTTTACTATCATTGGAACCAGATACCTAGGGAATAATCAAAACAAGGGAACCAATGACACCAAGTCCCCAACCATTCAATAGTCTCTCATAATACTAAGTCACTTCAAATGTTAAATTAATATCTTACCGTGTACAAAATTCAATTTCCAAAAGATGTTAATTCATATAACACATAATCTAAATTATATACTAACACATAAATGAATATAACACGTGACAACACATGTCACGTGGGAAAAATAACTAATTACACAAATTAAATTATGCCTATAAAATACAGTTATATTTGGAAGGTTATGATGGGATATAGGACACTATAGATGAGTTACAACTATAAATATTGGTATCTTCCTATAAATGATCCATTGGAAGGAAGAGGTGATGTACCATGTAACCACAACTTATGTCAATTACGCAAGTACATAGAACATCAAAATCTTCATCTACGGGTTAGTTTTTTTTTTTTTTGCCTCTTTTTTCATTCTTTGTCCGTTGATTTCCATTGAATTAATAATATCTAAATGTTTCTATTTAATATGTATATGTATATGTATATGTATATGTATATGTATATGTATATGTATATGTATATGTATATGTATATGTATATGTATATGTATATGTATATGTGATAATGTACCAATTTTAGGTTTTTGTGCAAAGCTAGGGTTTTAATTTGTTAAAAAAATTTGGTTGACCTTTAGCTAGGGTTTGTGTTTTTTGTGAAGGCCTAAATTTGAGGGTGTTTTTGTCGTATTAAGATTTGGTGTTATTTTGGAAAAGAAAAGGAAGAGAAATGCAATATGAAGAAGGGTATGAGGAATGTTTCATGGGAGTGTGAAGAGGAAAGTGAGGGTTTGGAGTTGGGGTTTTTGTTAGGGTCACAGGTGGGTGAAGAAAGAAGGGGGAAGAAGTTTAACGAGATTTCAGGGGTGAGTAGTCAGGTGGGGGTTTTCTCATTCATCATGTCACTGTTTAATGGGGATTCAAATACCGTTTTTGGAAATTTAATCCCAAGATCCAATTCTTAACTTGATTTATGACCCTTATGTTAACTGTAAATATAATCCTAATTTTTAACTTGAATCATAACTCATACAATAAACATGTTGTTAAGTTTGATATTCTCAAACTCTTAATTTGAACCACCATTCATACCATAACATTATTTTTTTAAGCACTTAGTGATTTTAGGTTGAATGCATGGGTTTTAAAACTTGCATGTTTTTTTTTTATTTTTTGTATATTTGGATACTTGTTTTTTAATTGGATTCCAAGGAATTTTCGTACATCGTAGCTAAGGAAATGGTTTGAAGAAGGGAAGTTTGGTTTAAAACCTATACCATGTTGCAAATCACTTATTTAAGTAACTAGTAAAGTTGTTGGCATAATAAATCTCATGTTGTCTGCCTAATTGCGATATCAACATAGTGTTTAGCGATTCAAACTTTTCTTGATACTCGGAAACTGACCTTTCTTGTGACTGTTTGTTAAAATTCGTTACCATGTTCTTTTGATTTCGATCACCAAACCTAATACACAATTTGACAAGAAAATCTTGCAATTACATGCAATGTTTAAAAAGGTGCCCGAGGCGTACGCCTCGAGGTGAAGCAAAACAGCTTCGAGGCTTAAGCCTCATGACAGAAAATAGAAGCTTACGGCTTTTGTGTGTGAGGCGCAACGCCTCAAGGCAGTGAGGCACACGCCTCTTACACTAGTCTTAAAAAAAATAAAAAGTAAAGATACTTAAAAAAACGTGGGTTAGAAAACAATCTTATACAAAACCGAATTTAGAAAACCTAAGCCCTAGGTTAAAAAAAATACACCTCTTATACTGATTTAGAAAACGTAAGCTCTAGGTTAGAAACCTTCTCCGATCTACTATTGAGGCCTTCGATCTTCTATTCCGGCCAATGTTTAAAAATGCAAAAGGCGAGGCGAGGCATAAACCTCGAGGCGCTTGAGGCGTAAGTCTCACCGAAAAGAAAAAAGGGGGGGACATAAAAAGTCTAATAAATTCACAAAAAACTAATCAAACACATTAAATTATGCAAAAGGCTCCATAATCATTCAATCCATCAACCAATCAAACTTAATGTTCATCTCCATTACATCATTACCATATTGTTCATCACAAAAACATATTGCTCATCACAAAAACATACAAAAACAAAGCATCCCCTCAAGTTTACTACCAAAACAATAATGGATCATTCGTATCCAAAGTCTTGAAAAGCGGATTTAATCCATCCTCATCCCCGCTATCATCACCATTGCTAATAGGATCGTCCATGCAATCGTCACCATATCTAATGGTCATCTCGTCATCAACATCACCCTTGAAAAGTGAATTTATAACCTTATTGCAAAAATTACATTAGAGATAGACATATCCTTTCTCATTATCAACCTCCGTACCATATTTCCAGGCGGGATCCTTTCTAGACACAATTCAACTACAAAAAAGGTTATTACAAAAAACAGTGGATAAAACATATTTTTTACAAAACAATAGTAACTTTATTGAATAAAAACTAAAAAACATTATAAAAAAAAAACTAAAACAACAATTTTGTACAAAAACGTATAAGATTTTTTACAAAAAAATAAAGATAAAACAGGTTTTAAAAAAACAAAAAAAAAGTTTTTACAAAAAAAACTAAAACTAAAACTAAAAAACAGGTTTTGTATAAAAATTAAAACTAAAGAAACACAGAAACTAAAACTAAAACTAAAATCTAAACAAAAATACTAAATAAAAACTAAACAAAAAAAACAGGTTTCATATAATAAAATATTGAATAAAAACTAAAATCGAAGGCTGGATCTCTTACCTTATACGACTGAAGGCCGAACTTCAAGAAAGGAAGGAGAACGAAGGTCGGAATAGCAAACACTGGGATGTAACATCATTGTGACCTTATTACAAAAATTACATTGAAAAGCGTATTTAAAACCTTATTACAAAAATTACATTGTGAATTTATTAGATTTCTTATATTTTTTTCCCTTTTTTTTCCTTTTCGGTGAAGCTTATGCCTCAAGCGCCTCGAGGCTTACGCCTCGCCTTTCACCTTTTTAAACATTTATTACATGTATTCCATTCCCTCCTAAAAATTTTGAAACCATATGTCAATCTTTCCCGAGTTGGTTTATTTCAAGTAGAAAATTCAGAGTAAAAAATCAATTTTAGGAAACCTCATTTTTTAATATCCCCATTGATCAGTCTGCGATCTGAATTATTCATATTGTACCTTTCTCTAAACTTCTATTGGTTCATATTCCTTTTGAAATTTTGTGTGGGAGTTTCTAAAGAGGTATGTTCTGCTATGCTTTTATCTCGGCCAATTGTCATTCTCTTCAATTGTTGATGTATCAACTCACGACACCCGCAAATTGTTCAATTATAACCTACTAAACCACAATCCCTTTTTCGATATTCTTTGATATATCTTATATTAATGCTTGGATATCGATAATTTTACTATTTTTTATTTCTTTATTTTTAAATCCAAATTCTAATCCCTACTACCTTATTTATTCTTCCATCATGGTGACTAGTCTGAGATTGAGGTTGCGAGAAACTTCTAACCCAGAATGAAGAACCAAAGAGAAAATTTTAACCCATAATGAAGAACCGATCGGTACTAGAATGAAAAGTCCAAATTTCAAACTAGGAACGAAATAAATGATTTATTAACGGTGTTTTGCTTCAATACCATAAAAGAAAAATGTAATGATCAAGAGTGAGAGTTAAAAGTACATTTTTTATTGATTTTTTTTATTAACCTCCCTGATACCACCTGTAACACTCTTGAATCATGCATGTTTTTGTATTTATTTTTCCAAGGATTAATCGCTATAATGCCACCTATAATACTCGTTAATCGTGAGAGTCTTATGAAAGTCGTTTAGTAAATGAGAAAGAGAAAGAAAGCGTGAAAAATAAAATTTTGAAAGAAAAATAGAAACAAAGAGAATACAATTGTATCAACACATTCAAATAGCATTTTACAATTAATAATCTATGTATATATGCACAAGCATCTCTACTCTCTTTCCTCGAGCTATAATAAGACTAACCGACTCAACAACTCAAACAACTCTAAAAGACTCACGAACTCAACGATTTCAATGGCAAACTACCTGTAAAGAGGTGATCGCTTAAATACGCTCTGATACCAATTTGAGAAAACGCGACTGTGTGATAATTGATTTAAATTATTTCGCAACTTTCTAATTTGGCACACTTATTTAATTAGAGTCTATTTTTAAACCAAATTAATCAGCCCCAAATCATTCAACTGCATGTGTGCATGTGTCAAACCATAAAATAGATAAAGCATGTGACACAAATATTCAGGAAAAATCCCTGAAGGGCAAAACCTTTATTTCACTATAATTTTGTAAGAAAACGGCTTACACGGATTACAATGAAATAGGGTGACATACGAAATACCCGCAGGTGTCGGTTCCGATATCTTGGCTAGAACTTTCCCTTTCCAGGAGGGCAGCCGTGAAGAAGAAGATGGCTCCTCCACAAGTTACGGCGAGAATTTTCCCTTTCCAGGAGGGCAGCAATGAAGAAGAAAAACGGCTTCTCCACAAGAGTGAACATTATAAGGACTCCCTCCACAATAGCATGCAGCTGTTGGTTGTAGAGCTCTCCCCAAAAAGTATAAACAAGAGCAAAGTATGTTCTTAAACACCAAAAACAATTCACTAAAGCATATGGGAGTTTTGTGAATTGAAAATAAAAAAGGGATTAAAACCCTAAAGGAAGAAGTAAAAAAGATTCTGAACTTTTGCAGGTTTCTGTCTTTCAAAACGCTGGGACTTCTTAATGAAAATTTTACCAAATAATGAGTATTTATAGAAAAATCCGTCGCCTCGAAAACAGAGCTCGTTCGAACGAGATCAGCATGTCGCTCGAACGAAGGATAGCCGTCGTTCGAACGAGATCGCGCGACATGCTATCTCGCGCGAACGACTATTGCGAAAAAATCATTATTTTAATGACCGCTTCAACACTTAGAAAAAATACTCATTCTTAAATTTTGATGAAAAAGTCCGCTCCAATACTTAGAAAATATTTTGTAAAAATATCCCAAAAGATCTAAGTGAAAAGTAAAGGTATTTAAAACATAACCTTACCAAAGTAAACTTCGCGGAGTCTTGAATGATGAATAACATGAGTAATTCGAATCCGTCTTTGATGTAGATGTCTCTTGAATGATCTTCGACGGTGTAACGGTATATGACATAATAAATTGATAACGGACCTATGAAAATATGTCCTTACAAATCTCCCCCTATGTCTATGCCGGTACCTACATAAAAAATCCGAATTATCAAGAACCAAAATGCCTATACAAATCTACCCTCCCATGAATAAATTAGCAAGACCTCAAAACTGTTCTTCAATCATCTTCGTCAAATCTCAAAGCTTTTCTCATCAGGATGTGCAAAATCATGATCTTCAATCTTTGTACCTACACACATGAGATAAATCAAAATACCTTCGTGACGCATCGAGTTTGAAATGATATAAGAATAAAGCATTAATAATCAAATCTCCCCCATAATGCAAAAACTCCCCCATAACTGATAATTCTTTCTCCCTCTTTTTATGATGTCCCCCATAATCCAATCAAAACATGGAGTGTCACGATAAAATTGCATAGCAAATATGAATCAATCAACACGCATGTAAAGGAGTATCCCAAAAACATTCACAAACTATTTTTGATTTTTCAAATTTTTTATACAAAAATAGGATTAAAAAATCACACCATGGATTTAAACTCAAACAACCAAGTCATGGAAACATAATGAATGGGTGTGAACACATTCGATAGGTAAATAAACTCAATCAATCATATGTGCACAATGCATACGTGTACCCCTAACGAATGAACATCAAAAGTATCCTTAGATGTAAAAATTATTGGATTTAAATGACATCGTCTTAATCAAATCAACAAATCAAAGTCTAAATGATTTCCACACCAATAATGTCCAAAACTATTTAGTGTCGTTTCGAGAACTTTTCAAAGCTCGTGCAAACCCATTGATATATCCATCCAAAACTCCCTCATATATAATAATGCAATTTTTATATCTAAAGAGGTACTAAATTCTCAACTTAAAGAAAACCTATTGGCCCAATTTTTTGGCATATTTCATCTTTTTATTGCCTTAATTTTTTGTGTGGGCTCTTTTCAAACGGTGGATTTCACGACGTGATTATTATTCACTCGCATCCCTTTCCCGTGTTCACTCATCATTTTTTCTAAACTAAACAATTAATTCCTCACGGGCAATGGTTTTTACATGCACTACTTTTATTACTCTCGTATTATTGCACTTGGTTCATTTTAAGGACAGGATTGAAATGAAAACACCCAACCAACATGTGATAAGTCAAGAACAATAATCAAACAAATCTGTGCATGTGTGCAATAAAGGAAATTATGAGTCAAACATGTAGGAAGTAACACTTAATTACATCTTAATGACTCCAAACATTATAAAGCACATGGATGAATTGACCTATTGTCTCAAAATACTATCAAATAGTCACATGGATAAATGGAATGAAATTGTGACTCGGTCATCCTAAGTGTCTATCCATAAACGGTGTAAACAAATTACAAAAATATTTTTGGATTTTTAAAAATTTTATCAAAATAAAATCTTTTTGTATTTTTTCAAAATTTTCAAATAGAAAAAAAATATAACTACAAAATAATACAACCAGCAATAGGCATATAATATCGATATGCACAACATCCAATGCTAGCAAACAATAATCACACAAGAGAATCCACAATGAAAGCATATGTGATAAATGAGCAATGCAGTGTTATCAATTAAGCATGGATACCAAGAATAACTGCATATAAACGACCAGAAGCAAACCCATCAGTACCAAAAATCTAAGCATATGAACACCGGAAACTGGAATCAGAAGGGAAGCAAAAATAGAATTTTCAGACAGGTCGGTAAAATGATATCGCTCTGTCGCTCGAACGACAAGGGCGTGTCGTGAGATGCGACTTCGTGCGAGATAGAGATGTCGCTCAAATGATAATACATCTCGCTCGAACGAGAAAATAAAAATTCTCAGTATTCCCAAAAAATCATACAGTTTCGCCCAGTGAAATTTTTTTGTGAAAACAGTACCTGTAAGGGGCAAACAGATCCAAAACAGTGCTAAATCAGTAGCGAAACACACAAATGCAACAAATATACCAATGTGCGCTACATCAAAGTGAGTCATAACACTAGAAAGAGTATAACATGATGCGTCGCTAGTGTATGACAAACATCCAATACAATCAGCCAAATGATCTCGCATGGGGTGAATCACGAGCAAGTAAACGGGAATCATGGACAAGTAAACCATAAGCCTCTAAATCCGATTTCCTGACCCAAATCGATGTGTAACGAGGTGTGGGGGTGTGGGGAATCGAATTTATTCTTCTATTAACATGCCTAGGTCCTTTCAAAAGCTTGTAACAAAAGCTCCTATGATGACCTTGCCTACCGCAATGTGTGCAAGTGTAAATCGGGCGGTGTGTGTTACATAAAGGTGGCTCTCTCCTCAAATTTCTCAGTTGCTCTCTCCGAATTTGCCTAGGTGGGTCTCTCCTAATGATCCTATGGGGCTCTTTCCTAACAAACTTAGGTGTCACTTTCTTAACAATCCTAGGAGGCTCTCTCACACGTGTGGGAATGGGTGCAACATATTTTTTAAGACCAATCACACCTTTATCCTTTTTTATCTCGACGGTGCCTAAAATCTTATCAAGTTTTTCAGACCTAGACTCCAAATCAAATTTCACTTTACTTGAATCTTTCAATTTCACCTCAAGTTCACCTATCCTAGATTCAAGTACACGTCTAGAATCCTCAAACTCTAAAACCTCCTTTTTCATAGTCTCCATCAACCCTCTAAGACTATCTCTCTCACCCTCGATGTATCCTAATTTCTCTTTAAGCATATCCTCACATGCCCTAAGATCCTTAATCAACGCATCAGTATTATCATTATCTAAAGCACGTTTCTTCAATTCAGATTTAAGTTTCAAGTTTGCCTTTTTAGTCTTGAAAGATTCAAAATACAAATTATTGTAGGCAACTTGCAACTCACTTAATTCTTCTTTTTCCTCCTCACTCTTTTCATCCTCACTCTCATTACTAATCACATGGATGGGAAACTCTCGCCTAGAAGCATAAAAGACTTCTTCTTTCGAATCACAATCACTAAGGGTAGAAACATGAGAAACCGATTTATTTAATTTTTTCTTTAAATTTGTGGTACACTCATCCAATGTGTGACCAACACCCTCACAACAAGGACATCTCTTAAATCGTTTTCAATGGAAGATTTAAAACAAGAGTTCGTGTGAATTTTCCAATTAAATTTTTCAAAAATTTGACACCGAAGATCATCAAAACCACCAAAAGCCATTTTTGAAAAATCAAGATCAAAACACAATAACTTAGTGCAGAAGGCTCTGATACCAATTTGTAAAGAGGTGATCGCTTAAATACGCTCTGATACCAATTTGAGAAAACGCGCAGGTGTCGGTTCCAATGTCTCGGCTGGAACTTTCCCTTTCCAGGAGGGCAGCAGTGAAGAAGAAGACGGCTCCTCCACAAGTTACGGCTGGAATTTTTCCTTTCCAGGAGGGCAGCAATGAAGAAGAAAAACGGCTTCTCCACAAGAGTGAACTTTATAAGGACACCCTCCATAATAGCATGCAGCTGTCGGTTGTAGAGATCTCCCCACAAAGTATAAACAAGAGAAAAGTATGTTCTTAAACACCAAAAATAATTCACTAAAGCATATGGGAGTTTTTTGAATTGAAAACAAAAAATGGGATTAAAACCCTAAAGGAAGAAGTCAAAAGGATTCTGCACTTTCACAGGTTTCTGTCTTTCAAAATGATGGGACTTCTTAATGAAAACGTTACCAAATAATGAGTATTTATAGAAAAACACGCCGCCTCAAAAACAGAGCTTGTTTGAACGAGATCAGTATGTCGCTCGAACGAAGGACAACTGTCGTTCGAACGAGATCGCGCGACATGCTATCTCGCGCGAACGACATGCTATGTCACTCTAACGACTGTTGCGAAAAAATCATTATTTTAATGACCGCTTCAACACTTAGAAAAAATACTCATTCTCAAATTTTGTCGAAAAAGTCTGCTCCAACACTTAGAAAATATTTTGTAAAAATATCCCAAAAACTCTAAGTGAAAAGTAAAGGTATTTAAAACATAACCATACCAAAGTAAACTTCGCGGAGTCTTGAATGATGAATAACATGATTAATTCGGATCCGCCTTTAATGTAGATGTCTCTTGAATGTGTAACACCCCGCCTAATTAAATACCGGGTGGCCAGTCCCATACCAAATTAAAACAGAATATACAGTTGGCTCATTCTTAGCATCACTGTCAAAAACATTTACAACTCACCCAATACCCAATTAAGCTGGTGTTAAAAAATTTCCAAATTTTAATTCAACAAAATCCATTTTTAGTTTACGAATAACACTACACATATTACTCTACAACACTAATAACCGAATAGATAACACAAAAGAATTTAGATGCATTTGGAATAAACATTCCCACATAATAATCCAATACAGTAATCCCAACAATAGTAAATGTATTAAAATAACACGAGTACAAGAGTATTTGACTCAGATAGAAAAGAGATAATTGAGTTCCTTTGGGCGACAAACCCTAACCAAAAGAATACTGTGAATCAAATGAAGATAGGCATCTAAGAAAAACTCCATAGCTCCATAGCTCGTCATATCCGTTAAGGTTGGCATCCCTGTTGCTGGACACCTGATATAGAAGATACAATAGAAAATAAAATATGTAAGGAAACGGGTCAGAGCCCGATTGTGAAAATGATTTTTAAAAACAACAAGTATTTAACAAGTGCAATAAAGCATTTATTATGTACATGTTAGTATCCAACTCTAACTTGCTATTCTCACCTCTCATCTAGAGTGCACACTTAACGTCTCCTATTAACCTCCTAGTTAATGGTTCCTCCTCACTAGTTTCCATTCTATGATTCCATCCTACATCATAACCCCGTATGTCCCATACCATACGTCAAATAATTATTCTCATATAAGTTTCCCATTAACATGAATCGTTTCTATTTAATATGAATTAAGCTCTTCAATAAATATTCATTAACTTATTTCAATTCTCTTTCTCAATTCACCGTTATCTACAATTATCACACAGTAGATTATTTAACCACTATATACACATACATTTAATTCATTATATATATATATATATATATATATATATATAATACGGCACCCCGAGTCACAGCTGCGGTGCAATGCATTACTCTGCTATCATGTCCCAATATCGTTGGTCGTCGAATAGGGGACTAAAGGTTCGGTAAGGATTCCTCGAACCACACACAACAACACATAAATTGGAGGCGACCATAGTTCTCATACCCACGGGCCACGCACATACCTACGTTCCCATAATCAGGGGACTAATCAACTCCCCGATAAGGCTTTCATAGACCTATGTTCTTGAGCGACAAATCGAAAATCTCATGGATTCATCAGAATATGACTGCCCTCACGCGCAAACCTTCCCATCGATAGCAAGTAAGCTAGGTATGTCATACACATAAATTATCAATCAATCAAATACGCATTATCATACCTATAATATAATATCAACAAGGTACTCACACTACCCTAAGATAATTCCCATACGTAGCATTATATCTCTTTAAATCCTACGTATAAAATAATATGACTTTTCATCTTTAATTTAATTATCCCCTGAGTCTCACTCATTTCCCAAGGTTCAAATAGCTTTTTCCTCAACATAAATTCAGTAAGAAATCACTAGAATCCTACTGGTCCATATCATCATATCTCCCGAATTACTACGAATTAAACTCTCCCTTTAATTAGGGTTAAAACCGATAGTTTCTAATCTCTTATAAACACATCTTCTATCAACTAGGATTGAATACCATCAACACCTGACTCATAGTCTATAGTGTTTCATTCACACTATAAGACTTATCAACAAAACCAACATTCTCGCATCCTATAACATCTCTCCACCCCCGATGTGGTTAAGGTTCATGCGCGGAACGTCTCGCAAATCGAAATCCAAACAAAGAACCCCTCCAATACACTACTACTTAACTTTATCGATCGTGGAGGTTCGTCAACTTCAAATATGCAACCAGAATAACCTCATCCCCTCTTTCAACCAAATTTTTTCCGAACTCCCATCTCTATCCAGGAGCCATCCCACTAAGCACTGGTACTACACTCAGTCCTCAATAATGATCTTAAACTCAATCCTTGATGTTCAAATTGTAACCCTAAGGCTACCCAGGTATTATATTAAATCTCCCCTACTGAACCTATCCTTAATCCTCAAGCATACAAATTAGAATCCAACACATGAATCTAGCAACCAAAATTTCGTCCAATTTAACTAACATAATTCCAATTAATTAAATCCCAGTCAAATCAATTCAAATCTTATCTAGGGATTACTGATCTTCTCTAAGTCCCATAATATCCCATTAACAATCACCAAAGATCTACCAAAGTTTTGGGATAAGAACCAACATTAAAAAGAAACAACTTTAGCAATCTTGGGGAGGTCGATCGATCGAAGGCAGGGTGTCGATCGATCGATCGCCCAGGTAACAGCTCAGTTTTTCTGCATTTCTTCAACTACGGGATTAACCATTTTTTATCATTCAAACCTTCATATTAACAACCCAAATGACTTATAATCCTTACTACATGATATATCAACATATATAAATGATTTCTAATCATCTAAACATCCTAGAATCATCAAGAGATTGAATTAAAAGCATGTTTATATCCTCTTTCTCCAGAAAATTATCAACATAATATCTTCAAGAACACATCAATGGTTTTCATAATTTCTTCAACGGATTTATGATTATTCCGTGGATTACTAACTACCTACAACATGAATTTGATTCCTATATATTTTTAGTCTCCAGAAAATCCATTAACACCTCTATCCTTTCATCTTCCAAACATGAAAATCATCTATTTTTATAACTATCCTAACATGGACAATATACAAACTTAAATTGTAAATATCAAACACTTGCCTCTAATGAAGATCTAATCCTTTGGTGTAGTATATCACAGGTGGTTCTCTCTTCTCCGGTCAACCTCCAGTGGTGGTTCGTGGTGGTGACCTTTGGTTCTTAGTTCTTCTTCTTCCCAAGTAAACTCTTCTCTTCCCAAGCAACCTTTCATTTCTCTAGGAAGATGACTTCTCTATTTTGTGTACAAAAGATGAATAACACACATACACTTAATCTCCAATTACTTATAATAAGACAAAACCCGAATTCATCCCCATTGTAAAAATGACCAAAATACCCTTTGGGATTGTCTTTTCACTTCTAAATGACCCGAGACTCAAATTCAACATCCAAATAGACTTTTCTGACTATTTCAACCCTTCCGAACGCAACGACGTAGTCGAAATGACTATAAGGTTGATATAAAAATAAGTTCCCTTTTTAATTTAACAAATTAGTCCCGACACGTCCCATATCGCGTCTGACTAAAAATTCAAATTATCGAATTTAACAATTCACAGCAATATAAATAACATCACATTCATATATTACGTAAATATATTTAAGTAATATTCAGAATCATACATTTTAATATCCACAATTTGGATAAAACCCAAATTAATGAATTTATAGTAAAATCCAATTAATCCACTAATTTAAAATATAATCCATTTTAAAAGTCATTAAAATCACGGGATATTACATACTTCCCCCCTTATAACAGAATTTCGTCTCGAAATTCGAAAGACAAATCATACTAGTAAGGTCAGCTCTGAGTATAAATCTCACATCGCAAGTAATCTATGTCGTACCGCCCATACAGTATATTAACGAAAATCCCCATTGATGTTATACGCCAAGCCTCACCATATTGTTTCAACTAAATCCAATTTAAAATTTACGCAACCTTGCCTATACCATCCTCGCGAAAAAGTTTGGGAAAAATGATCCTTAATCATTAAGTAAATACATCTTGAAGTCAGAACCTCTACGTTCCATAATCTAAAAATACTTACCGTTTCACAATTTTAAAAAACACAACAATCCAACCATCCAGGGAGCCCATACACCCTACCGTACAATTTTCATTATAATATTTATCGCAAAGGTTATAAGCTCATACACTAAAGACCTAACTTATTTCGACTCCCAACGTTTATTAGTTTCATGCGTGGGGTGTCTCGCAAGCAAAATCCAAACAAGGAACCCCCCGATACACTACTACCTAAAGTAGTCGGTCATCGAAACTCCTCAGGTCCTTAGTCAATAGTTTATAACCTCTCTACAGGTTTTATCGATTTCAAACAAAAGTCTACTCATCTATTCTCTTATTAAAGACAAGGTGTTGGTTATAGTAGTACATACGCTCTCAAATACCACAAGTGAGTCCACGCCGATAGTCACATCATATTCGGACATGCCTAAAGTAGTAATCCCGTGGTAAAAATCAAACACACGTGACGTCATGTAAAACATAGGTGTGCCACACCCCTTGGTGAGTCTACATAAATAACAGTGCTATAGGCTAAGTTTAGCAACCCTTTTTTCCCACCCAATATTAATCACTACAAAAATCAGTATACGCCTCATAATTCCTTAGATAGAAAAACATACCCTCATTCGCGGGTGGTGGTTATTGAATCGCACTAATATAACTTTGCTCCGATGAGTCAAGAAAAAATTTACCCCAAATTTTCAGTTCTAGTTAACCACACTCCACTATATTCCCAAGCCTTTGAATATATTGCCTTCGTTAGGTAACACACACAATTCCCGCATTTCAAGAACTTTTACTGATGACTCTCCTCAATTTTTCATAATAGGGGTGACCTAGACTACGGTCATCATACTCGAACATACTTCATAACCTCCTAAGTACGATCTTCGCTATCCGTCCAATGTCCCTCATCTTCCATACTTCTTCTACGAACCCGTCTGAATGCAAGTAAGATTCACTAATATATATGGAATCTTACCAAAGAAATCAACAATCCTAATCATAGGGCTCTACATCAAAGAACGCTAAGCTGAAAAGACAGTAAGCCGTACAGATCCTAAAGGAGACTAGAACCTGATGCTCTGATACCACCTGTAACACCCCGCCTAATTAAATACCGGGTCCCATACCAAATTAAAATAAAATATACAGTTGGCTCATTCTTAGCATCACTGTCGAAAACATTTACAACTCACCCAATACCCAATTAAGTTGGTGTTAAAAACTTTCCAAATTTTAATTCAACAAAATCCATTTTTAGTTTGCGAATAATACTACACATATTATTCTACAACACTAATAACCGAATAAATAACACAAAAGAATTTAGATGCATTTGGAATAAACATTTCCACATAATAATCCAATACAGTAATCCCAACAATAGTAAATGTATTAAAGTAACACGAGTACAAGAGTATTTGACTCAGATAGAAAACAGATAATTGAGTTCCTTTGGGCGACAAGCCCTAACCAAAAGAATACTGTGAGTCAAATGAAGATAGACGTCTAAGAAAAACTCCATAGCTCCATAGCTCGTCATATCCGCTAAGGTTGGCGTCCCTGTTACTCGACACCTGATATAGAAGATACAATAGAAAAGAAAATATGCAAGGAAAGGGGTCAGAGCCCGATTGTGAAAATGAGTTTTAAAAACAGCAAGTATTTAACAAGTGCAATAAAACATTTATTATGTACATGTTAGTATCCAAATCTAACTTGCTATTCTCACCTCTCATCTAGAGTGCACACTTAATGTCTCCTATTAACCTCCTAGTTAATGGCTCCTCCTCACTAGTTTCCATTCTATGATTCCATCCTATATCATAACCCCGTATGTCCCATACCATACGTCAGATTATTATTCTCATATACGTTTCCCATTAACATGAATCGTTTCTATTTAATATGAATTAAGCTCTTCAATAAATATTCATTAACTTATTTCAATTCTCTTTCTCAATTCACCGTTATCTACAATTATCACACAGTCGATGATTTAACCACTATATACACATACATTTAATTCATTATATATATATATATATATATATATATAATACGGCACCCCGAGTCACAGCTGCAGTGCAATGCATTACTCTGCTATCATGTCACAATATTGCTGGTCGCCGAATAGGGGACTAAAGGTTCGGTAAGGATTCTTCGAACCACAAACAACAATACATAAATTGGAGGCGAACATAGTTCTCATACCCACGGGCCACGCACATACCTACGTTCCCATAATCAGCGGACTTATCAACTCCCCGATAAGTCTTTCATAGACCTATGTTCTTGAGCGACAAATCAAAAATCTCATGGATTCACCAGGATATGACTGCCCTCACGTGAAAACCTCCCCATCGATAGCAAGTAAGCTAGGTATGTCATACACATAAATTATCTATCAATCAATCAAATACGCATTATCATACCTATAATATAATATCAACAAGGTACTCACACTACCCTAAGATAATTCCCATACGTAGCATTATATCTCTTTAAATCCTACGTATAAAATAATATGAATTTTCATCTTTAATTTAATTATCCCCTGAGTCTCACTCATTTCCCAAGGTTCAAATAGGTTTTTCCTCAACATAAATTCAGTAAGAAATCACTAGAATCCTACTGGTCCATATCATCATATCTCCCGAATTACTACGAATTAAACTCCCCCTTTAATTAGGGTTAAAATCGATAGTTTCTAATCTCTTATAAACACATCTTCTATCAACTATGATTGAATACCATCATCACCTTACTCATAGTTTATAGTGTTTCATTCACACTATAATACTTATCAACAAAACCAACATCCTCGCATCCTATAACATCTCTCCACCCCCGATGTGGTTAAGGTTCATGCGCGGAACGTCTCGCAAAGAGAAATCCAAATAAGGAACCCCTCCAATACACTACTACTTAACTTTGTCGATCGTGGAGGTCCGTCAACTTCAAATATGCAACCGGAATAACCCCATCCCCTCTTTCAACCAAATGTGGTCCGAACTCCCATCTCTATCCAGGAGCCATCCCACTAAGCACTGGTACTAAACTCAATCCTCAATAATGAGCTTAAACTTAGTCCTTGATATTCAAATTGTAACCCTAAGGCTACCCAGGTATTATATTAAATCTCCCCTACTGGACCTATCCTTAATCCTCAAGCATACAAATTAGAATCCAACACATGAATCTAGCAACCAAAATTTCTTCAAATTTAACTAACATAATTCCAATTAATTAAATCCCAATTAAATCAATTCAAATCTTATCTAGGGTTTACTGATCTTCTCTAAGTCCCATAATATCCCATTAACAATCACCAAAGATCTACCAAAGTTTTGTGATAAGAACCAACATTAAAAAGAAATAACTTTAACAATCCTGGGGAGGTCGATCGGTCGAAGACAGGGTGTCGATCGATCGATCGACCAGGTAACAGCCCAGTTTTTCTGCATTTCTTCAACTACGAGTTTATCCATTTTTTTATCATTCAAACCTTCATATTAACAACCCAAATGACTTATAATCCTTACTACATGATATATCAACATATATAAATGATTTCTAATCATCTAAACATCCTAGAATCATCAAGAGATTGAATTAAAAACATGTCTATATCCTCTTTCTCCAGAAAATTATCAACATAATATCTTCAAGAACACATCAATGGTTTCCATAATTTCTTCAACAGATTTATGATTATTTCGTGGATTACTAACTACCTACAACATGAGTTTGATTCCTATATATTTTTAGTTTCCACAAAATCCATTAACAACTCTATCCTTTCATCTTCCAAACATGAAAATCATCTATTTTTATAACTATCCTAACATGGACAATATACAAACTTAAATTACAAATATCAAACACTTGCCTTTAATGAAGATATGATCCTTTGGTGTAGTATATCACAGGTGGTTCTCCCTTCTTCGGTCAACCTCCGGTGGTGGTTGGTGGTGGTGACCTTTGGTTCTTAGTTCTTCTCCTTCCCAAGTAAACTCTTCTCTTCCCAAGCAACCTTTCATTCCTCTAGGAAAATGACTTCTCTATTTTGTGTAGAAGAGATGAATAACCCACATACACTTAATCTCCAATTACTTATAATAAGACAAAACCCGAAACCACTATTCATCCCCCTTGTAAAAATGAACAAAATACCCTTTTGGATTGTCTTTTCATTTCCAAATGATCCGAGACTCAAATTCAACATCCAATTAGACTTTTCTGACTATTTCAACCCTTCCGGACACAACGACGCAGTCGAAATGACTATAAGGTTGATATAAAAATAAGTTCCCTTCTTAATTTAACAAATTAGTCCCGACACGTTCCATACCGCGTCTGACTAAAAATTCAAATTACCGAATTCAGCAATTCACTGCAATATAAATAACATCACATTCATATATTACCTAAATATCTTTAAGTAATATTCAGAATCATACATTTTAATATCCACAATTTGGATAAAACCCAAATGAATGAATTTATAGTAAAATCCAATTAATCCATTAATTAAAAATATAATCCATTATAAAAGTCATTAAAATCACGGGGTATTACAGAATTCTATGGAGTATTCGAACGAGATCGTGCGACAGGCTATCTCACGCGAACGACATGCTATGTCGCTCGAACGGCTGTTGTGAAAAAATCATTATTTTAATGACCGCTTCAACACTTAGAAAAAATACTCATTCTCAAATTTTGACGAAAAAGTCCGCTCCAACACTTAGAAAATATTTTGTAAAAATATCCCAAAAGCTCTAAGTGAAAAGTAAAGATATTTAAAACATAACCTTACCAAAGTAAACTTCGCGGAGTCTTGAATGATAAATAACATGAGTAATCCGTCTTTGATGTAGATGTCTCTTGAATGCTCTTCGACGGTGTAGCGGTATATGACATAATAAATTGATAACGGACCCATGAAAATATGTCCTTACACTACCCATTGAAACTAACTAACTTTTACTCCATTCTCCTAAATACCCATTGAAAATAAGGCATGCATTAAGGGAGGGAGACCTTAGTGTTAAAAGAATATATAGTCAAAAAAATTATTGACTAGGGAGTGAAGCCACAAATACCACCAACCACTTAAAAGCAGAAGTTTGTGATATTTTTGAAATGTCTAGAATGGAATTAATAAGATTAGAAGTCATATATAATTGATCTTAAAATTGAGTGAAGCAATTACTTGTATATGACATAATATCCTTATATAGATTAGAAGTCATATATAATTGAACAACCCATTATGTTGAAACAACACATTTCCACGACTCCATTGTACTATGAAGCACGGACACTTCTCCGAAGGCCGCGTACGAGTGTCGGACACTACAAGGACACGGACACGCAAGGGACACGGCTGGGACACGTGTCCGATACGCCACGTGGCGTGTCGGGCTTAAAAGGCATTTAAAAATAGTTGGACACGCAAGGGACACGGCTGGGACACGTAAGGGACACGGCTGACATAAATATATAATAACTTCCAAAAAAAAGGGGAAGGAAATATATGTTTTTTTTCTCCTTTTTCTCACCTGTTTTTTTTTTTTTTTTTTTAATCTCTTGTTCAATAAATTGCATTAGCCATATGCATTTTGATTGTTATTATTAGTATGGGATTTAGTATCATTGTGATGTTTGATGTGTAGAATGGATTTAATACTCTTAATGCTTATATGTTTAATGTTGTTCTTAGTATGAGATTAGTATTAATGTGATATTTCATATTTTTTACATATAAAAATAGTTATAAAAAATATTTATTTAATACCGTGTCCCCGCCGTGTCGTGTCCTGATTTTTTTAGATTTGCCGTGTCGGCGTGTCCGTGTCGTGTCGGACACGACACCCGTGTCCGTGTCCGTGCTACATAGCCATTGTATATTGCTGTTATGTAATGTTAATATCCTAGTTGAACACAATACCAAATCAGAGAACTATTATAATAACGACTGAGTCAACATGAGTATATCTTGTAAAAATTGGAGACATAATTAAGAGTATACTTGTATAGACTCAAGGGTGTATTCACTTTATCTGTATTGAATTTAATTGTAACTTGGAAGGAAGAGGGTTCTTCATGCTTCTTGTATGAAAGAACACACATTGGTGATAAGTAATTTCCTTGCACTTGAGATTTTTTCTTGCGAGAGATTGGGTTGTATGTGCGTGTGGAGGGTATTCTGTTATTACCTTATAACCTTATGTCATCTCTATAATGAAAGACATTATTGCATTGCATCTGTATGTTTAAACTGGCACTCGTTGTAAAGAGTTTATTAGGTAAATGTGGTAATTTTATACAAGAGTTACTTAACTTTATGGAATTTAAATTATTAAAGACAAAACTTCTAAGATATTGAAAATATGTCTCATAAAGTAATATATTAATTAACTGATATAAGTTTATTTTCTAAATTTTGTTATATTAATTAAAGTGATAAGTGAATAATGATAGGGGGAAATGAGATCAACAGGTGAAAAAGACCCATGACAACTGGTTCATCTTATATAGTATACACATGTTATAGAAATTGTCACTAAGAATTAAGAATATAGCACCCAAGAATTGAAATAACAAAGCGTATTCATGTGTTTACATCAATGAAGGATCATCCACGTACTACTTGTATACAGAGTATGGCATATTGGAAGTCATATATGGTAAAACAACACATTAAATTCCCTATTTACTTTGAAAGAATAATTAATATTGTTTACTTTGTAAAATATATGTTGTGATTTTCCAATGTCTATCATTTCAATGGAGCTAAAAGAAGACCTACTTCTGATTATGTTGTACGTTGGTTGTTGTTTAAGATATACATATAGAGAATCATGTGTAGTGAAGTAGTTGTGTAATTTAGAATGTGATTATATGATTACAGAATTCATATCACTTACTCGAATCAACACTGATGTATCATTTAGAGAAGTTGTTGTCTAATAAACTTGAAGTTCTAATAGTACCATGAGTTGTGATATGAACGAACATGGGGGACGAACAAATTAGTTGCTTATGTGACATGTTCCTTGATTTGGCAGCTGATAGCCATGGTGAAGCCAAGCCGCCCCTGTAGGGCCTAAACTAATCCTAAACGTAGTTGGACAAAAGTGTAAAGCAAAAGCTTCTTGTATTATACCGGGGTTCATTTGAGTTTCTAATCAAAATTATACTTTCTATCCCTATGTGGCAGCCCTGCCCCCAGGCGACTTAGTCGCCGTCCTAGGTCATCCAGTAGACAAGGGGCTCCATAGCAGTTAGGGATCTTAATGTTCAGGCTGACATTGCGATTTGAATCCAATTATCTTTTATACCAGTTAATGTTTATCGCATGACAAGTAGAGCTCTTAAAGTAGAGCTTTAGTCGATCTTGCCTTGGATTAATATGTGTAGAGTTTTGGTAATTAATAAGCCACCAGGAGTTTTTTTTAACTTTTGTACACCCTTTTATCAACGGGATCTTCAAAAATAAGACATTCTTTTATTAGTTCTGTCAAAAACATATTTTCCTAGTTTGTTAGATCTAATAGTTATCAAGAGACAGGCTGGCATAAAACCTAGTATGTTAGATTTCAATGTTACAGTATTATTCCTAAGTTTCACTTGTACTTAAAAAGTTTCTCAGTATATTTTTCTTCCTAATTTTGCAATGTTTTTCCTCTTTTTTCCTTCTCTCCTTTTTATTTTATTTTATAACAGTTCTATCATCATGTCCACCATCAGTGCCCAGCTCCACAAAATGAAAGTTGCGTTCGTAATGGGAACAACAGGCACCGGGAAATCTCGTCTGTCAATCGATCTAGCCACCCGCTTTCCAGCAGAGATAATCAACTCGTATAAATAGGCACACATAACCTAATTGGTTCTAAAACTCAATTATTTCACTTAGATTTTTAATTGGTAATTCAGTTCTTAAAAGGATTTCTTACTCAACTTAGGTTCACAAGGCATTCTTTACCATTATCAACCCCGCCTACTGGTCCAATGCGCAACTTGAAATGGAATATGGGTTTCAATCATTTCATCAAAAGATATCAAATGTGTGTTGTTTTATATATCTTGAGGAGTATTCCAACTATATAAGTTTTATGACTTCTAGATTTGAAGATTTGAAACATGGAATTTTATAATTTTGATAAGATTTTTTTGCAAAAAATAAACTAGTTAGCTCCTTTTATATTTGAAGTAATGTTATTATTTTAATGCACTATGTCCAATAAACAAAACTTTTGACACCATTGACCAAGTTAAAAAATCTATTGCATCATTTATCTAATCAATTGAGTTTTATACCAATTACCAATTTAATCAATTACCCGGGGCCTTTGCGATCCAATATAACAGTATTTGTCCATAGCATTCCACAGTTAATGGGACACCAGCGAGAACCAGATGATAGTCTTCTTCATTAAATAAAATTAGGGGCTGTGTAAATTTAGGACCTATTGTAATATGTATTTTGGAAATAGAGCAACAAACATTTTATTTATGATTTTCGTCCCTATTTTTTAATAAAGCCACTGGCGCGGATCCATATTCATAAAACGTCAACCAATCACATCATGCCACGTGTCCCTTTAATTTGAAAATAGAGGCTAACTTATTGTTTGCGCTCTTGCAACATGCACCGAAGGCAATAATGCTCTACTAACTGAATAACAATCGTATTCACCATTGTTTCTATGAGAGTTTTAGTTCGGTAGTTTCGACTTCAACTAATGGTATATTCAGTGACGGAGGCATGTGGGGCCCAGTGGGGGCTGTAGGCCCCAGTGAAGTATTTAAAAAAAAAAAAAAAAATTTTTAGATATATATAATTTTGGGTATGAATTTATAAAGTTAAAAATATATTGGGCAAGAATGTAATTTAGAAAACCTTTTCTAACTTAACTTAACCTAACTAAAACTTATCCAACCCAAACAACACACACATTCTTAAGAGAAAAGCAAAAGCAAAGCTGCCGCCTCCCTCTTTAAAGGTAAGAACCATCTCCAACCTTGTTTTCATTTTTTTGATAAATTTAATTCCAAAGTTAACAACTCTTGCACTTTTATATTTTGTAGATGTATTGGTATTTTTTTTGGAGTAAACTATTTGTATTGATATTTTTTTGGAGTAAACTATTTGTATTGATTTTTTTGGGGGTAAATATTGGTATTTTTTTGGGTAAACTATTTGTATTGGTAATTTTTGGGGGTACACTAATTGTATTGGTATTTTTTATTTTGGTATTTTTTGGGGGTAAACCATTAGTATAAATTTGTATTGTATTAGTATTTTTTGGGGTTCAAATGCAGTGGAGTAAACCATTTGTATAAATTTTTTATTTTGGTATTTTTTGGGGGTAAACCATTTGTATAAATTTGTATTGTATTGGTATTTTTTTGAATTGATAGTTTAAATTTTAATTGTAGGATCGAATTATGGAGAAGTATTTTAGAAAAAAAGTTGTGACAACAAATTCCTCGCCGCCGCCGCCACCACCCATTGAGATAGAGAGCAATGTGGAAGAGGATGAAAGAATATTTGAGGATTTTCACAGTGATCCTGCTTTACGAACTCCAATCTCCCGTGGTGATCCAAAAGAGGAAAATATACTCAGAAGAGCCTATTTACAAAAGGGGCCTTGTCAGCCACGTGGACACACTTTTCCACCCAAAACCTATGGAAAACAATTGAGGCGTTTTAATCCAGCTTGGTTCAAAGAGTTTTCTCCATGGCTAGAATATAGCACTACTACTAATGCCGCATATTGTTTATGTTGTTATCTTTTCAAGGCAAACATAGGGGACCAAGCAGGTGGGGACTCGTTCGTAGGGACCGGATTTTCGAATTGGAAGAAGAAAGAAAGATTTGTAATTCATATTGGGGGTCCCAATAGTTCTCATAACCAAGCTTTGAAAGCGTGTGAGGATTTAATGAACCAACAACAACACATTGAGACGGTTATTTTTAAGCAATCGGATAAAGCCCGTAGTGAATATCGAACACGGCTAAGTGCATCAATCAACTCAATTCGATTTCTTTTACGTCAAGGGCTGGCATTTCGGGGTAGCGACGAATCGGAATCATCAAAAAATAGAGGTAACTTTCTTGAACTTATGAAATTTTCTTGTGAGCTTAATGCCGATATTAGAGCCGTTGCAATGAAGAATGCTCCTTCAAATCATAAATTGACATCGCCGGATATTCAAAAAGACATTGTTAATTCAATTGCAAGCGAGATTATTGACTACATTATTAAAGATGTAGGAGATTCATTTTTTGCAATTTTAATTGACGAGTCTCGTGATGTATCTGTAAAGGAGCAAATGGCCGTTGTTTTGCGTTATGTGAATAAAAGTGGACAAATCATGGAACGCTTGATTGGTGTAGAACATGTTGGGGATACAAAGGCTTTGTCACTAAAGTTATCAATAGATAGTTTATTTGCTAGATTGGGATTGAGTATTTCTAGACTACGGGGGCAAGGTTATGATGGGGCGTCAAATATGCGGGGAGAATTCAATGGTCTCAAAACTCTTATTTTGAGGGAAAATGAATGTGCTTTTTATGTTCATTGTTTTGCTCACCAATTACAATTGGCTCTTGTTGCGGTGTCAAAGAAAGACGATGATATTATGACTCTTTTTACGTTGGTTTCTAGTGTTGTCAATCTAGTTGGAGCCTCATGTAAACGTCGTGATATTCTTCGTGAGCAACAACTTGAAAAGATTAATGGTGCACTTTTTAAAGGTGAGATTCAAAGTGGGAAAGGACTAAATCAAAGTACCTCTCTACAACGTCCCGGTGACACTCGTTGGGGCTCACACTTTGGTACCTTAGTTAGCTTGATTACCATGTTTTCCTCCGTAATTGGTGTTCTTGATATTGTAGAAGAGGATGCTATCAAACATGAACATAGATTTGAGGCTAGGGTTGCTTTGGATTCTATGCATACCTTTGACTTTGTTTTTAGTATGCATTTGATGAAAAATGTGTTGGGGTTTGCAAATGAACTATCAAAGTCATTGCAAAGAAAAGATCAAGATATTGTTAATGCCATGTCTTTAGTCCGGGTATGTAAGCACCGACTACAATTGATGAGAGATGATGGATGGGGCATGATTCTTGATGAAGTTTCTTCCTTCTGTGAGAAACATGACATTTTAGTACCCGACATGAATGATGCATTTGTTGCCAATAAACGATCACAACGAAAAGTGCCCAAAAAGACAAACTTGCATCGTTATCGTGTTGAGTTATTTTGTGGGATCATTGATTTGCAACTTCAAGAGCTAAATGGTCGTTTCCATGAGGCAAATTCCGAATTACTTATTTGTGTGGCATCTCTTTGTCCCAACGATGAATTTGTTGCCTTTGACAAACAAAAGTTACTTCGTCTTGCCCGGTTCTATCCAAATGAATTTTCAAGCTTCCAACTCATGGAACTTGATATTCAACTTGGAACGTATATTCTTGATTTGCGCTCTACTCCGAACTTTAAAGGATTGGATGGAATTTCTTCTCTTGCAAAAAAAATGGTCGAGACAAAGAAACATGAGGTATACAATTTGGTGTTTTTGCTTGTGACGTTGGCGTTGATTCTACCCGTAGCAACGGCTTCCCTGGAGAGAACATTTTCCGCTATGAATATCATAAAGACTTCATTACGCAATAGGATGGAAGATCAATGGATGAATGATACGATGATTATATACGTAGAGAAAGATGTATTTGATGAGATAGATAATGAGATTATCATTCAACGCTTTCAAAAGATGAAAGGTCGTCGAGAACAATTGTAATTGTAACCGTGCCAAAAAATTTAAATCGAATATTATATCTTTTTTTGTGTTATGCTCATTTAAATATTTGTTTCTCTTTCCATTAGATTAAATAAATTTCATTATTTTTGGTAAATAGTCAAAAATAACCTTAAAAAAAAATTTCGGGGGCTCCCGCCCCCGAACCCCCGGAATTTAGCCCCCACTAACTCATATTCCTGGCTACGTCCCTGGGTATATTCGCATAATTCTCCCTTCCATGGTCGGTTGTTGTTTTACTTATTATAAAGTTGTTTCGATTTGTTTGTATCTTGCTGAATTGCTTCTTGATTTCTGATTAAAAATTATTTACAGGTTACCCACTGGGGTTGCGGCGCCGTATGCCCACGGGGCCGAGATTTTGATACTTGGGATACCGTCGTTTCTTGGGCCCGCTATGGCTCCTGGTCACATGATTTCGTTCTGGCTGTGGATTGGTTTGAGAGAAAAAGAGGCTATTGAGACTCACAGCGGGTACGCATGCTTTCTTTGACCAAATGATAACACTAATAAATGACGCTTTACGTTTTTTTCGCTTCACTGTTTAGTGTTGTATTAGTTTATCTGTAAAGTAATTCGTCTTGGTGGGATTGTTAATGATAGATTAACTTTTTTCCTTCAATACAAAGGTTTAGTCTTTGCGTTGAATGTTAAGCAGTGCACTGAATTTGTGTTCAGAAAATTGGACTTAATAAAAACTAATCAAATTTTTTTGAACAGAATTTTGAGTGTAAATTTAGGTGGGACTCACACTACGATAATTATGGGATTATATACGAATGCATTTTCCTTTATAAAGAGATTAACGTAGTATGTTCACATGTCCAATTTTATTAAGATATGAATGATAATTATGTTTCCAAAGTGACTCATAAAGCAATAAAAGTTAATGAATTGAGTGTGTTTTAACTATTGTCCCACATTGGAAGAGTAGTGAAAAAATGATGAGTTAATAAAATCCAATTGATTGACTAAGGTTTGGATGCCTTTGGAGTATCCCAATTCTCTGAAGGGGAGATGCCCTACTATGCATGTGTTGAGTTTGGACCGCTAGGCTAAGGCAAACTCCTTTCATTTTGGGTTCCTGCATTCATTTGATTACTAGTAGTCATACTGGTTGAGTGTTCGATGGAATTAATTCATTGCTATGCTACTTGAATTAATTCGAAAATTCGTTCTATCTATTGTATCACACAGCGCTCGGATTCAATTCCTGTAATTTCATTTTAATTCTGTAATAATTTTGTACTATTTGCTAATTAAATAGTAGACTTAACAATCTTAAGACAATTTTATTTTTTGTTCTACTGTTTATAATGTGTACATAAATTTTTTTTAATTACAGAATTTTATTTGTATAAAATAAATCTATTTTACAGAAAATTTGTATTAAAATATTATTTTATTATAGAAATTTAATAAAACAGTTAGTGTTACCGAAAATTAATTTCTACACTGTTTATATATTCTGTTCAAAAAATAAAAAATTTATTTGTAAATTTTTTTTGTTGTTAAATCTGTTTATATAAGATTTTTAATTTTAAAATTATAATTCTGTTTTGTATGATTTTTTTTAATATTAAAAACAGTATGACCCAGATTTTTTTTAACTTAGACTAGTATAAACTTGTGTTTATATTTTAGTTTAATTCCGTGATATATATAATTCAGAATATTGTGTAGAAATTTTGCATTAATTCTATATTATATAATTCAGATATTATTTAGAATTCCTGTTAGAATTCAGTTAATTTTAATTATATTTGGAGGAAATTAGTGTACAGAATTTTGTATTCTGTTTTGATAATTTCATTACAAATGAATATTATCATTGATAAAAATTATGTTTTTGTAACAAAAATGGAATCAGAAAATGCAATCACCGTTCCACCATCTACTGTGAACATTTCACCTATTGTGAATGTGACACATGCTCTTCTTGTTGCCCCCGTAACCATGCCACACGGGGAGAAATCAGAAAAATTTATCGGGACTGATTTCTAACATTGGCAAGGACAGATGTACTTTTACCTCGCGACTTTCCAATTGGCAAGGTTCGTGTATGAGGATTATCCACGTTTGAAAGAAGGTGATGAGACTGAAAAGGTTGTTACTGTTGAAGCATGGAAACATTTGAATTATCTGTGTTGTAACTACATCCTGATGTATTTGGACAAGACACTGTATCACGTGTACATCACTATGAAAACCGCAAAATTATTACGGAATTCTTTGGAGAAGAAGTACAAAACTGAAGATGCTGGTATGGAGAAATTCATCGTGGGCCATTTTCTAGACTTCAAAATGATTGACTCCAAGCTAGTTATTGCACAAGTTAAGGAACTTTAGGTTATTCTTCATGACATTCATGCTGAAGGAATGTCAGTCAGTGACACATTTCAAGTGGCTACAAAAATTGAAAAATTGCCTCCATCTTGGAATTTGTTCAAAAATTATCTCAAGCACAAACCCAAGGAGGTGAATGTTGAAGAATTGGTAGTTCGACTGAGGATTGAAGAAGACAACCGTGAATCTCAAAAGAAGAATGGGAAGAACATCATGGAGTCCAAAGCTCATGTGGTTGAAGGTTCTAAATTCAAACGTAAGAGTGATGGGGAAGGCACTTCTAAGCAAAGAAAGAAGTTCAAAAGCAAATGCTACAACTGCGGCAAGCCAGGACACCTCTCAAGCGAGTGTCGCAAACTTAAGAAAGATAAAAAGCAAAATGCTCAAGAAAATATCACGAAGGGTGAGAATATTTCTGATGGTATCGCAGACTTAAGTCTTTCTGTTGTTGTCTCTTAATGTAACTTGGTAGGAAATACCAAGGAATGCTGGGTGGATACTGGGGCTACTCGCCACATTTGTGCAAACAAATGAATGTTCACTAATTATAAAGCTTTGGAAAATGAGGAAACTCTCTTTATGGGAAATTCTTCGAGTTCTAAAGTTGTGTGACAAGTAAAGATTATTCTGAAGATGACCTCGGGAAAAGAGCTTACCTTAAAAAATGTGTTGCATGTGCCTGACATCTGGAAAAATCTGATTTTCGGATCACTTCTAAGCAAGAATGGATTTAAGCTTGTGTTTGTTTCTGATAAATTTGTATTGTCTAAAAATGATGTGTATGTGGGAAAGGGCTACCTGTCTGATGGGATCTTTAAAATGAATGTAATGACATTGATGCCTAAGGCATCCCCAATGAATGAAATTCCTAGTTCTACTTATTTAATTGAGTCTTTTAATATTTGGCATGCTAGATTAGAACATGTTAATTTTGATACCTTGGTAGATTAATTAACTTGGATTTTTTGCCAAAATTTAATATTGATAAAAATCATAAATGTGATATTTGTGTGGAATCAAAATTAGCTAGATTACCTTTTCATTCTATTGAAAGGGTCACCGAACCACTAGATTTAATCTACACATATATTTGTGATTTAAAATTTGTACAAACTAGAGGTGGTAAAAATTATTTTATTACTTTTATTAATGATTGCACAAAATTTTGCTATGTATATTTATTACATAGTAAAGATGAGTCTATTAATGCATTTAAACAATAAAAGAATGAAGTTGAGAATCAATTAAGCAAAAAGATAAAGGCTATTAGGAGTGATAGAGGAGGTGAATATGAATATCCATTTGAGGAATTTTGTTCTGAAAATGGAATTATTCATTAAACCACCGTTCTTTATTCTCCTCAATCGAATGGCATTGTTGAACGCAAAAATCGTACATTGAAGGAGATGATGAACTCCATGTTGATAAGTTCAGGAGCTCCCTATAATTTGTGGGGGGGAGCCTTATTATCTGCTAATTATATTATTAACAAAGTACCACACAAGAAAACTCATAAGACGCCTTATGAGTTATGGAAAGGACGAAGACCTTGCTATAAATATTTACGAGTATGGGGGTGCTTAGCCAAGGTAATGATTCCTAAACCTAAAATGGTAAAAATAGGGCCAAAGACCATTGACTACGTATTCATCGGTTATGATACTAATAAAAGTGCATATCCTTTCTTAGTTTGTAGATATCAGATTTTGGATATTCATATAAGTACGGTTATTGAATCGAGGGACGCTTCATTTTTTGAAAATGAATTCCTGTATAACATGACCCGAGAATCTAGTCCTTCTAAAAGGACAAATCAAGCTACTACAAGTGATACCCATCAACCTATTGAACCAATAGAGGATGAACCAAGACGTAGTAAAAGAGCAAGAACCTCGACTTCTTTCTGTTCGAATTTTCTAACATATCTGCTAGAAAATGAACCTCAATTGTATAAATAAGCAATATCCTTACCTGATGCTTCTAATTGGAAATAAGCAATTAATAGTGAAATTGAATCCATATTACAAAATCACACATGGGAACTAGTGGATCTTCCACCAGGTTCAAAACCATTAGGTTATAAATGGATCTTCAAAAAGAAGTTGAAGGCGGATGGATCAGTTAATAAATATAAAGCCAGACTTATAGCTAAAGGCTATAGGCAAAAGGAAGGGTTGGATTACTTCGACACATACTCAGAGGTAACAAGAATTATGTCCATTCGGATGTTAATAGCAATAGCTGCAATTAATGGACATGAAATACATCAAATGGATGTAAAACCCGCATTCTTAAATGGTGAACTTGATGAGGAAATTTATATGGAGCAACCTGAAGGGTTCAAGGCTCCCGAATAAGAAGGGAAAGTATATAATCTTGTTAAATCACTTTACGGATTAAAACAAGCACCCAAGCAATGGCATGAAAAATTTGATATTGCAATGTTATCAAACGGCTTCAAAATTACTGAATGCGATAAATGTGTTTATTTTAAATACATTAAAAATGGATATGTAATCCCCTCATATAAATGTAATACTATACGCATTCCTAACCCAATCCCAAACATGTAATCCCATCTCTACGCTAACATAGCAAGTTTAAGGGCAACTAGCCCACATATAATTGGGAGGTAAATATCTACGTATACAATCATAGCCCTAAAGACTAGCCCCCAAAATACGACCCCCACAGAAATACAATTGCATCATATTATTTATTTTACATAGCATTGTGTCCATTAACAATTATTTACATCACTAGACTAAATAAGTTCATTCCTTAATCAATATATATATAAACACAGCACGCGCAGGCATCTACTCTATCGGTAAGTCCAGAGGAGTCCCTCAATAAACGCAACCCCAACTGATATGCCTTCCAAGAACACGGGTATGTCTGCAGTAGAAAATAAATACACACATATAGCACACAATATGTATAGGTAATTATCCTCATAACAACCGCAACTTGATTTCATAATCTCGAAATATAAATACTTGTCTTGAATATTCACACTCTATAAGTTTATTATTAAATTCACCGCTTATAAGATAACGACACAAATCCATTTTTAATTAAATATCCCTTCACTTGAACAACTTCCTTATACTAGCCTGTACTCGTAAAAATTCCCATAAAGTTTCCACGGTCTAACCCTGACCTAGGCCCCACTTACTAAATCTATTCACTCTTGGAGCCGAATCGATTTTCCCGTGCCGAATCAATTCCCTTCTGGAAGTGAGACCAGATTTATTAATTTTCAATACGAGTTTCTTCCGCCAAATTTCATAATCATTTCTAAGGCATTATACAACTAAATTTCAATAACCATGACTATATCATAATCAATACGAATGTGTTTACGTGAGTCTATAACCAACTGCAAATGATAGTCCCCCGTAATTGAAGTTATTGGATCATAAAGTCACAAGTTATCTAAACCCAACAAGTTATTAATTCTCATCTTAAGATTTCTAGCATAGTAAGATCAATACATGATTCGAATTCAGAAAAATAATTCAATCCTATCACATGGATTCTAACATAAATTTCTCTAATTTTATGATATCAATTCTGGGTTTATCACCAAGTTCCTTAATTATGAAGACATAATTAACATCAATTAATTCTAAACAGCCCATAATCCAAATCAATTTATTATTCAATATCGAATCAATTTTATAACCCAAAATTGGTATGAGATACATGCATATGAATCAAGAAACATAGTATTAAAAGTTTTTCAAGAAAATTCTTTCCTTTAGAGATAATAGGAGCCTCTTCCCTTAAGCCTTTTCTACTCTCATCTTCTCCAAGGTTGGTAACTTCCCCTGGAAGGTGTGAGGTTGTTAGGTTAACTTAGAAGTGGATGGAAGGTGAAATTAAGTTGAGTTATATTCTTATTAAAACCCTTAATCCCGTATACCCTTTTAATACACAATAATGGGCCGCCAAATAAGTCTAAAAAGACACTCGAATTAGTCTAAAATCTCCCTTAAGGTACACATATCCCCCAAGAACAACTTAAGATGTTTAAAACACTTAAATGAGATCATAAATCACTCTGGAAAGTACTCATACCAAGTCTATAATAAATTACACGTTTTAATTATACTAATCCTGTAATAATAATAATTCACATAATATGCAAATTAATTATTCTACCAATGCACACATTCGGTATAATCGAACCACTTAATCATGCACAATCATATCAAAATAATATATTCATGCAATTTATTTATTTTAATACTACTAATTTAAATAATATAATTTATGGGATGTCACATTCTCTCCTATAATAACGGAATTTTGTCCTTATAATTCGAAACATACCTGATTCGAAAAGTTCCAGATACTTCTCGTGCATGCCATCATATCTCTCCCGTGTTGAACCATACTCATTGTGGTGTCCCCACTACACGCATATTAAAGTAACTACCTTGGAATTAAGTCTCTGGTCCTTCTAGTCTAGAATGCCTGCATATCTCTCCTCGTAACTAACATCGGGATGGTGCCCTATCTCATCAAAATCTATTTGCTGATAAGCTACATCAACCTAAAGGAATATCCATAATATCAAAACATGTAAGACATCATGATTTATTTGCACGTGATTTTGTAAATCTAATCGATATGCTACTGGTGCATTTTTATCAATAATAGGGGCCCCACATATCGAGGATCCAACATCCCTTTCTTCCCAAACTGCATTACTCCCTTCATGGGAGACACCCTGAGTAGCACCTGACACCCAAACTCAAATTCTAAGTGCTTATTATCTGCATCAGCATAACTTTTATGTCGATCCTAGGCAATCGGGAATCCTAGCCCAAATCATCTCCACTTTCTCGGATGTATCCTGGATGAACTCCGGTCCAATAAACTTTTTATCCCACACTTCTAACCAACGAGAGGTAGAATAAGAAGGCCTCTTGTATAATGCCTGGAAAGGTGTCATACCGATAGTAAACTAGTAACTGTTTTTGTAAGAAAACTCCACAAATGGTGAGTTCTACTTCCAACTACATTTAAAATCCAAAATGCACAACGGTAACATGTCCTCCAACATTTAATTCACCCTCTCTATATGACCATCCTTTCGTGGGTGGTTTGAGGTACTCAACCTTAAATCCACCCCTAATTCCTACTAAAATCTCCTCCATAGGTGGGACACAGTCGTCTCGTCCCTATCAGACACAATATTGAGTGGTACACCATGTAACTTCACAATATCTACAAGGTATAACTTGGTATACTACTATGAAGTATAGTCGTCTGAACTATCAGAAGTGAGACACCTTTGTCAAACAGTCAGACAGTCTACGATCACCTAGATGGAACCATGTTTACATTGTGACGTAGGTAATCCTGTAGTAAAATATTTGAAAATGCTCTCCCATTTCCATTTCACAATCTCGAGAGGCTGTAGAACACCTACTGACCGATGATTTTCCACCTTAACCATTTGTCATATGGCTCACTTGGACACAAAAATGACTATGTCCTTCATGATTCTTTCCCACTAATACCGGAACCTTATGTCCTGGTACAACTTATCCCTAGCTAGATATACCAAAAACATTACTCATCTACCTCAGTTATAATTGCTCGTCGTAGTTCCTCATCTGCTGGAACTACTAACCTATCGTGGAACCCCAATCCCCCATCCGAAATAATTCAATAATTCTTTTCCCCCTCTTCTAATAATTGCCTAACCTTCCTAGCAAACAGGATCTCCCGCATGTTCCTTCACAACCCAAATGATGATTTGAGGTGTGATAACTCATCGTTTCTATAAAGAAAACCCCACTTCTCCTTCCTCACTACTGCTAACTCAGCTGTTACTTTACGTCTCAATGAATCTTCCATTACATTTACCTTTCCGAGATGATATTGAATATTAAACTTGTTTTCCTTAAGAAACTCAAGCAACCGACGCTTTCTCATTTTTAACTCTTTCTGTGGGAACAAATACTGTCAACTTTTTTGCTTCATGAATACTGAAATTTCTTCCCCAAAAGATAATGTCTTTAAATGCACAAAGCAAACACAACTGTTGCCAACTCTAGATCATGGGTTGGGTAATTACCCTCATGAGTCTTTATATTTATGGAAGCATAATCTATCAGACAATCCTACTTCACCAATACACATCCAAATCATCACAAGGATGCCTCCATAAAGACTTTATAGTCTATTCCCTGAAGAGATAAGGCGAGCACCTGAGCCATAATCAACCTGACCTTTAGTTCATCAAAATCTTGCTGGCATGTAGTGTCCCAAACAAATGGTACACCCTTCCGCATCAAATTTTTTAAAGATTCAAATGTCTTCGAGAACCCCTGAACGAATCGACGGAAGTACCCGGGCCAACCTAGAAAACTACGCACCTCCGTAGGTGCAGTGGGTTATCCCCACTCCAATGCAACCGAAACCTTTCCCAGATCCACTGATATCCCCATATTAGATACAACATAACGCAATAAATGAATCTTCCTTAACTAAAACCCACATTTCTCAAACTTGGCATAGACTTGATGGCCCTATAATGTCTCTAAGACTATCCGTAACTGTTGTGCGTACTCGTCCACAATTCGAGAATAAATCAATTTTTCATCAATGAACACGATAATAAACTGATCTAGGAAGTTCCTGAACAGCTTATTCATCAGGTCCATGAACACTTTCGGTGTGTTGGTTAAACCCAAAGGCATAACCATGAATTCATCACGAATCCTCAACTGATAGTACCTTGACCTCAAATCAATCTTAGAAAAACATGATTCACCCATTAACTAGTCGAAGAGATCATTAATATGGGGAAACGAGTAATTATTAAGTATAGTGAACTCGTTCAACTCCCAGTAATTGATACAAAACCTCGATGATCCATCCTTTTTCTTCATGAATAGGATGGGATCACCCCAAATTGAAGCATTCCTCTGAATAAATACCTGGCACACTAACTATTGAATTTGATCCCTAAGCTCTCTCATCTCCAAAGGATCCATACGGCACGGTGCACAGTCGATGGGTCTCGTACCCGGAATTAAGTCAATCATAAACACGATCTCCTTACTCTGTGGTAACCCTTGAATTTCTCAAAACACACTTGAGAACTCCCTAAAAATTAGAATAGAGTCTAAAGAAATAATGACCTCATCATAAGCCTCTTCCTTAATATAGTATAAATGCATGCTCGACCCTCCCTCCGAGTGAGGCATCACAACCAAGTACATCTCTTACCCTAGGATGGAAAAGACGAGGGATCCCCCATAATAATAAACACAAGCCTTTTAAGTAGATAACCAATCCATCCCCTGGATAAATTCGTGACATAATTAGGTCTTCCACAAACCTAAGTCTCCCAATGTGTATCCATATACCTCTACACACGGAACGTGTATGTGCCCCTCTACCCGCAGGTGAATCGATGTAATGTAATATGCCAGAAGCTAACTCTACCAACCACAATGACCGATCAAAACTAGTACGAACAAATGAGTGTGATGTAACATTATAAAATAAAATGCACCTTGCATGCCCAAAATTAAGGAGCAAACCCTCCACTGCCTGTGTTGGTGCTAGTCCTTCTCTAAGTGCGACATAATACACATGCCCATACTGTAGCTGCGATTGGTACCCTTGAGGCGGATATAGTGGAGCTAGTAGTGATGGAACTAAGACCGCTGGTGGGGCTGGAAACTGCTAACACTGCTCATGAGGTGCCAGATACCCACGATGATCTCCCTGCTCCTGTGCCCCCCCATTTTCCCCGACGGCACATCTTCGATGGGTGTCCCTTATCTCCATAGACCTCCCAATTTTTAGAAAACTGATGCCTATCATGTTGTTTCCCCTGTTGGACCTGTTGATCTCGGCCATACTGCTATTGGCCCTGATGGCCCCTTGCCTGATGTCCCTGACCCTACTAGCCCCGTTTGTTTGATCATCAGAAACCCCGTTCTTCTTTAATTGATCTCCTATTTAAGATGCCTTAAATTGCTGGACCCCTTTATTACCATTCCCACATGTCTTGCCCTTCTAGCTCGATGACTCTTAATTGGATCTCTAACTCCCTTACTCTTCTGGAACGACTGGTGATCCTGAGAATGCAATAAGGTGACATTCAATATTCGAGTGTAGGTAGTAAAAGTCAGGTTCCCCAATAGGGATTTATTAATGTTCCATAAGGTCCCCGATGCAGATTTCTCCATTTTATTCTCTTTAGTATTTACCTCATCTTCAAGAAATAATGATAATACGGTAAACTCCTTCTCGTACTCTGCTATGGTACGACTCTCTTACTTCAGGCCTATGAATTTCCTCTTCATCTTTAACTTCACAGTGGGAGGAAAATATCTCCCTTCAAATTTTACCCATAACTCATCAATGGTCATCATATCCCACTCCTCCAGGGTGGTGACAGTCTCCCACCACTGTAAAGTTGGTCTTACTAATCAGAATGAAGCTAACATCTTATTGTGCATTGTTGTGCACTCAACCATCCTTAGGTGTATCTGATTATCTTTCTCCCACATATTTGACACTAAGATATATACACCCCCAGAAAACTTTGGTGCATGGACTTTAGTGAAGTATTCTCTGACTCTCTCCCAAACTGAACCTTATGACTAAATCGATAACATCACCGATTAAGGGGGTGGCAGCTTCTATGATTGAAAGTGTTTGAGCATAGTAGCCATCGCTGTAGAGACTGCTTAAGTTACCATGGTATCTATGTCAACTATAGTAACCATGGGTGGCACTGGTTATGGTTGTGGGTACAGTTGCGGCTCCTTCTAAGCCCTATCCTTTATAGCCTCGTTGGTAGCACGTCGTGATTTATCGTATCGAGTGTTTACCATATAAAAGCAAACAAGGTTTGTATTAGTAACAGATTGTAAAAAAATACAATGATTTCTAAACATATGGCTCTACATGTCAAAAATGCAATGCAGAATGTAACGAGCGCAACACAAATCCTAAGGACACTAGACCCTAGATGCTTTGATACCAACTATAACAACCCCCATTTTCTACGTAAAGGTTGTCCATAAATAATATGCCAAAAATGGGGCTTGTCTAACAATTCATACCATTATTAGCATTAAACCATAAAAATGACATTTTAATTTAAAACATCCACGCACAATAAAACAATATGAAATAATAAACTGACAGTGAATAAGTCCCAACTCCCAAAAATCATAAGTCACCCGTCTCAACATAACTGGAATAAAGTCTTTGGCTTATGTCCACACAATCTCTATAATATAAAAACTGAAATAAAATAAAGAGTATTAACCTATTATAGAATCAAGGAGTTGAATCTGCTAACCAAATACAGTCAAAATTAATCATAAGGGCTATTTGTGACACAACACATATGACTTCCATAAAAATGTGTCCCACTTGGAGCCCATTTTTCGACTATTAGCCATTTTGGGTCCGGCTTTCGAGAATGTTTCCGTATTCAGTCCGCTTGTTTCGCCATCGTACTAGCAAAGGTGCGGTCATCGGGGTTCCCGTCTGGTCAGATTCAATGGTCCACCACACCAAGTAGCAACCATGTACTTGTGTCGAGAAGGCGTGTATGGTTGTCAGTTTTTGGTTGCTCGAATTTTGTAGAGGAACATCGCCAGGATTTGGGTTTATTAGACCCGTTATTAATGAGGTTCATACGCATGGGACTAATTCCAGCTTGAGCAACCCACTTCTGATTTATTTTAATTGAGGTCCGAAGCTTTTTCGAGATTTATATCATGTGGTATTGATGAGTCACCCTCCAAACTCGAGGACGAGCTTTTTCGCAAATGGGGAGAATGATGTGTTAGTGATCCGTAGAGATACGTGGCACGTGATTGTGCCCCCGGGAGAAGACTATCTTTTATTTTGCATTTTAGTTTAGGGTATTACTGTCATTTTCTTTTATTTTTAGTGTTTAATTGGTCTCCAAGCGTGTTTGGGATGATTAGTCATTTTTAGTTATTAGTTGTCCTTTTTTGTCTTTTTAGGTATTAGCATGGCTAGCAAGCTAATCTCTCCTACATATAGGCCCTTAGCCCTCATTTGTAATCACATTTGAATATTGAGAAAAGAGAATAGAGAGAGAGAAATAAACCCATTTCATTAGTTTAATCTTATTTGTTGTTATTGTTGTTGTGTGGTTAATAGTTGTTGTGTAGTGTAATAATAACGCTTCCGCATTCTTAGATACACATCAATTAGAGATTTGTTTTTTTAGTATCAACTGAATATATTCCATCCAACCCCGAAAGAGTCTAGAAGTAAGATGGACCTTGATAAGCGCCTTGTGAAGCGTAGGTCAAGTGTTTGAATCCCCACAGGTACATATACCTCTGTGGGTCAACTTTCCATAATACACACATACACACACTCCATCCGGAAATCCATAATACACATATACACACACTCCATCCGGAAATCCATATTTTAAGAAAATCCCAAGAATGGAAGGATTTATGAAGCTTTCGATCTACTTGTTGCCCTAAAAATCAGGGGATACTTGATCTGATCTTAGAATAATTTATCCTTGGCATGGTAAGTCTTATACTTTAAATCCCTCAAGATTCTTAAATATATATATTTCTTATATTACAATCGGATGATTGCCACAGGGTGGGGAAATGAATCCAACCACTTAGATACATTAGACAATGACCCCAACACTGAATCCAATGATACTCTTATCTTGTTTTATAAAATGATTTCCTTCAAAGAAATATTTCTTGAAATTAATGAAGTCTACGGTGCCTCCGAGATAGACGAAAAGATGGGATTACTCTTCTATCAATCGTCAATTAATCATATGACTCGTTTGTAACACCCCGAGGTGCGCTACTAAAATGAAACAAAATGCATCCAATTTAAAACCATTTAACATGCCTAACGTCTAATTGAAAAAATTGTGGAAGCATAAAATGAATAAACAAACTCTTTATTCTAATTAATCCCAAATAGTATTTTTAAATTATTTTTACAATAAAAACATACAATTCTTTTAATAGAATAAAATACATAGTCATCTACTCCTCCCTATATCCCAAATCTGAGTACGTTGCATTAATAATAAATCGCGACTCGTACAAAACATGTAGTCCATATATAAATTATGCGGATGTGAGAAGAAAAATGAATAGGCTCGTACAAATGCTCCAAGTGAACTACACATACTCGTGTGTGCACATAAGTAAGAGTGTATGCATACGAAATCTGAACTTTCGTACCAATATAAATATCGCATCCTAAGATCTCCCCACGTGCCACTACCCATCCCAAGTTCCCTCATATATGAAAATCCCCATTGCACTTCCAAGAGTTGGGTACAAACTCTTAGTCACCCTCTTGCCAAATATCCTCCGGACAGTCCATGGTCCAAAAACCAATATAATCACAATCATAAGGCACAATGGGGTATTCTACTCATATTCCTACCATAAAGGCCTAACATACCATAATAAATGGCGTAATACCCCAAGTTTCCATGTCATGGATCACGAGATAAGAGATAGGAAAATAGATCGAAAGCATACCATGTCCCACGGGTGGTTTGGCTAAGCGATGCCTAAGTATCCTCCAATAAAAATACAATATTAGTCTCTTAATATAACATGTTTATTAAGAATAAATTTTCACAATTAGATATTATTATTTTACCCAACTTCTACAACCCAACAACTGTGTAAAATCATCTAATTACGATTTTCTAAATTAGTTAGCCAGAAAACAAGATCGCATAACATTTGTGAAACAAGGATGATATTTACATATAAGTGTAACATACAAAGATGCAACATATATCATGGAATATAGGTCTGCAAACAAGGATGAGTAAATGTATCACGCCAAATAACCACGGGAGAACGAACACCTGCCTTAATTCTCAAAATATTCCAATAAATTAGAAGAAAAAAAATCAACCTTGCGCATTATGGGGAACATATTCATAAGATATACATAAAAGCTCCAAAAGTTAATAAACTAGCACCCACGCATTCCTAATTCAATTATGGGACATTTATGATTTGGGGTACGTTTGTCTATATTAATTGCTTCTTGGGATACGTTAGTTTTTGTATTAGTTTGTTAGGTCCAAAAGTAACGAAAATCGTCAGTTGACTCACTTGACCATTAGCTGACCAAATCTTTTAACTAAAGAGACCATTTTACCCCCAAATATATATATATATATATATATATATATATATATATATCAAGGTTCTAAAAAATGCGGGGCTTGATCGAGGCGTGGAGGCCAAGCCTTAAGCCTTAGAAACCTAGGCGGGCCTTAGGCGTAAAAAGGCGTTTAGGCCTTCTTAATATATTTTAATATCTTTTAATCATAACAAGGCTATTAAAATACTAAAATTGTACATATCATAAAAATATGTCCGAATGTATGCAAATTAAAATACTATTTGATTATTTTGGATGACGTAATGGTCCGGTTAGTAAAAAAATTCTTTAAAAGGTGATATCGTTTCACTAAAGCATTGTTGTTTATAGAAAAAAAGTGTGCCTTAAGGGTTTTACCAAGAATAAGGCATTAAAAACTTAAGGCGGGGCGTTTCTCCCAAGCCTTAAGCCTAGGCAGGTTTTTTAGAACAGTGATATATATATATATATATATATATATATATATATATATATATATATATATATATATATATATATATATATATATATATATATTACAAAAAAAATTAAATTTTTTTAAAGATATTTTTTTTATATATATAAACTGTTTTTATATATATAACTTTTATATATATATAAACTGTTTTTATATGTATAACTATTTTCTATATATAAACTGTTTTTATATATATAACTTTTATATATATATAAACTATTTTTATATGTTTAATCATTTTCTATATATAAACTGAGTTTTTATGTATAAACTATTTAAATATAAAAATACAAATGCTTTTTGAAGAAAAAATGTTTTATAATTTCTTAAAAATATATTTTTTTCAATTGTTTAAAATTAATAAACAAGAGTAAAATATTAAACTATTAAAAAATAATTTTACAATTGTTTTAAAAAAAATAAAAAATGTTTTCCACCAAATAAAATGATTTTTAACAAAACAGAATTTTCAAAAACAAATATATTAAGTCAAAAAAATATATTTCCAAAAAAACAATTATTTCCAACCAAAAAATATTAAAATAAGACTGATTTCAATAAAAAAATATATTTGTGGGAAAAAAATAATTTTCAACAAAAAAATATGAAAATAAAACTGATTTAAAAGGAAAGGATTTTCAATTAAAAAAATTGTTTATTAAATGATTTAAAACAAAAACTGTTTAAAAAGAATTTTTAGTTAAAAATATTATTTCCATTAAAAAAATTCTACCAAGAAAATATATTCTCAAGCCCAAAAAAACCTCCAGCCAAAAAAAATAATTTTTAGAAACCTCTGGCCAAAAAAAAATCTAGAAATAAAACTCCGGCCAAAATTCAAGTTACAAGAACCCTCCAGAAAAAAATAAAAGAAATAAAACAGAAGCTCCGGCCATCAACAAAATTCCAGCCATCAACGTGAAAAAAACCTCATGACTGAAGCTCCGACCAAAAACAAAATTCTAGCCTTTAAAAACCCCCGCCCATCAAAACTCCAGTCATCAAACCGAAAAATTCTAGCCATGAATTGAACCCCAACATCCAGCCAAAAAAAATCATAACTCAAACCTCCGGCCAAAAAAATCAAAACTCAAACTTTAAAAAAAATCCAGCCAAACTGTTAATAAGAGTCCGGTTAACAAAATGTCTTAACAAAATCGTCCGAATAAAATGATTTTTTCAAAAAAAAAGGAAAACAAACTGTCGAAATCTAATAACAAATGTCTAGCGCAGAAACATCCAGGGAACAAAGCTCCGGCCATGAACTAACCTCCGAGTAACTTCATATTTTTAGTCGGCTAAGAGAGAGTGGGTGTGAGAGAGAGGATTTGAGGGTTGATTGTTTTATTAGTGTTCTGATTTGTAACAAGGGTAGGTCCGTCATTATAAACAAGGGTATTATTGGTAAGAGTTTGTAAATAGTGAGCAGGCTAATGGATGTTAATACCAACCGTTAAAATAATACCTATCCAACAATAATGGAAACTAGTGTACCCCAAGTACAAAATATCGTAAACAAATGTCCCCAAACAGTAAATGACCATCTAGGACTATAATTAGCGAGAAAGTCGGAATCACAAATATACCAGACTGAAAATGGAGTGAAAGTCATGTGTTTATTCAAAAATTTCAGCACCTCTTTAACCCTTGAATTTTTAGAAATCACCTTCTCGTTCTTATTACTTTTGTTTTATCTCCTTATATAATTCTATATAAGCTCTTATAGCCTTCTATCAACCCCTACGTGGTGTAATATAACATATTTATACTAAAAGGTGACTAACTAGGGTTTAACAAATGCTAATCTTATTTTTTTCACATGGGCTATGGTATTTAAATTCGATCCAAATAATTATATTTATCAAACAATAACTAGCTCAGAGGTGTTCATAATACATGGGAAGTTATTTTATTTTTTATTTTTAGTATGTTATGCCCACTAACAAATCTCCAAATTAACTCACCACAAAAATTAGATAAATAAATTATAATAAAAATCTCACTACATAAATTAAAAGTAATTCACATCTAACAAAAAATGTTAATCCACAACATAATTCAAATAATAAAACTCAAGTAATATATATTAAATTCAGTATAAAATCCAAATGGATACAAATAAATCTCTCTCTCTCTCTCTCTCTCTCTCTCTCTCTCACACACACACACACACACACACACACACACACACACACACACATACACACACATAGAGTGTGTGTGTGTGTGTTGATACGAGAAATCAGAGACACGTCGCTCTCTTACCAATAAATCAAGTGCAGAATAAACGTAAAGCATGAAAAGAGACAAAACACAAGATATAGTGTGGCTCGGCCATAAAAATGGGCCTACGTCTAATGTGTTGCTCCATTCTCATTATTTGAGTTGTTAAATACAAGTTTACAATGCCTTAGGAGGCATACATGGGAGAAAAGGAAGAGAATACATGTAAGAAGCGGTGTTGTTATACTGTGAGTGGCCTGATATTAGAGCGGCTGCGGTAGGGGGTTAGCCCCCAAGTCCGGTGGTCTCTAGTGTGAGAGATGAGAGTTGAGCAGGGCTTCTCCTTGATCCTTTTTCTTTTGGTCCCTCCATAATGTGGTGAGCACCTCTATTTATAACAGTAATAGAGGTGACACCACGTCCCTAGAGCACGTAACAAGTGGATAAGTAGATGAATATAGTCCTTTTAGAAGCTTGGACTGGAATTTGGAGCATACATTTCGTAGCCTATGCGATCCCAGACATGGAATGTATGTGTCGCAGTCTGTCTGTACACAAGCAGCGTCCTGTGTGGCACAACAGTAAAATAGGTATAGCATGATGCTGCGGCCTGTGTGAGTCCAGCTCACAGCCTATCAGGAGGGCGTCGCAGCCTGTTTGTGCCCAGGCTACGGAAAATGATTATCTAAGGTTGGCAAAGCAAGCCTAATAGGAGTATGGCCACAGCCTGCTTGGACCCACGCAGTGGGATGTAGCAAGTTCCTTAAGCAGCAATGGGGACTAATTTTGGCATATCAATAAGCCCTCGAGTCGTAGTGTCAATAGATGATGAGCGGGGCCGCGAATTAAGTATGATCATGTCGTAGAAACTATTATGCGCCGTTTTAATTTCCCATGCCCTCTTATATAAATGGATCTGGTCGTGGCCTTCACTATGTTTTCCAAATCTTTGAGAGCATATCGAACGATGAACTTTGTCGCTCTTCTTCTTTGAGTTTTTTGGCAACCTTCCAAGGCGGTAAGTGGTGGTTCCAAGTTTGAAAAACCAATATCTCCACATTTTTTCAATTTCCAGGTAACTTTTCTAATCAAATATCCATTATATGTCATTTTTGTTCAACTCTTGCATCCAATTTCTGATATTGTATACAACTTCCCAATTTCTTATTTTGGTAGAAAAAATGAAAAATTGATCAATTAATCCGAGATACAACCCTTTGTTGATCCGAGTTTTGCGATTCCTGAGTAGTTTAAGGTGTTTGTACTAATTATAAATAGGAATAGAGAACCTTTGTGGGCAAAATTGCCTTTTGTTGATGATTTCTGACCAAGAACAGCAAGAACGTGTTCTTGATGTTCTTGGTAAAACCCCCAAAATTTTGGGTTTTCATGACTTCAGCTAGTAGGATTAAAATAAATGTTTGTGTAACATGCCACGTAGTTTTCACTATCCTGCAGTAGCTACATTGGCTACAAAATTTAGTTTTTGTCATTTTTGCGACAACCTCTGTAGGTTTAGGGATTGCGCACTTTATTTCGCAGCCTTAGATTAAGACGGACTTTCTGCACGTATTTTTTTCTTTATGCTTTCCATGCCGCAGACTCTAAGAGGATTTTCTAACCTTTTTGGCTTTGGAACCTAACTGCAAAATTTGTTCTGCTTTCCAGGTTTTTCCGCAGCCATATGAGCTGGAATCCTGACGATTTTAGGGGGGGCTTTTGGAACACACACTTCGACACGTCTCCTCCTGAAATTAAATCCGTGAATCCTTTGAAGAATTTTGGGCCTTATCGTCTCAAAGACTTCCCCAGTTGATTCGATATTGACTTTAGCTTCGCGAGTTTCAATACTTGTAGGGATTCATACGGTACTACAGCAATCGATGAAGACACTAACTAAAGTAATAATCCCCCCTTAGGATTGTGGCTATGCCGGGAGGTCTTTTCGAAGCCATAGATGCACCAGTTGGTCCATCTAACAAGGCCAAAAGAGTCCCAGCAGCCTTGAACGTCCGTTGCATCATGACCGAAGAGTGGATCGAAGAGGTTGTCGTGACCTTTGAATTCCCAGGGGTGATTTGCACCCTTCCTATCGCGGACCAAAGGCCATGATCTGTGGAACCCAATGATCGATTGTGCTTCCGCCTTCACACTTTTATTTGTGGGTTACCGTTGCTTGTGCAAGTCCTAGTTAAGAGAATCTTTGCAGCCATGAACCTAGCGCCAGCCCAACCGGATCCAAATGGATGGAGAGCTATACTTGCCTCAATGATTCTGTGGAAAGAAAAGTTCGGCATGGACATAAGTCCTGTGGAATTCTTCCACTTTTATAGGCCAAAGGATAATTCTATAAAGTTTTCCTGATACTATTATTTCACCCTCCAAGATAATGACGAATACCTATACACTGAGAAGCCATCCAGTGTAAAAAATTGGAAGGGTAAGTATTGTTTTGTTTCTGCGAAACATTGGGAGGTTCACCGAGAAGAGTCTGAAAGAGAGAAATCTTTTAAGCTACCGCAGCAATGGGTGGGGCCTTTTAAAAATAGGTATCTTAATATGGTTGTGGCATGTGATGCATTTTACACGTGTTTATTTCTGCAGTATTGATTCTCTTTGCCCCTTTAGTTTAACTATGCCATGGCATTTACTAACATAAATATTGTGCTACAGCCCTTGATAGCATGAGACTCAATTGTAGGGCTAAAAAGAGAGATGAGGACGCAATTTATTTCAGCAACGACGAAAAAAAACTTTTCGATGTTGGCCACCTTGGTGAATTTTCAAAACTTTACGTATTTCTCGAGAAAACATCTGTTAATGGACGTGAAAGGTAACTTCATCCCTCTATTTATTTATGTCTGTTGTAGCCCCTAATGTTTTAGTTTCTCATCTTTCACTTTGCTTCTCAAGGAAAGAAATTGATCGCTCCCTTTTGGTTACCCAACTTTTAGTGATGGATGAGGACGCATACATCCTCAATAATGCGGCTAAGAAAGGAAAAAAGAGGAAAAGTTCTAAAGCCCCAGCTGCTTCCAAGACTATTACTGAGACTACTGTGGTAAAATGTTATTGAGGGTACTGCAGCCACCCAAGGGGCACAAACTGATGCCACATCCCAAATTGAGGTACCTTCTGAGAATGTAGAAGCCAGCCCCATACGTGAGGGCAACTTCGATGATGACATATGAGAAAACCTGGTTGCGGTGGGTTTAATGCCATCGCAAGAAAACCTTAGTCGACGCAAACCTATCCACGTTCTCCCTTCTCATTCTCCCCCTCTGCAGAGGGTAATTATTGTGAATGCAAACTAGGCTCCTTCGTAACTAAGTCACCTAAGGGTAGGCACTGATGGCTGTTCGTGACCTCAGTTGAGAATACCCAATCCAAATTCTTCCTAGGACACAACTGCCAAGGCTTCACACAAGATGAAAAGGTCCGCTGACGATATTCATTTGGATCGACTGGTGGATGAGGATCACGAGCACTTGCAAGACTATGGCTTCCACATTCTGCTGAGGGTAAGGACTTTTGTTTAAACTTAAAATTGTAATTATTTCTTTTTACTGACCATCTAATAATTTTTAGGCCATGGAGGTTATACTATCTCAAACTGCCAAGTATGAGGTCATCTATAAGATGAAGAAGGTTGTGGAACGTGGGCATGATGATGACTTAAAGAAGGCCAAAAATGACACTTTTTAAGATGACAATCAGTCATCTGCCACGGCCCTTAAGGCTTATAAAATGAATGCCAATGCTGAAGTACAGGTTATTGTCCAAGCCAAAAAAGAGGCCAAAAAGAATTTCAAAGAGGCCGCGGAGTCTCTCAAATTTGCTCAATCTCAGGTTGTTGAGTTTGTTGCGGATGCAACCTTATCTAATAATAAACTTAAAATTCTTCAAAGTAAGTTCACGCAGCTAAAGAAAAAAGCTTCAAGGGAGGCCTCGGATCATGCTACAGCCATCGAGAAGCTGCAAGATGACCATGCCACAGCCATTACAAAAAAAAGGTGATGAATATACTGCAGCACTTTAACATGCCGTTGACAATGTCGTGGCATCATATAAAGGCTTAAGAGAATTATTCCTTACCAACATTAGAGCCTACCTCTGTGGCTTCCAAGAGCTCAGGTACAGGGTTGTGAAAATCTTCCCAGAATACAAGGATATAATCCTTGGATGGGGTCTTGGTGATGCTGAGAACTTGGAGTGCGTGGATGAAATAAAGGCCGCGACAGAGGAGAGCATAGGCAAAGGCTTGAGGCAGAGGAGACCTAAACTGCTGTAGAGGGTGAAGATGGAGACGATGAAGACGATGCAGCCACTTAACCTTTTTTACTTGCAATTCTGAACATTAGGTTGCGTCCCTTTTTTTACTTGTAATTATTTTTGTAACTTTGCTACATTGGGTTTCATACCAATGTAAACATCTTTTTGCTATTGAAAATTACACATAGGCTGCATCCATATATTGATAGGCTGTGGTCACTAATTAATATCATTTCTCTACATCTTTTGTACTTTGCATCTGTTTTAAATTTCCATTTTATTCTGGAATGCACATGAACTACAGCCACTTGATTTGTTTTTTAGATCTTTCATTCCATATGTGTGCCTTGTTATCCCCCAAGCTGCGGTGCCAAAGGAAAATGACTTTGGGGTTGTGGCCTAACTCTTTACCCTCTTGGTTAAGTTATCCATAATTTTCCAAGTCTTGGTGTAACAATTTTGAGGCTATGGCTAGGTTGTTAGCCTGCTGCGGCATTTGAGTTATTTCATTATCGAACTTTATGCAGGGTTACGGCCATCTATTCCTTGTCTCTTTCACATGGTTCAGGATGCTAGTACTACAACACCATTAGTCGCTTTAATTGCATGGGACATTTTCTATGGATCCCTTTTGATGATTATATTTTTAACTTTTGAACTGATCTTGTATGTGGCTACGGCCATTGATGTAATTCCAAATAAGGTTGTGGTTCCTTTGCACTACATCCTTTTCTACCAATAGTAGATTTAATGAATATACTTAACTCGACTGCATGCTTCCTTTCCACTACCCCTTTAATGAATGAACGACCTCCTTGATGGCTGTAGCCATGTTGATAAGGCCACGACATCTTTCATTTTAATTACACTTGTAGACATACAGGACATATTCAAACCTCCCCAAGCTGATGTACGAGACATTTTCAGGACTCCTCAGGCTAATGTATGGGACATTTTCGGGCCTCCTCGGGCTAAAATACGGGACATTTTCAAGTTGTAATACCCCACACTTTTATGGATATTTAAAATTCATAAGTATGTGTAATTTGGAAAACTGAGGAATTATCATGAATAATTATTTTTGGAATTTACTTGGGTTCAATGATTTTCGGTGTGACTTTTGGGATTAAGTAAATGAGTTGAAGTGTTTTATTCTATGTCGCAATTGGGTAAAGCGACAAAGGAGGATATTTTAATTGGAAAAACTCACATCGAGATGAGTTGTGTTTAATTAGTGAATTGTAGTTAAGTGACTCAGATGGAGATTTTGAGTCTGCGGCTGGTTTCGGAATGGCCGAGCTAGTCAGAATAGAGTATCCGGGGGTCGTCGTTGGGTTCCGAGAATTTTTAGACCAGTAGGGACTCGTAATTGAGTAAACGAGTCATTTTTGGGTTTATAAGGGATAACCCCTTATTTCTCTCTTATAAGGCTCGAGAGAGTGAGAGAAAAGAAAGAAAGAAAGAAAAGAGAGAAAGAAGGGAAAGAGAGGAGAGGAAGGAAAAGGGAGATTCCGGCCAAAACTCAACAGGATTCGACTTGAGGTCGTCGGATTTTATCCTCCAGGAAAGTGTTTACTTGCTTTATTCAATTTAGTGTGTATATCTCATATCATAATTGGTAAATTATGTGATTTTGGGTTAGAACCCTTAAAGTAAATTTGGGAAATTTTGAGTATGAGTTTACAAATTGATGTATTGTAAACTCTAAATGATTTCTAGGGTTAAAACCATGTTAATGGAGTGTAAAATTGAATTGTAATGGAAGAAATGTCAAAACTAGGGTTTTTTGGCTTTAAGGGTTAAACCGAAGAGAATGGTTTAATACCACAAATCTATTGATGTGTTAGTTAGAAATCAATGTTTAGATGATTGTAGTGCTGTTGGTTGAGACTAGAACCCATATAAATGGAGTTTGAGATTTTGGAGAAGATGGAATCGCCTAAACTGTGAGCCCCGAACTGGGCAAATCGATTTGCATAAGGAGAACTAGGGCACTATCTCAGGCCGAATAGATTAGGGTTGAGAACAAATCGATTCGACTTTGGAGACCTATTTGCAGACCCTTTTCTGAACCGATTCAGATTTGATCCAAATCGATTCGCTTGTCCAAATCGATTTGCAAAGGGGGCGAATCGATTCGGTTTATGCAGAATTGGGCAGTTTTTCCCTCTTTGAGTTAGGGGTAATTAAATTGAAGTTGGAGATGAATATGGGGGACTATAGTTATGATATTGGGAGTCTTATGTGATGTTTTGGAGGATATATAAACTTTGTGATGAAAGGGGGGATCTCGGGTTGATTCAACGTGAAATCTGAGGGATGGACTTAGTGAGTGTTCGGGTCAAGCTACATTTGAAAGAGAGAGTTCTTCTGTCAGCGGGATTAGATATTTATGTGATTCAAATGTATGTGAGTTGAATAGATCCAAGTAAAACCTAGGACATGATTATTTGGAATTAGTATATTTAGGATTGCATATGTGTAAATCCTTAAACGTGATTAAGGTTGAGTTTAGTATTCTAGGTGTATGAATACTTAAATATTATTACGAATGGGAATATTCGGGTTATTGGCTATCGCTATGAGAGTTTGGCAATTATAGCCATATATATATATATATATATATATATGTGTGTGTGTGTGTGTGTGTGTGTGTGTGTGTGTGTGTGTATATATATGTTTGAGGAGTATTATAGATTATACATACGACGCTGTTACAATATATATAATATGATATGAAGATACATATATGTGTGTGTGATTGGTATGTTTGTATCTTAGAGGATGGTTCCATGGGCTTTCCTTTGGTGTAGGGTTGGAACAGCCAGATTATATTTCTTTAGTGCAATCCAAGGAGGTTGCGCGATGTGGGTGAATACCATGGCTTGAGGAGCAGGGAGAGTATATCCCCAGGTCATCTCGTCCCGCGCTCGAGTGCGATGTGTGTATCCTACTTGTAGAGGGAACATGACCGCCTCCACCGTTGTGTATTTTTACCATGACCATGAGTAAGTCTGTCTTAGTATTGTGGTACAGTGAGTAAACTCAGATTTGGATGGGCACTATGAGACTGCATCCTCCAGTTATAGCTGGGTGGGATGGTTATTATGTTGTGATATGTATAATTATATACTTGTTGCGTATAGTATATAGTTTGTATATGAAGGTGAATAATCATATATAGCAAACGTATATAAGAATGGAAAGTATGATAAATTATTATCCCTTTTTTGGTAGTTATGTATATCCGGATTTATATGAATATGATTCAAGGGTCATAAGAGACCTATATTTTTATATATATGAGTTTTATATATATGCGTAGGGTGCTGAGAGCCTAATGGATCTCGACGAACAGCATTGCCAAGTAGTATTGTATCGGGGGGGTTCCTTATTTGGATTTCGCTTCGCGAGACACCCCACGCACGAATTTGGCACATTGTTGGGAATAGGGAGAAGTTTAACCCTTAGTACTCGGGAAAATTAGGATTTTTAGAGATTGGGTGAGGGGTATCTAGACGGACTAGTTAGGCAGGGTAACTGACTAGGTTATTTTTTTAGGTACGCGTTAGTTGTGCACTATTAGAAGAGGGGTGAGGGGTATCTCATGGGAGTGCGATACCACATATTTTTTTTAAAATATTGCATTTATGCACTTGCAAAATATTTTCACTACTCGGTCTCTGACCCATTTTTCTCTATTTTCCTCTCTTGCTATATATATATATATATATATATAGGTGTCCAGACACAGGGATGCCTGTATGCAGATTCTTTCGAGTCAGACGTTCGCTCCAGCAACTGTGGATGCATGATGGTTTACTGTAGACGCTTCTATCCTTGTAATCTAGATAGGAGGTACTGTAGAACTACTCGGGTCGAAAGCCTAAATTGTATTCATTTATTCTTTACCTCCTTTTATTACGACATTTTGACTTGAATGTATTATGTTAAACCGACTGTTCGGTTATCTTATTTCCTTTCAGTTTTATTTATATAAACTATGTGGATGTTTTGAATTGAATGGTTTGTTTAAAAAGACTAGTTAAATAAAATTTTGACGCCAGCCTAATAGGTTATTAGTAATTAAATTGGTTTTTTGACAGTGATGCTGAGAATGAACCATAGGATACTCCTGTTTTAATTTGGTACAATATTGATCGCCCGATATTTTATTAGGCAGGGTGTCACACATGGTATCAGAGCAACAGGTTCTAGTGTCCTTAGGAATCTGTGTTGACGTACTACACTTTCAGCGTTGCCCTCGATTTGATATAGAGCCTTAGGACTAGGATTGTTGATTCCTCTTATGAGATTTCGTTCTCCTACTATTATGTAAGATTATAGTAAATCTTTCACGCGCTCGTTCGAGACTCGTGTGTTAATCGATGAAGGATGACCACAGAAGACTGTTGTGAAGGCAGCAGGAGGCAGGGCTCAGTTGGAGCTATAAGTTGAAAGTGGAGACCAGGACCGCCAGTAGAGATCACTCTCCTTGTGACAATTATCAAGGATGGTTGCAATGACTACTAAAGTATAGAAGTTATAATCAGCTAAGTACCACTGTAGTAGAGAGGTGCTCAAGTTGAATTACCCATGAAGTAAGTTTGGGAAAAAGTTTAAAAAGGGGTCTTTGATAAAGACCCTACATTGAAGTTAAGTCATGCAGAGGAAATGTAGTTTATTTCAGTGGAAGTAGAAGGCTTGGGAGCTTTGACTTAGAGAAGGGTATGGAAATAACCAAATGTGAAAATTTGAGGAAAAAATTTCACTGGTGGGAGCAATATTGAAAGGGTGGGAACGGTGGTCACTATATTAATGGAAATAGGATGTTTTGCTCATAGAGGGATCCTAAGGATGGTTTTAACCCCGAGTTCCTTTGGTGTATCGCAAATGAAGAGAATACATCTCCCGAATTATTCACTTAAGGATCGGTCAGAGGCCGACAGTGAATATAGAGTTACATGGAGAAGTGAACCTCGTACCAAAGTAAGGTAGGTACAATGAAGAGAGAGTCCTTCAGTGAAATGATAGGATCACTAGTAAATGTTGTTAACACTTATAGAGAATTTGTGTTCGTGGAACCCCATTGGTGGACATCCACCCGGGGAATTCATTGAAATAGGGTTGTTAAGGACAGTATTGGAGTTCCTTCTGATGAAGAAGTTAAGGGAATTATAAAGGTGATTGTAATGATCAAGACTTTAGAGTCTGAGATACTGATAACCTTAACATGGCCAGGGTGGATAGAGATGGGTAATGTTGCAATGTGGAGTATAGAACCACGCGGTTACTCCTGGACCGGTAGGATGTAAAGAACAAGAATGGAATGCTGAGATTGGGCATTGATTAGAGTAGCTCTTGGTTCGGTTAAGACAAGTGTACCACATTTGGGAACCATATAGAGCAGTCAAGGAGATTGGCAGAGTTGTGGTTATGAGTTTCACCTCGGATGAAGGAGGTATATTTTGTATGGCAAGATTGAGTAATAGTACTTTATTTGCCCTATATTTGTGTGTGATTCGAGCTTTGTGGCGGTATCGGTAACACTATATAGTGTATGTCTATGTGTTTTTCCGCGGTAGCGGGGTTCTATTTTCCTTCATTCACTATAAAATCGAGTGTTGATATTTTGAATTTATATCTGGTTTGTATTGCTCATTTTGTGTGTGTTATACGAGTAGTAATGCATTTGTGGATTGTCGGAGCAATAGCAGGCTAGTGATTGCAAGACTATCGTATCCGCGGTTCCAGGGTGGAGCGAGTTTTTATTGCGATTTCTCACCTGGATACAGGTCAAGCTCGCCTGTGTTATATGTCTAGTTGGAACTTCAGTGAGTAGATGTTTCACTAGCATAATTTAAGTGCATGGGGATATGGAGGATTATTTTTTTTATTTTTCATGTCTTGCGTTGACATACCTCCATGACCGACAAAGTTAAGTAGTAGTGTATAGGAAGGGTTCCTTGTTTGGATTTTTCTTGTGAGACGCTCCACGCACGAACCTTAACAACGTTGAAAGTGGAGAGATGTTACTGTATACTAGGATATTGATTTTGGTAGAATTAGCCAAGAGCCATGTGATAACTAGGGGCTAATAAAATTTTATGCGCTGTGGAAAAGCACTGGAAATGGTTCTCTCGCCGCGAATATGTGGGTGAGGCATGGTAAAGGAAATTTATTTAAGTCTTGTAGCCAAGCCTTAATGAAAAGGCAAATTTCGAAGGAAGTATGTTTTGGGTACAATGTTCGTAACACTTTTGCAGAGAGAAGCGTCCCAATTAGTTAGACTTTCCTTTTCACTAAGATGAAATCACATAGTGGTAGATGTACGTTAGTAGGCTAGCAAGATAGAACTTAGGACATCCTGTTGATGTGCCTTAGACCATTATATCTCGATGACTAACAATGCGAGGGAGTAGTGTAACGGGAGGGTTCCTTGTTTGGATTTCTCTTTGCGAGACGTCCCACGCATGAAACCGAGCAAATGTCAGAAGTTGAGAGAGGTCTTGGGCACTAGGGATATAGTTAGGATAGCAATAATTTTATGTGTGTAGGAAACACACCAATCGTAAGGTTATTAGGAAGTAAAGCAAGTAGGACTAGTGGCGTAGATATAGAAAGATTATTAAAAGTTAACCACGAGAATATTGGTGGGTTAACCTTGAGAATGATTGGAATCCCAGGTAACGGAAGAATTGAATTTTGTGGGTTAAGAAAACCCATATGTGAGTATTACGCCGAGGAAATGAGGCCCATTATTTAGAGAGAGTATTACGTGTCGGACGTTTACAATGGTAGTGCATTTAAGCACGGTCCATAAAGGTGTATAGGCACCTAGGTAAGTTGGTTTTATATACCGTCTTAGATATAAGGGGGGGTAGTATGTAAGGATGAAGTATATATTGTGGGATAGTTATACGTGTGATTGAAGGTCGTTGGATGGAACGTCGTAGGAGGTACGCGCCAACCCAAGGGTGTAGGTGCAACGAGATTTAGTACACTTAAGATAAGCGAGTAGATGACGGGTGTAGTCGAACGTTCAGGTAATGACTTTTTGGAAGGAGTTAGATGTCCTGACGTAGTTGAGTGGACACTTGAAGTAGCGAACTTCCGATGGGATCAACAAGTTAGAGCGGCGGTTATAGTCCTGTTTCCTTTGGGTGAGCTTATAAAAGCACTAGGCGGGATGTGACGTGAGAGTCAACTTTACGACCGAGGTAGCGTTGTAACATATAGAGATTTAATTAAGCTAGTGTGTTAGAATATACGCCTCGAGTATCATTAATAGGTACATGGTAGGACACCATTGGGTAGTACCATTTTACTTCAGTGTATTAGGACGTTGTGATTTTGGTGATTCGGGTTGTATCTGAATTTCGAGGGAAAAATATTGTTATAAGGGGGGAGTATGTAATACCCCGCACTTTTATGGACATTTAAAATTCATAAGTATGTATAATTTAAAAAATTGACGAATTATCGTGAATAATAATTTTTGGAATTTACGTGGGTTCGATGACTTTCGGTGTGTGTTATATTTACTTTTGGAATTAAGTAAATGAGTTGAAGTATTTTATTATATGTCGCAGTTGGGTAAAACGACAAAGGAGGATATTTTAATTGGAAAAACTCAAATCGAGATGAGTTGTGTTTAATTAGTGAATTGTAGTTAAGTGACTCAGATGGAGATTTTGAGTTTGCGGCAGGTTTCGGAATGGCCGAGATAGTCAGAATAAAGTATCCGGGGGTCGTCGTTGGGTTTCGAGAATTTTTGGACCAGTAGAGACTCGTAATTGAGTAAACGAGTCATTTTTGGGTTTATAAGGGACAAGCCCTTATTTCTCACTTATAAGACTCAAGAGAGTGAGAGAAAAGAAAGAAAGAAAAGAGAGAAATAAGGGAAAGAGAAGAGAGGAAGGAAAAAGGGAGAAAAAGGGAGATTTCGGCCAAAACTCCGCGGGATTCGACTCGAGGTCGTCGAATTTTATCCTCCAGGAAAGTGTTTACTTGCTTTATTCAATTTAGTGTGTATATCTCGTATCATAATTGGTAAATTATGTGATTTTGTGGTTAGAACCCTTAAAGTAAATTTGGAAAAATTTGAGTATAAGTTTACAAATTGATGTATTGTAAACTCTAAATGATTTCTAGGGTTAAAACCATGTTAATGGAGTGTAAAATTGAATTGTAATGGGAGAAATGTCAAAACTAGGGTTTTTATGGCTTTAAGGTTTAAACCTAAGAGAAATAGTTTAATACCACAAATCCATTGATGTATTAGTTAGAAATCAATGTTTAAATGATTGTAGTGTTATTGGTTAATACTAGAAACCATATAAATGGAGTTTGGGATGTTATTTGGGATTTTAGAGAAGATGGAATCGCCCAAACTGTGAGCCTCGAACTGGGCAAATCAATACCAAATCGATTCGCATAAGGAGAACTGGGGCACTGTCTCAGGTCGAATCGATTCGGGTTGAGAATGAATCTATTCGCCTCTGGAGACCTATCTACAAACCCTTTTCCTAACCGATTCGAATTTTATCCGAATCGATTCGCTTGTCCCTTCAGCGCAAGACAAATTGCAAACCCTTCAGCGCAAAGCATTTGCCAGTGTTATGCTCATGGTCTTTATGGAAGCTGCAATATTTAGTTATGTCCCTCGTATGAGGAGGGGACTTAAATTTCTTAGGCCAGTAAAGAAATTTGTCTTCTTTGATGAGTTCCAACACCTCTTCAATTTCGTAAATCAGTGGAGTGTAGGCTTCAAAGCCCCTTTCTATTTTTTCCACTTTCCTCTTTTGACTCCTTTCTGCGGCCAACTATGATGCGAAGGACTCTATGTTCTCGGCCAAGATGGATGGGACAACTGCCTTTGGTACTTCTGCAGCTTTTAGCATTAGAATCCTTTGGGTCATGAAGTTGACCTAAGTCTCGAGCAAGGCATGGTTGTCATACAGATGATTGAGGTGGTTATACAGCTGAGCAATCTCATTTCTCATCTCTACACTTTGAGTGGATTCTCCTTTAATTTATTCTTTGTTATTCTTTAAAATATATATGCTCTGAGATAAAAACTAGCAAGAGTGAGTGATGAAAGAAATGTAGAATTAACCAAGTACAATAAGGGTGTGTAATGCTAAAATAATTATGCTACTATGGCCGCGGCATGCTGAGCATGTGAGGTCACAGCCGCGGCCTCTTCCAAAAACCATAATTTAATCCAAAGATAGTTTTTTTGGTGTCCTCTCAAGTGAAATATAGCTATGAAGCATTCTCCATAAGGGCTACGGCACTCGGGCCATTTCTTGTCAGGTCGCACCCTGCTTTCTACTGCATGATGTGATTCCAATGACCCTCCAAGCTGGGCCCAAACCATTCAGCCATTATGAAAAACAAACCTACTAGGGGTCTACTAAGGGAAGACCGATCCTCTCAAGTGCTCCAAAAATGGCACAATCATGGTAGAAAACTGTAGATCATAGGCTGAGAAAGTGGCAAACGAGTGAATAGAACTCATCCCTAGTTACGCACCTTTGCGAGGCTATTGCCTTTCGCATTTTTTTCAGCGTTATCTTGGTAAGGTAACATCATCGGGGTTTGAAAAAATATATCTATGGTCATAAGAAGAAGACCCATGGACAAATATGAATAAATGTGATTCCCATTTAAGGGTGTATATACAGAATACAAGTTCAATAACCAAAATTCGCCCATCAGATGATGACACAAAGGATCCCCGTGAATGAAATAAGGTGTTAAGAACCACAAAATATAGAGAAACAAGATTGAAATGCCTCGGTTCCCACAGAGGGTGCTAGATTATTGATACGAGAAATCAGACACACGCACTCTCATACTAGAAAATCAAGTGCAGAATAAACGTAAAGCGTGAAAAGAGACAAAACTCAAGATATAGAGTGGTTCAGCCATAAAAATGGGCCTACGTCCACTATGTTGCTCCATTCTCATTATTTGAGTTGTTAAATACAAGTTTACAATACCTTAGGATGAGTACATGGGAGAAAAGGGTAGAGAATCCATGTAAGAAGTGGTGTTGCTATACTGTGAGTGGCCTGAGATCGGCGCGGCTGCGGTAGGGGGTTAACCCCCAAGTTCGGTAGTCTCTAGTGTGAGAGAGGAGAGTTGAGCAGGGCTTTGCCTTGATCCTTTTTATTTTGGTCCCTCCATAATGTGGTGAGCACCTCTATTTATAGGAGTAATAGATGTGACATCACGTGCCAAAAGCACATTACAAGTGGATAAGTAGATGAATATAGTCCTTCTAGAACCTTGGACTGGAATATGGAGCATACATTCCGCGCCCTGTGCGATCCCAGGCATGGAATGTATGTGACGCGGTCTGTATGTACACAGGCAGCGGCCTGTGCGACACGACAATAAAATAGGTATGGCATGAGGTTGCGACTTATGTGAACCCATCTCACAGCCTATCAGGAAGGCGTCGTAACCTGTTTGTGCCCAGGCTATGGTAAATGATTATCCAATGCTGGCAAAGCAAGCCTAATAGGTGTATGGTCACGGCTTGTTTGGACCCAGGCAGAGGGCTGTAGCGAGTTCCTTCCGCGGCAATGAGGACTAATTTTGGCATATCATATATATATATATATATATATATATATATAATGCTCTTATGCGGACTAGTCCACATTTTAAGAATGCGGACCGGACATGTGTCACCTGATGGTGTGCCTAGAAATTATCGCCTAAATTATAGGCACACACTCTCTCTTTTCTGGGCTAACCGACAGGTGACACATGTTTGGTCCGCACTCTTAAAATATGGACTGGTCCGCACAAGAGAAGGACTGTATATATATATATATATATATATATATATATATATATATATATATATATATATATATATATATATATATATATTTCCATACAATCCCTATATCCAATATGAATCTCAAATAAGTACAAAAAATTCCCAAGATAAAAAAAAAATCAAGCAAATTCAAAATTAAAATAAAAAATAGTACAAAAATAATCATTTACATAACCACTAACGTTCCACATAAAATCTGGGTGATGCGTCAGAGGCTCCCTTAGGAGGATCTGAGTATCTTCCACGGGCCTTGCGCAATGACACATTATCTCATCCCCCATCCGTCTCGCACCCCAGGTGACCACCTCAATGTTGGCCCAATAATTCTCAAGTGTTATGTTCACGAAGGCCATGTCTTCTCAATCACACACAAACTCTTAATTGTTTTCAAGAGATAGAGATTGGAAAATGTAATATTTTGTAATGTGATGTAATTGTTCAGTATTAAAGTTGGCTAATTTCCGTGATAAAACATTTTATTCATTGTGTCATTTGAGCCACATAGTCTAAATACGATTGAGTGAGGTACATTAATTTGGATTGCATTGACATTTTAATTTGAGCATCATGCAAGATGCTCAATAATAGCACTAATTCCATTTCAACATGATTTGGAGACATATCATTTTAATATTTCTGTAACTTAGTTTTTGGCTACAAACATGCTCAAGTTATTTTTCAAAATGTGCATTTTAAATTAGATGAACAAGTGATATTTTTTCTTAGAGTCTTGTGTAAACCATTTTAAAAACTGGCCAAGCTTTTTGTCTAAAATTTGAGGCATTTTATGGATTTTGTGGTCAAAACTTTCGCACGGTCCTTATTGGACCCATTTTCACTAAACTGTTTACACAATCCAATATTGATGCATGTGCATGGCTGCACCAAGGTTTTAGTATTGCCTAAAATAGGGCTCATGATGGAGCATATTTTAAAAAAATCTATAAATAGGTCATTTTCTCTCCCATTTAAATATATCTGAAACCTCATAACTCAAATATATTTCTGAGAGCATTTTCGAGGTTAAGAGTATTTTACTTTGCTTATTTATTCCAATTTCACTTATTCCCTCTAAAATTGAGAAAACTTAGATGTATGCTTAATCTATGCTTTTGATAGAGAATTGAAAGTGTTTTAGATCATATCCACATGGCCATGTTCAATTCAAAAAATAATTACACATGAATTTAATATCTATCACTCCTAGATCTAAAATTATAGGTGCTTGATTCATTGGAGGAATATGAGAATGGCGTGACACCAAGGAGAAGAGTATAGTTTCTCATTAGCTTCATGAATCTCAAAGTGGATATAAATTTTTAGGGGGGAAGTTCGAACTCCATAGGTAACTACTCTCGAGGGAATGTATGAGAGGTACCATATTGCTTTGTATAAAACTTTTTTCAAGCGAAAATAAAAGCGTGTGTCGAGGTCGTATACCTTTTGGGGTGTGTGTGTGTTGGGGGGGGGGGGGGGGGGGGGAGGGTTCCTCATAAAATATTTCATGTGTATGTTTGTGATATTTATATGTTTAATTTCATACTTTGATCACACACTACATGTTGTTCATATCTAGATCTAGTGTAATTTGCTAAAATGAGGATTCAGTGTTAAATTCTAGTTACTCTCTCTAAATTTTCCTAATTAATCTTGTTGTGTAGTTGATTCAAGAGATACATCACATCATATAGTTAATTCATGTGCTAGGTTAATTGAATTTTCATAATAATTCAAATTGAATAAAAAATTGGCCATGGTATGCGATCAAACATATTCACCTCCTCTAGGTTAGTTTTAGAGTTAACACTTTTTTTAAACACACATCCTCAACTAGTATTAGAGCGGTTGTATTTTATTTGTGTTCATCGCTTATATATCTTATTTTCTTCTGAGTATATCTAGCTTTTGTGTTTTATGATGAATTTTTATTGCCCTAATTTGCATAGTAATTATAGTCATATGCCTTTAAGTCCTAATCAAAGGATGAATCTTTTAAAATTCAAAATAGAAAAGAAGAAAAATAAATCTTCTCATTATTCATCAAAATTAAAGTATATTGATAATGAATTTGAGGAATGTGATGATATTGAAAGTGTCAAATCATCGTGTCAAGACAAAAATGAGTTAAATTCTTAACTTTTCAAAATGAAAAGGTTGAATGTTAAATTGGCTAATCAATACAAACTCTGTGGATAAGAAAAAGAATATTTTAAGGAGTTTGAAAAGACTAGTCAACTTGCCAATCAAATGATGAAATGATTGAAAAATAGAAGGGTGAGTTTATATGCTTGCCTTGTGCTTTGAAAAAGGATATCAGTGTCTTCATAGTTCAAAATTTAGATATGAAAATTTTAACTAGCAAAAAAAGTTTTGATTTAAAAAAAATCAGGATTATTGAACAAGAAAAAAGTGATTTAACTCTTGAACCTGAAAGGGTAAAGATAGAGATTTTTATATGTGAAGCTTTTAAATGTGAACGTTAGAAGAGACTTTTGTTTTTAAAAAATTAATTTGACTTATTTAAAATTTTGAAAACCAAGTCACCTTATTCTCAAGTTGACACATCGAGTGTATGTTCATCACTTAATTCAAAGGATACCAATTATTTGATGTTGAAGAAAAATGAGAAGAAACAAAAAGTGAAAGAGAATGTTTAAATGGAAAAAAATCGATCAAAATGTTTTATCATAAAAAATCACTCTTTCACATTTTATCATAAGGAAGGACATTGAGAATCTTTTTTCTACAAATTGAACAATTTTAAAAAAAAACATGGCTCTAGTTCCTTGCAATTAATTAAGGAAGAGGATTTTGTTCTCGGAGATGTCTTTTATAGAAACAAGTTTGCTAGACGTCAAGATGGAAAACCAAGACCTTTGCCATATGTACCCCAGGATAAATCATGAGACAAGAAAAATGTGAGAAATGGTGTGAGAAGAAATGTTGCCTTTTTCAATGTACAATGCAACACAAATAAAGCACATAAGTTCTTAAGAGAATGAAACTTAGGTTCATTGACAATAGGAGAAAATATTTTTGGAGAGATTTCATTGATGAGTTATGTGTCAAGTAAGTGAGTTGATGATACGTATACTTTCCTAGTGGAAAATAGAGGTGAGTACTGATATGAATTTTTCAGAACTAAACCTAGACCACATACTTATATTCTGAGGACTGATCATAAGTATCCTTTATGAGTTGAGGGCTTTATGACCTATGAAGGACATTTCTCTTAATATTGAGGTCCATTGTGTACGTCACAAATGGTGGGATGCTAGTATTGAGGTCTCTAAGCTTCGTTATAGAGATGCATTGGAGAGAGTGGGTATTATGGGAGATTAAAGATGTAGATGAGGCCTATGACACCACTATTGTCCTTTGTTTTACGATAATTATTATTGTGATGGGTTGGTAGTGGTATGGCAGAGGTTAGAGGTTGACATTAGGACCTATATTCTCGTGTGAGTGAAGTTAGATAGAATGAAGAGCCTCAAAATACTAGTAGTTAACTATAGGGTCATAAGAAATTCATCGTTTCTTTTACTCATAATTTCAAGGGGAAAGACTTATCCATAATGCAAGTTGGGGGTGAGAGCGTAACTAACGACCAAGATTTTTATCATAATGAGATTACATTGGGAAGTATCTCACATTGAGTGTGAAAAGGGGATGAGAGTACTAATGCGACATGCCTTGGGTCGGAAGGTATTACGGCATTATCCCTTGGGGGATATAAAGGATCCCCTGGGGATGGTTTGAAGTCTTCACTCTTGACTCTATCAATGATCTATTTCTCTTTAGATTTTTGAGAAAAAAAAACTATTCTCTTTCTTTTCCTTCATTAAAAGATGACTTCAGAATACATTTCCCCCTCAAAGGTTTTATATACCATACCATTCCCTACAATTGGACCTCATATTTACCTTCCTTAAAACGCAGATCAATAGGTCGGGGTCTCATCCCAACTTCCCACATAGACTACTCATACTGTCTATTTAGTAATTAATTACACGGGGCCTCACGATCCTAACTTCTATAGTAAATCCCAAACCGCATCTCGAATCATTGAGCGGGACCTAGTGGAGATCATGTAAATGTACCAAATTTTCGAGTCTGTTATTCCGAGGGATGTAAGACCTAAGGAGAGACCATAATTTCTAGTGTCCAAGACTGTATATATTTTAATAAGTAATTATTTTAATATGAACCCAAGTTTTCTCTACCTTTTCTGATGGTGAGGATTATGAAAGAAATTGGGATATCCATTTTCTCATCTAGTGAAAAATTCTTGGAAGTATCTCATTGCCGCAGTATTGGACTCCCGAGAGTCCAATAAATGCAGAAATGATTTCACTCCATCCCAGTTCTTTAAACTCTACAGGGTCCAAGAGAAAAGAAAACCCAAAGATAGTGGGTTGAATTACTTCCCCCTTAATGCTCACTTTGTCTTTGCTAGGGATAGGCACAACACCCCAGAGTATTGAAAGGAGGGGTTCTTTCATTGGGGGGTGGGCCACTCCTAATGCAGCGGAGAAAATCAATAGACAGACAATTTAGTGTACCCATTCATTTGGGGGTAAATCAGTTTCTACCTCTGAAATTGTATTTTAACTCATTTTTTGTTAATGAAGATTGAGGCTTTGCCAATGTATTTTCTTTTTGTGGTCTTTTTTGAGCTTAGCAAGAAGAAGGGGGATTGGATGATTGAGGCATTGAAGTTGGCCTCTATTCCCTTTGATGGCTTCATCAGCCCAGGGCTCCTATTTAATAATGGGATTGGGCATAATTCCAAAGGCATGGCATCAGAAGGTGAACAAGAGAATCCTAAGATAGTGGTTGGGGAGTCAGGGGGGCTGAGCCCTTTGCTCTGGTACTGTAATGCCCCGTAATTCTAACGCATTTATAAAAATTGTAAACTTTATGATTTATGATTATATGTCCATGCAATAACATATGATGCCATTATTTATAACTTCATATCTTATATGGGTTATAAATTATTTGAAATTAGAATTGTAATTGGAAATGATTTATATATTATTTAACAAGTAATGGAATTATTGAATTTGGACTTGTACTGTGCAGAGGATGATATTTAATATGGTAGTTAAGGTTGAAATTTTCTACATGTAGAAGGTCTGGGTATGACATATAATGTTAGATTTTTAGCCTATGGGTTGGTATATGACTTGGGATATGTTTTAGGCCATTTAAAGTTGTAATTGGGATAATTTAGTTGGGGTTTAGATTATCCCTAGGCCTAGTTTAGTGGATGTTACGTTATTAAAGTGGTTAGAAATAACTTACACATATATTTTACCTTTTGAGAGAAAATCTTAAAGACTAGAGACAAGGAGACAACTTGGAAACAAAGAATTGTCGCATTGAGCTTGGAATTCATCTTTGGATTTGAGGCAAGTTTACTTATTATATTAACATATGTGTTTTTTGTAATAGTATAATTATTAATTGGATTCTAAACCTAATTCAATTCATCTGAAACTCTTGGTAAATTAATCAACTATTAGGTTATTAGTCAGGTAAATGATTTAAGATGAAATTGAGATAATTCATCATCTACTTGGATTGGAATTTAACTAGAATTGTTAGGATGTTGTTCTATAATGTAAATCAATCAAAATTCCCTTGATAATTGAATGAATTTGATAACAAATATGAATCTAATTGATCAAATATAGAAAACAAGGGCTCTTGGGTAAAAGTGGAGTTTGTCTCTTTAATTTATGTTAGAACCATGTATAACCCTTAGTTATATATTGGAATTCATGTTAGGACATTTTGGTATAAAGGTATTTTGGCTTAAGAATTATTAAAATCTCAAAAGTGAGGTTTTGGGGGGTTTTAATGGTGGATTTTACAAGCTGAAGAAGAAGATATGAGTAAATATCATTTGAACAGGTCGTACATAAGATTTTAAATATCTCATAATCCCATTCAAACAACCTGCGAACGATAATGAAAATATGAAATTGTAGATATTATAATAAGGATTGTGGGATAGTACCATTTCGATATCCCGGTAGCTAAAGACGAGTTATACCGTGGGCTAAACGACGAAGAGCACTACAATATTATAGTTCCATAGGCCAGGAGACATTGTCACTTTGGTATACCAATAAAAAGCGAATGTCTTAACTTGGATTGTGCGACAGTGCTACTTAAGTTCTCCAATAAATATAGATGAGTATTACCCAGGGTTTGGTGATGATTACACTTTGGTATTCCAATAGAGAGCGATAAGCTTACTCTAGGCAGTGCGATAATGCCACTTTGGTACTCTGGTAGATCAAAATGAATTGTACCTTTGGCCGAACGACAGAACCATTTTGGTATCCTAAAACAGAGCGGCCATTTTACCCAGGGCTGTGCGATATCACCACTTCAGTACTCTGGTAGTTAGTTAAAAAATAATTGGTACGAACTGTACATATGTGGATATACACAAAGAGATGTGTTTCTGGATGAGATGTATATACTTTAAAAGTATGTAATAAGTATTTATGAGTATTCTATTTAAATGACGAATATGTAATCATGGGGTTCATTTGATCCCAGGATTAAACGGTTGTGATATCTAGGGATGTTAGGCTTAGGATAACTTAAAATATATAAAAGACGAGAGGAAGATGTGTATTTATATTGTAGGCCAAAATTAGTTATATTCTCTCACTGAGTAGGGTTGCTGTTAATGTTGTTGATTTACCATTTTAAGGACATATGCCACATTTGTAGACCCACCCCTGACCCAGTCCTAATCTACTTCACGTTTTTGTTCAAGTAGAATATAGTATCGAGTCTTCATGCTCATCCTCCTATATTTATTTATATCATTTAGTCAAATTATGTTAAGTCAGATTCAGTTGGTATTTTTATGCCATTTGATATGGGTTCTTTATTGAGGCAGTTGTAGCACTTTATGGTTCTATTACTGTATTTGGTTGGTATCATAGATGATGTTGTTCACCTATTTTATGTTCAGTTACTTATGTATACACCCCATCCTAGTACCCCCCCAAAGCACCTCCTTAGGTCCCTAACACTCCTCCACTCACCATAAACCCTAGGTCCTACTTAGAGTACTAATATGGAGGCCACCGGATGCTCTTGGGCCCCATTTGACTCCGGTAAACTCTCCGACCTGAGTGAAGATCAATTAAACCTTAAAGGGTTCTGAATTCCCTTTCCAACGATATGTTACGAGCATAAATTGACCTCACGATTCGCACAAATGATGCCTTTTACTCTAAGTACTAATATAGAGGCCACCATACGCTCTTGGGTCCCGTTTGACCCTGGTCAGATCACATACCTAAGAAAAGATCAATGAAACATCGAAGGGATATGAATCCCCTTTCCAACAGTCCGTGTTATGCACGAATAGACCTCACAGTTTTCACAAACGATCTAATGTACTCCAGAGGCCATCGGGTGCTTTCGAGCCCCGTTTGACTTTGGCCAAATCTCCAAACCTAGCGAATCCCAAGGAAATCTCGAAGTCGCTGAATTCCCTTTCCAACAGTCCATGTCATGCTCGAATCGGCCTCATGGTTAGCACAAATGACCCATTTTCCTACGATAACCCCTTGTCTAGAAACCATCGAACGCTTTTGAGCCCCGTTTGACATGGTCAACTCCCGAACCCAGGATTGGCTCAATGGATTCTTTAAAGGGCTCTAAATTCCCTTTCTAACGGTTCTAGATGTGCGTGATTCTATCTCATGAATTTCATTTTTCCCCTATTTTTTCAAAAATGCTCATTTCAAACTACCTATAGGCACTCAAGACCCCTTGCCTATCAGCAGGGTGTACTTTCCTTGCCTAGTAAGGAAGGCACTATGCCGATAGTTAGACCATGGGACATGTCAATCGTCACCCCTAACCCTAAAGTGCACTACAAAAGGAGCCTTGACCTCACTCTTGAAAGAGGTCCCTTTCCACAGTCAGCAAGCATTCCCTCGAAATCAGGGCATTTTTATAACTAAAAAAGTATTTTCAAACATTGCCCCACCTCACTTTCCTACCATACTTATTTATCCACCTCATCCTACCATACCATTACAAAAATCATCCTACGTACTTTTCAAATTCAGCAATACAAGTCCCCTTGGAGGTTCATCTCTAACTCTCTCTGAGATTATTGATTTTAGTGTTATTATTCGCTTTATTATCATTTTGTGACATCTTTTAGTTTTGTTTCATTACCTCAAACCAAATCATATTCACCTTTTATTATTAGTATTTCACAAAAATTATTTATATAAAAACCCAAACAAGATGAAATGAGAGTTTTCTTATAAATTCAAAAAGTAAGACTTCCTTATTTTTTCACACTTGAACACTTTTTTCTCGAAAGCACTCAAAATGATTGTTAAATTTGGGTTTATGTTTTGAACTGCAACCCTACGCTATTTTTTAGGTGCGTGGACTTTGATGCCACTTGGGCTACGTAGGCATATGGGGACAATCTCAGGATTCAAGTCAGCCCTTTCCATTTTTTATCGTTTATACCCTATTATATCTATTTTGTGAGTCTTGAACTCCCACATATTTGTGTCTCATCTGACATGAACATTCACTTTTTTATAGCGATTCGTGATTCGTTGAACACTCACATCATATGTTTTTGACTATTTTCATGTATACTCCTACAGATGACTATGCTCCGTCCATTTCATGAAGTGAGTCAGACAATCATTTATCTTATTATTTATATTATAGACATGTACACACACATCACGAAAAAAAGGAGAAGATCAACATAGGCCATGAGAGGCCAAAATGGCGGAATGGGTGCCTAACACCTTCCAATTCTATAACTTAGTCCCCGGGCCTTTGAATCATTTAATTTTATATCCATCAGTATGACCTTAAAGACGTTCTTTCGAGGAGGCTACATTTGTTTGCTTGTTTTGAGAAAAATAGGTTGATAACTCCATCCCTTTATGTTATCCCCATTTTACGAAAGCTAATTTTATATTTGAGGCAGTCTGCAAAGACATCGACATGCATGGAAGAAAGAGGACCTCCATATCCTCGAATCACCCACATGTGCATGTCTACAAAGGGGAACTTTTCCCAATTCTCCCTCGTCCTCAATTTCAAGACAAGCCTATGCCAGATGAATCCGATCGTGATGTCCATAGTGGCAACTCCACCGGGGACTTTCCATAGGACTAGACTCTATTTTCACATTGGTGTCATGTCTTTACTCTCCTGCTTTTCTACATGTGTACAGATGCCTCCCCTTATATGTTCCCTTTTACTCCTATGCCTATTTCTTGTATATTTATCTCATGTTTATCTTTATATTGATCTCTTCTCATGTATATATCACAATTCACTGACTTGCACATGCTCACCATGTTTCACCTTACAGCCACTTCTATATATTCTCTGTGTTCACTTCACACACTCGCACTTGTATATAATCTCACTTTTACTTACATGCTCCACACAACACTTTAGATTATTCATGTTTAGCTTCACCAACACACACCTCACTTCTTCTCACTTGTATATATCTCCGTGCCCACTGATGGAGCGGGATTTCTTTGCGGCACGAAAGTCACCTACGCGCCAATCATTTTGAATTCGGCTCACCGACTTGATACAAAAACCTAAACTATGACTAAACTCTTTTAAGGGTGTATATCATCCAGTCCGGGTATCGAATCCACAGAGAAATGTGCTAAAATTTAAACGGTTTAATACTTATGGAATAAAAGTGTAAAAGATAGTTTTAACAAAAAGTAAAAGATAACTAGGTGAGTGTATTTAAACTAGACTAACAAAAGGGAATAAGAACTATAGGTTGTGTCAAATATCCCTCACCTTAAGTTAATTAGTATAAATGATTACATGGGTCGACGAGTCTATCAAGATTGTGTCTGATTTCGTCAATTAATTAAATCAAGAGTTTTCACACCCCTAAATTTTCATAAAAGTCTAATACAATTTTGGCGTCAACAAATACCCCAAAAATTACACACGCAAGGTCATAAATACGGGGCATACATGATATGCCTCGTTAAATCTCCTAGACATAATAAGTAGGACAACCCAATCAAGATAAGAACTACACAACTCCATTACCAAAGAAAAGCAACTAAATTAACCCTAGGTGAGTTCAATCTAACACAACCTAGATTAAACTAGCTAGAAAGCATGATTAAAATCATGTATTTAAAGAAAGCAAGTAAATAAAGCAAGAAGTAAAGAAATGGAAGCTTGGATAAATGGAGAAGATAATGAATATTGTTATTAGACAACCGCGATGGACGAACCCACTATACGAGCAAATCCCAGGAGGGAGAAAATGCCACACTCAAAAATCTCCAAACCCTAGCCTCCCAAACCCTAACATTTGAGTGCTAAAAAACGCTTGAATTTCTCGATCGCATATCTCTTTATGGAATTAGCCATCTCGAGCCTTATTTAGGGTAAGCATGTATTATTCCAATCCTTTTGGTAATTTTAATGATAATTCTCAAAATCCCCCTACCCCTATGAATTTTGGTCAATACTTACATACCCAAAAAATTGCAAATTCAAAAATGTCTTTCGGTGAGTATAACGAAAGTGAACTTATGGATTATGGAAATTTTGGGAATGATTATTCCAATGTTGGGCCTAAAAATCCTCATGATAAGAAATTTGAACAAATTGCAATAGATTTCAAAATTCTTATGTTAATGATTTTGATTGTAGTTCCGAGGATGATTTTTAAAGTCCTCATTTACAAGAATCCGCACCTCCGCCTATGACTTTCGGTGAGGTCTTGCGCATGCTTGAAAATGAGAAAATTGAAAATCTTTATTGGGCAGAAAATCATTGTTGGGAACATGAGTTGGATTGATTATTTGAATCTGATGACGATTTTTCTTTCGAGACTTTTGAAGAATGTTTTGAACCAAACGAGGAATTGATGCCTAGTTTGGAACAAACCATCCTTCACTTGGCCCATGGCATGTAGTATCTATTTTCAATGAAATGATTTCTTCTTTAGTCTCCAAAGAATAAAGTTTCATTGGAAATGATCATATCTCCTTTGAAATTGCAACTTTAATTGAAGATAACTCATCTCTTAAGTTTGAAATTATTTCCTCCTCCTTTTCATTCTTCGTTATCGAACTGTCACAAGTATCCCGCTCATTAAAGGAGGAAAAATGTATTTTCACAAATTATTTAAACTATTTAAACTTTTAAATTGAATTCACCCTAGGATCACATAGGACTTTATAGGGTTGCAATGTAGGTTTGGATTTAAGGGTACAAAATGAAAGGATTATGTACGGATTCAAAGTTGTTGAGGGATGAAAACTCAAGATAAAGGAAAATAGTGGGCAATTCCAAAATTGGAAAATAACTTCCATAAAATCCCAACCGTTTTTGTCCAGTGGTTAGGTTATCTGGCTTTCACCCAGAAGACCTGGGTTGATCCATGGCAACGTTTCCATTTGATGGAGCGGGATTTCGCTATGGCGCGAAAGTCATCTACGTGCCGGTTGTTTTGAATTCGACGAACTAACTCAATTTAAAAACCTAAACAATGAATACACTCTTTTAAGGGACTATAGCGGCCAAATCCGGGTATCGAATCCATAGAGAAATGTGATAGAATTGAATTAGTTTACTACTTCTAAAATAAAAGTGAAAAACGTCATTTTAACAAAATGTGAAAGATAATCTAGGCATGTTTATTTAAACTAGATTAACATAAGAGAATAAAAAATATAGGTTGCGATGGATATCCCTCATGTAAGGACATTATTTTACATTTTTCGTTCACAATTGAGTATGTTGTATACCGCTACAACCGTCGAAGAAATATTCAAGACAATTCAAATAGAAAGACGGATCCGAATGTCAAAGTTCTTCAAACACAAGCCTCAACAAGATTGATTTGGATAAGGTTGAATTTGAAGTTCTTTAAAGTTTCATTTAAAAGTGTTGGGATGATTTTCTAAAAATTTACTTTTTCTTTAAAATAAAATTTATTTTTTAAGGACCGAACTGAACCGATAGACCTATAGCTGAACCGGTCTGCCATACGGTCTCACCGAACAAAAGTGATGTGCTTTTCTTGATCGGTTCGCTGCAGTCAATTTGTTGCACCGACTCAGATTTTTTAAAATTCTATAAATACCTATTTTGGTGGTGTATTTGTTTAAGACTTTTAGAGAACGCTTTTAGAGTCCTAATACATCAAGTCTTAATATTTTAAGTCCCAAGACACCTTTTTGATTCACACAAAACATCCCATGTACTTTTGTGAATCTTTTAGGGACCCAAGATTCAACTTTGTTGAAGTTTCTCTTTGTGGAGTGGTATCTCAACTGCTGATCTAGGTGCCCTTTGAGGTAGGTAATGGGCTGACGTGACTGCGTGTCAATTGGGAGCACTCGTGGGTGTTCCTGGGTTGATTCGGACTTCGTGTCTATGTGAGTTTTCTGAGGATAATCCATTGCAGATTTTGTTGTGTATGTAAGTTGCAATTTATTTTACACAGTGAAATAAGGTTTTCCCTTTGGGGATTTTTCCTGAAATCTGTGAGTTAGCTATTTTATTTGTGATGGTTTGACACACACACACACACACATGTAGTTGCATGTTTAGGAGCTGAATTAATTTAATTTAAAAATTGACTCAAATTAAATAAGTTTAAATTAGGAATTTGCGAGTTTATTCAAATAGGTATCACACAGTGCATTTATAAATTGGTATCAGAGGAGGTTACTCTACTTTATTGAGTGATCCTTGTTTTTTGAAAAATTTGCGTGATATTATATTTTTTAAAATCTGATTTTTAAAATTTTTCGCAATGTTTTCAAATGAAAACTTATATAATCGGTTGCCAATTTTTTACGAGTCTAATTATGCTTACTGGAAAGCCCGCATGAAATCACATTTAAAAGCAATTGATGAAAGATTTTGGGTTGTTTGTGAAAGAGGCTGGACTCCTCCCACTGTCATCGCAAATAAGGTCATGAATTTAAAGCATGTGTCAGACTAGACTGAGGATTAGTTTAAGTGGAGCACGTTTAATTCACGAGAGCTTAGTGGGATTTCTGGTGTTGTCATTCCTGAGGAGTTTCGATGCGTTATGACATTCACGTCTAAAGAAGCGTTCCATGTTTTTCAACTCACCCATGAAGGAACTAACGCGGTCAAATAGTCTAAAATTTAACTAATCAATTTGAGATAATAAGCATGCTTGAGACTGAGTGTTTTGATAACTTTTATGCACATTCGTCTGACGTTGTCAACACTAATTTTAATCTGGGGAGCCTATACCTAATGCATGAGTGGTTAAAAATATTTTAACATCACTTCCAAAATGGTTTATCCCTAAAGTAACTATTTGGAATACCTTAGGTAAATTGAGTCATCTGAAATTAGTAGAGTTAGTAGGAGACCTCCAGACGTATGAGATTGACATGTTTCCCGACACTGCCAAACCTAAGGATAAAGGGATAGCACTTAAAGCCCAAACTAGGAAAGAAAAGGAAGGGTCCACGAGTGATAAGAAAAATAAAGTGAAATTATGTGAGTCCAAGTCTGAAGACGAGTCTGATTTTGATATGGACAAGCTTGCAAAGAATTTCAAAAGGAAAGATAAGGTCAAAGAAAGATAATTTTTCAAAATAAAATTCTTCCAATAAATTTTTTTTTCAGAAAAAGAAAGATAAGGCCAAAGAAAGCGGCAAGAAAGAGAAAGAGGGCGATGGGGATTTAGAAAAAGTGACATGTTTTGAGTGTGATGGCAAAGGGCATAAGTCGTTTAAGTGTGCCGCTTGACTTAGGAGAAAGGGAAAGAAAGTTGTTATGTCAGCCGCTCTTAGCGATAGTGAAGATGTGAAAGATTTCGAGGATGAGTCTTCATAAGAAAAGTTTGTTACTTTTTCTTCTAGTAACATGATCATACCCAGTTTATCTCACGACATTGAGGACACTTGTGTACGTGATACCCCTGAGGAGGATTTGAGTGTTTATACCAAGTCTGAGAGTGAGTACGCTAGTGAGGGTGATAGTGAGCTCCACATAGCTTTTAAAGATTTGTATACCGAGACCTTGAAAAAAAATAATTAAACAAAGACCTAACTTTTAGGGTGATTGATTTTGAGAGAGAGATATAGAGTTTGAGGGGATTTGAGGCTTCGGCGAGTCAACTTGAGAAGGTGAAGATTAATTTGAGTGAGCAGTTGACCGTCATGAATCGGGAGAAAAGTGAACTTATAACCCGCATGTCACAATTAGAGAGATATCTTAAACACGCCTTGGACTTTAAAGTCACTTTAAAGAATGCATCTAAGAAGGTTGGAAAGATGGTTCTCAATCCCATTTTAGGTAGTGGTGAGAGGTTATCAATAAGTCATGATGGTGCGTCTACTTCACAAGTTACACCCGAGTCGATTTCCACTTTAGTGTTAAATTCACATGGCTCTCGACTCGATCCACCTAGGTGTCCCGTACCTATTAGGTTAGAGAGTAGGAGACGTTCTGAGAGAGGTGTACCTAGTCCTGTTTATGTGTGAACACACTGTAAGAAGAGAGGACACCTTAGAGAGTTTTGCTTTTCGTTGTGTTATGTGTCACAATTTCCTACTACACATGTTCACACGCACACACCCACACCTGAAGCTCCAGATGACTACATGAGAGAGTTTGCACATATTAGGGAGGAGGTAAAGTTTTTATTCAAGACTTCACATGACTTGATGGATGTTTTTCATAGGATGTCACCACCTTTGGAAAACTTCACTGTACCTACCGGTTGAGGACTAGACTTATATGCTAGCATAGGATGATTTACATGATGATATTTTATGCCTATTGCTAGTGTGTATCATTTTTGTATTTATATTTTCCATTTTGTTATATTTTTGAAAAACCAAAAAGATTTTTGTTTTTAAAAATTTTTGGAAAAGTAAAGAAATATTTTCATTTTGTTTGAGAAAATTTTGAAAAAGCCAAAAAGATTTTATTTTGATAAATTTTTTTGAAAAACACAAAAAGATTTTTGTATTTTGTTTGCACCGTATATGGAAGGACATTCAGGATGACCGATTCAGAACTTCATTCCATATCCATGTGATTTTTTTATAGTGTTTAGATATGCGTCATCATTTCATTTTGTGCTTTATAATGTGTGGAGTCATTAAGATGTAATTAGTGATTACTAACTACATGTTTGACTCATATTTGACTTTAATGCACACTTGCATGGATTTGTTTGATTATCGTACTTGTTTATCACATATTGGTTGGAGTATTGTCATCTCAATTATGTCTTAAAAACAAACCAAATGATAAAATTTGACAATGAAAGTAGTGCATGTAAGAACCGTTTATCGTGAGGACTTAATTGCAACAAAATATGATAAGTGTTCATGGGAAAGGGCTACGAGAGTGTAAAATTGACTCTAAGTGAAAGTCACCATTTGAAAAGAGCCCAAAAAAATTAAAAGGCAATAAAAAGATAACTATGCCAAAAATGGGCCATTTAGTTTAGATCACCCCAAGAAAATTAAAGATTTATTATTTATGAGGGAGTTTGGATGGAAAAATAAATAAACGGGTTTGCACGTCCTGACAGCGTCTTGAAAAATCATTACATAGTTTTAGACGTTATTGGTGTGAGAATCACTTTTGACTTTGATGTATTGCTGAATTGATTTAATGTCATTTAAATTCAACTCCTTTTGACACCTAAGGACATTTTGAATTCATTCGTTAGGAGTATCCGAATTCATCGTGGACACATGTTATGTGATTGGATTGATATTCCTATTAAATTTTTTCACACCCATTCATTCCATTTTCATGATTTAGTTATCTTAGTGTAAATTCATGGTGTGTGATTTTTGTAAAATTATTTTTGCATTTTTGTTTGAAAAAATAGAAAAACCAAAAATAGTTTGTTGATGCTTTTGAGTTACTCCTTGTAGGAGCATAGTTTGATTCATGTTTTGTTTATTCGTTTCCTTGTCTATTTCGGTCAAATAAAAGGGGAGAACGAATTATGGGGGAGTTTTTACATGATGGGGGAGATTTGAAATTTTATATATGTTTTAAGTTTATGTTTATCTCATTTCAAACTCAATACGTTACGAAGGTATTTTCTTTTTCTCATGTGTGTAGATACAAAGTTGAAGATTATTCGAATGCACACCCTGATGACAAAATCTTAAATATTTAAAGATTTTTGAAGTTAAAGATTCTTAGACCTACATGTTTAGTACCTTTTCAGTTTGGGGTTCATGGGAGGGTATTAGATTTTTATCGGCATTTTGATTTGATAATTCAGATTTTTTTATTTTGTACCGGCATAGACATAAGGGGAGATTTGTAAGGACATTATTTTATATTTCCAGTTCACAATTGAGTATGTCGTATGCTGCTACAACTGTCAAAGAAATATTCAAGATCATTCAAAAAATTATACGGATCCGAATGTCAAAGTTCTTCAACCACAAGCCTCTACAAGATTGATTTGGGTCAGGTTGAATTTAAAGTTCTTTAAAGTTTCATTTCAAAAGATAAGGAATAATTTTCTAAAAATTTATTTTTTCTTTAAAAGAAATTTATTTTTTAAGGACCGAACCGAACCGATATACCTATAGTCGAACAGGTCCACCATACTATTCTCGCCGAACCGAACCGATGGTTTTTTCGGATCAGTTCGTCGCAGTCAATTTTTTGCACCGACTCGGATACTTTAAAATTCTATAAATATATTTTCGATGGTGTATTTGTTTAAGACTTTGAGAGAACATTTCTAAAGTCCTAATACATCAAGTTTTCATATTTTCAAGTCCAAAATACCTTTTTGATTCACACAAAATATCCCATTTACTTTTGTGAATCTTTTGGGAACCCAAGATTAAATTTGTTGAAGTTTCTCTTTGTGGAGTGGTATCTCTACTGCTGATCTAGGTGCCGCTTGAGGTAGGTACTGGGCTGGCATGACTGCGTGTCAATAGGGAGTACTCGCGGGTGTTTCTGGGGTGATTCGGACTGCGTGTCTATGTGGGTTTTCTAAGATCAATCCATTGCAAATTTTATTGTGTATGTAATTTGCGATTAATTTTACTTAGTGAAATAAAGGTCTTCCCTCTGGGATTTTTTCTTGAAATCTGTAAGTTATCTATTTTATTTGTGATGGTTTGAAACTCACACACACACGTAGTTACATGTTTAGGAGCTGCATTAAATTGATTTAAAAATTGACTCCAATTAAATAAGTTTAAATTGGGAATTTACGAGTTTATTCAAATCAGTATCACATAGTGCATTACACCTCACCCGGAGTTAATTAGTATAAATGGTTACATGGGTCGACGAGTCTATCAATATTGTATCTCATTTCGTCAATTATTTAAATCAAGAGCTATCACACCCCTAAATTTGCATAAAAGTCTAATACGATTTTGGCGTCAACAAATACCCCAAAAATTTCACACGCGAGGTTTTGAATACGGCTCATACATTATATACCCTGTTAAATATGCTAGGCATAATAACGAGGACAATCCAATCGAGATAAGAGCTACACTACTCCATCACGAAAGCAAAGCAACTAAATCAACCCTAGGTGAGTTCAATCCAACACAATCTATATTAAACTAGCTAGAAAGCATGATTAAAAGTATGTATTTAAAGAAAGAAATAAAGGAAAGCAAGTAAATCTATAATACAAAACAAGTAAATAAAGAAAGAAATGAAGAAATACAAACAATGGAAGCTTGGACTAATGAGGAAGATGGTGAATAGTGTTCAGCACAACCTCAACAGTCAAACCCACTACGAGCAAACCTTAGGAGGGAGAAAATGGCACACCTAAAACTCTCCAAACCCTAGCCTCCCTAACCCTAGATAAGAAAAAACATCTATTATTACGAGATTTTTTATAATACGAACCAAAATTGGTTCATATAGTAAGTTGGTAAAGAAATAAAGAAGAAAAAAAGAAGAGGAAGAGAGTGACAAATATCTGCTACTACCGATCGACCATAACCAGGGGACCGGTTGATCGGACCCTCAGTTAAAAGACCACTGGTTCCTTCATAGGACAAATTATAATTTACTGGTCGACGGGGCCTCACGACTGGTCGATCAGTGCTATGTTTTCTGTAACAATTTGGTCATCAAACAGGAGATTGAGTGCAAAACGAACATAACGATTACTTCTTTGTACGAACTCCAAACAACACACCATTTGTGAACACGCGATGCTAACTCGATGAACTACGCATACATGGAACTCCCATGAGCCAGAGATTAAATGTGAATTGACTAAAATGCCCTTAAAGTAGCATCCGACGATGGAACTTCTCCGAAATGCAGCTAAACCTCACTTTTAGCGTTCTTATACCTACAAAAACTCAATTAACCCCAAAAAATCATATTTATATCAAAATCCAAGGTTTTTTGGTTAACGAGCATAAATATAAGAATTAAAGATGTAAAGTGCCAGAATGCATAAAGACATCGGGCAAAAATATGCAATATTCGTGTCGTATCACCCACTTACATACCTCACACAGCATGTGTAGATGGTCCATGCTTAGTTTCACTAGAACACTCTTTCACTTGTATATATTCACATGCTTCTTCACTCACTCTGGCCTCGTGTCATTCTCTTACTTTGCACATATATCTCACTCACTTGTATATTCACATGTTTCAAACTTTATCACCATTCTTTATATAGTCTTCACTCCATGTTAGCTTTACTTTCCATGATTATCCTTATATCTCATGGTAATTGTATATTATCCCTCATAGTGGTAGTACTGTGACACCCCACCTAATTAAATACCGGGCGATCACTCCTTTATTAAATTAAATCAAGGTGAACAGTTGGTCCATTCTTAGCATCACTGTCGAAAAATAAATTTTTCCAATTTAACACCCTAATTAATTAAGCTAAGTGTCAAAACCATGTTCATACATACTTTCCAAATTTTATTTAAAGAAAAATAATTTATTTTATTAACAACATTCAATAAGTAAGAATCACACCACATTAAATTCTGTAACATAATCCAATTAATTTAATACATTCGTCAATCGAATGTCAACATACGAAATCTAAAGTCACACATCCAAACTGAATAAATCCCACAGTAACAATACTGGAAATAACTGAAATACAAATGTCCAATAACAACGGAATAATGGAAAGAGCTACACATGCACAACTAGATGAAAGTACTAAGAGTGGATCCGAATGAAGGAAGTCGTCTAATCAAGAGTCCTGCAACTTCCACCTAAGCTGCAGCGCGTTCCTTCCAAGAGATCCTAAGCAAGACGCCCCTGTGGCTGGGCACCTATAATACATACATATATATACAAGAGAGAGAGAGAGAGAAAAACGGGTCAGATCCCGATAGTGTATATGGTTTAAAATTTGTTTAGAAAGTATTTAAATTGATACAGGCCAATGCAACAACATATTAGTGTGTCACTCTCTTGAGAAATTCTCACCTCTCTTCTAATGTGCACACCTATCGCACTAACCTTCCCAATGGTTTGTCTTATCATTTATCGCACTAATCTTCCCAATGATTTAACTTATCTTAGCTTACTCGTAAGATCCTAAATTTAACGATTCAGTTGTTCGAAAAGGATATTTCAATTAGCAACCAAAGTTCTCATTTTTAACTTTATAAAACAATAAAGTTTTCCAGTGTCATATTATACTTTCTCAAAACAAGTATTTACAATTTGAGTCATCAACCATATCCTACATGTCTCATCACAGTAGGCAGTTCTAGATTTTAGAATTTCATATATATATTAACTACTCATAAAATATATATATAGCACCCCAAATAACAACTATGGTGTGGGCATACTCTACTATCCAATCCCCGTATCACTCGTACTAAGGGAATAAAGATTCGGAATCACTCTCGAACTGTATCAACACATGCTCAAACAATATTGATACAAAGTATAGATTCCAAGTCTCTCAGGACTGTCTGAACTATCACTACAATAGCCTGTACCAAGGATACCTATACACAAACAAAATGAGGCGAAGCATAGATTCCAAGTCTCTAAGAGGAAAGCACATACCCGCATCTCTTAGGAACGTCAGAACTATCATTCCAATAGCCTGTACCAAGGGTATCTATCTTCTAGGGTACAAGTCAATATCCCCCATAAAGGTCCCATCGAGATAAGACTGTCCCACGCGGAAACCTCAGGGATAGCAAGTAGCGTGGGCATGATTTTCACACATAGATAGTATATGCATACACAATCATATAACTATACTAACATTACCATTTCAATAATGGGTAAATTCTCAATTCCCATAATTACGACATTTGTATTTATTTCTCATTATTTAGTTATCACGTATAACCATTCACATCTTATTTTAATTTGAGGAACTTTTCCACTTACTACATCACGCTCACGGATTCTATCCTCCCAAGTATAAAATTCAGTAGGTATACACATTTGTCCCAAAGTAACTCTCTTACGTGTCTCTCTCTCTTTAACATATACTTACATTGTCCCTCATGTAAGATATCCCAAAAATATAGATTTCGCCTTACATTAAAGGATTTTGAATTTTATTTTCAAAGGGTTTCGAAATCGGAATTTAAAATGGAGTTTTAATTAAATTTTTTATTATTATTTAGAAGAGTCCTCAAAATATAAAACTCTCTAAGAGTCCTCAAAATATAAAACTCTCTAAGAGTCCTCAAAACATAAAACTCTCTAGTAAAAATAATATTTTTAGAAATCCGACCGTTCGATCAAGCTGAATTTTTGTCAGCAGTCCTGTCTCGCCGTTCGCTACAACATACTAAAATTTCAAGTGATTCTAATGGTCCGATCATCCGGAATAAAATTTTTAGTGTTTGTATCTAATTAGAACTCTTTTCTTAATCAAACTCTTAATCCTTTACATGACAAAGGGTTTCTAAAATATCATTTAAGTCATCACTACATGCAATTTCCTATCTCAAATTGGGTTTTTCTTCCATACGATTCATCCTAATCATTCCTAAACCAATATGAAAGATGCATCAACGAAATAAGCAAGATAAACACTTGCCTAGAATTTTTAGAAATCTGGTTTGATGCTGAAATTGGTGTGGTTTCGTTCCCCGTCTCGCGATCTACGCGTTGGTGGTGACGGCGGTGCAATCGGAGGTGTTCTTGGCCTAGAACTCCTTGGAGAGCTTGTCCTCTTCCTCTCCAATGGTCATCATTTTTCTTTGGTTATTCTAACCCTATAAGACAACCTAGATATCTTATATAACCCTTTTAATTTTCGTAGGTTTAATTACCCATAATTGCAAAATGTCCAAAATGCCCTCCCGGGGTACTAATTGGGCCTAAAAACGCCCCGAGACCCAAACTAAACCCCCGGGTACACTTTTATGAATATCTCGACCCTTCCGGACACATTGACGCACTCAAAACGATCATACGAACAACTTATAAAATATTCACTTATTAATCAATATTTAGTCCCGACACGACACAGGCGCGTCCCGACTTAAATTTCCATAATTGTCATTTTATTCACACGTGACAATATTATAACAATAAATCTCATATATTACTATACTCATCCAGTAATATTCAACAGATAACAAATTTCCAATAATTACTAACTCTCGTCACGCTAGTAAATATTTAAAGCAACATTCCGGATTACAATTAAATTAATTTATCTCAATTAAATTTAATAAATCCCATAATTTAAAAGCTATAAAAATACGGGGTATTACATACTTCCCCCCTAACAACTGAATTTCGTCCCGAAATTCGGAAAATAAGGCCTATCAGGTAGCACAATTCTGGATATCCTTTTCCGTACACAAACTAACTACACATTACGGCGCTCCATCACTATAGCCCTTTCTTCACAGTAACATTGTTTTGCATTCTCTTTGGAGACACTTCACATTGTGCTCCCAACCGACAACATTCGCATAGGTCACGCCTGTACGTTATACATTTCATTATCTCACTATCATTAGGAGGCCGCACCTCACTACATGACAAATACTCGGATTTATTCATATACAAAACTCCCATTCTGAGAAAATATTACGAACATTTGATCACTCTTGCTCGTCTAAAACAGTCGGGGAATTCTACCATAGTTATCGGATATTTTCTCGACCGATCCAAAAATTCTGATTATCTACTCTCCTCTAAACATACGGAAGGAGAATAGTCGAGGTTCTTCCATAACAAAACCTTAATAAGTACCTCATACGCGACAAACAGGTACGAGTGTTTCTACAGAGCATTCTTGAAATCATCGTACCAAGATTCCAAAATCTCCTTCACGTGGCTCCACTAATCTTTAATCACCATGCGCTTATTCCCTAGCTAAGGGTGATACATCCTACTTGAAACGAAATCTTATCTTCGCTGGTTCCTGAAATCCAATATCAAAGGTGGGATTCACCAATCTCATCCTGATTCAGAAATTTATACTGCGTCGGACCATGCACTGGCGCGATCCTTCCTTTCAAAGGAAGTCTGGGGCATACTAGTTAATATTGTAAGCCAGCCCAAAGGAATATCAATCACTTCCTTCTCGGCGACTTAATTCACATATTCGGGATAAACCCTTGATCTTGTTTTGAGGATGGCAACCCATCCAAGAACTTTACCGACTTTACCAACCTCTTCCAATTTCAGGAATTTTCGATAAACACAAAATTATTTGGTTGATTCTCCTCTTTCAACCAAACCTTACCTATGGGCAGTGCATGTAGAGACTACTCACTACGTCTCGCTAAACATCGATTCTTCCCTTGAAATGTCTCACATTAAGTGACAAGTAATACTTCCCTTCCTTCCTTGTAGTATGCCAAAAGTTCCACCCGTGCTCTTCTCTCCACGAAGCGCACTTCTGGATCTGTTATACTATACTAACATCATTACTCTTTATACGTGTGAGTCGCTCTCACACTTGACTAATAACAACTCCGCTCCGGGTGTGCTTCATAACAATTAAATTCTACTATATTCAAGGAATAACAATTCTTGAATGGCTTCCCACAGCCTTCCAATCAAGTTAGGGCGTGCTATTCTAATTGCACACTTATGTATGGATTATCGCCCCTCATGTGACGTTTAATCCACTCTATCACTTCCACTTCGTTATACTAGTCCCATAAACATACATTTCACACGTCTATTACCACGTCCCTTCGACTCGGACTATTTTAACTGTAGTTAACCAAGATGCCCACATTTTTGCAACACTCCGATCGCCCTGGGAGAGCGAACGGCGTGCTACTCATCTGTAGGACTAACTAAATTCAACGGAATAGAAGGGATAGGGCATTCAAATTCTATGACAATAAAAGAGGAATAATAATTCTCAACCTTCCTCAGATAAGTACAACAATTTTCCCAAATAGGTACAACAACCAAAATAAATCACTAACGCTCTATTCATCAATATAATTACAGGTCATCTCTTTTGTATAATATAAAGTTCTTTCCAGATAATCCATACTAAAAATCATTCCAACTCTTTATTCACCTTGTGTTCTGTACGCGGTTATGACATTTGGGTACCCTCAATCACCCTAGAAATCAAAATTCTTAAATTCTCCTTATCATCGTTCCACCCCTCAACTCGTGGGGATAACTTTTAATGCTTTCCTACCACAAAAATCCGACTCCAATGACCTTAAAAAAAAATTCAACTTCCAACTTACATACATAATTACTTGATCCCATTTCGACCAGGGTACCGAACTCATGGAATAGTGACCAAACGTCTCCCTATTTCCAACCTTACGCTAAGTTTCATGCGTGGGATGTCTCGCAAAGCGAAATCCAAACAAGGAACCCCCCCGATACACTACTACCTAGCATTGTCGGTTATCGAAATCCGTTAGGTCCTCCGTCCATAGTATATACCCCTTTATTTCATCCCTTGACAGAAAAGTTACAATTTCTCCAGTAATTATGCTTAACAAAGAACGTTTCACCAAATTTCACTATCGTTCGGCATAGGTTGGTGGTAATAGCATTCCATAAACCTCGAATACATACAATCGGAATTCTCAAAATTCCTTTTTCTAACATTAGGGGTATAACTCTTAACTCCCACGTCTCTTAAGGATAAATATAACACTGCACTCTTCTTATCACTAAGTCCGGAGTGCCAAACATAATACTACGTCAAATCTTTTCGCTCAACGGTAAATCCCGATACATACGGAATCATATTGGCAAAGTTTATACAAACTTTGGCATAGAATATCTCGAGCCCACTATCTCCTCCGAATTCTCTAGGATAGATAATATAAGTGCGAGTCCAACCTTCTCACGGGTAAAGCCTCGCCAAAACAAACATAAAACATGTTGCACTAATGCAACCATTCCGATAGCCTTGCAATAAATGCCCACTATCGTACTAACCATTTCTGTAATGTTTTAAACAAGATAATATCATACTCGTGTATCGCATCACTACAACGAGTAACCTCAATAAAGTATAAAACACTGTTGATATACTCATTCATCCTCCGCGGATAGCACTAAAGAAAAATCCCGCTACACTAGGGAAAAATATTCACATAATGGTAACATTTATAATTATATGCATTAAGCTCGTCTCACATGCTAATCTAGCAATGAACAAAATATAGTGACTCTCTCGTGTCACATAAACACGCCCCATCCTCTGAGGATACAACTTACACTTCTACCTTGTTATTGATACCAAAATTAGTATGCTGATATAAACGAATCACAAGAAGACACGTGTCGATCTACGTGGCACAATAGCAACGAGGAAGTCTATTCCCCCGACCAAGTCAGACTCACTCCGAGCAACAAGTATACTCCGAGGAACTCCAGCTCTCCGAGGAACTCCAACGCTCCGAGGAACTCCAAAGCTCCGAGGAACTCTTGAACGACGAGCAACTAAGGCGGTTCGAGCTGCATCTCGACCACATCATTGATTTCCAGATAATCAACAGTTCAACTATTCATTGAATGCTTATCATCTTGACGCACACGTTTGAAGAGCATTAAATGAATTACCCTTTCATATGTGTATCATTTAATGTAACACCCTTTCATGTACAACCTAAGGGCTATAAATACCTTGTATCACCCTCATTCAAAGGGACCGGAATTTCTTGATAATACTGGTAATCGAGAATTCCCAAACACTCAGCAATAACATAACAGTGGACGTAGGCCATTCATATAAGGCTGAAACACTTTAAAATTCTTTGTCTCATTTATTTATCTGTGATTGAATAATTAGAGTAATCTAGTTTTTTACATCAACAGATTGGTGCCGTCTGTGGGAACGATTGTTATTATCATTTTTTACCAAAAATCATTCATCATCAATGGCAGATAATTCGAAATCCAGCAATCGAAACGCTAGAAATGTTGGAAATCCTCCAAATCCCTCTGCACCTCCAGATCTGGCTGGGATTATGACGAATCTGGCTCAAGGACAAACCGCCATGTAAGAAATAATACGGCAACTCATACAGACCCTTCATGGCGGTGCACCTGCACGTTCGGGACAGCGAAGTGGTCAGAGGCAAACCTATTTACTTTCTTCACGATCCAGGCGTACTGAGTCATATCGTAATGAGGAATCTGATGATTTCTCTTATCAACCTGGACGAACTTCGTCAATAAGGGCTACAGATACTGATCAACGTATCACTCTCTCTCCAGAAAGACCCAGTGCCTTGGAAAGACTGAGTAGGGTGTCTCCTTTCAGTCGATTAGGCCCTAGGAGGAATAGGAGTCCACCTAAGACCATGTCGAGGAGTTTTCGACGACCATCAGATCTAAGAGAAGGATCAGCACAATCACGACCAGTTGCTCGTCAAGATAGATCTCAAGAGGCCACATCAGAACAATCAATTGCTCGAACTAATAAGCCCGAGGAAGGAAACGATGCGTGGAAGGGTTCCATTCAGCGATTGGAGGATAGATTGGGAGAAATGGCTAAGGCGAAGAATCCCTTACAATGAACTTTTGTTCAAGGGACACCTTTTGTCCAGGCCATTGTGGGTTTTCCTACCTCGTCAAAGTTTAAAGCACCAGTGGTGACCCCCAAATATGATGGAAAGACAGATCATGTTCTACACATAGAGCAATATCAAGCTGCTGCCGACATCTATGCCGTCCCAAATGAGATGAGATGCAGAGCATTCTCAGGAACTCTTACTGGATCTGCCCAGATATGGTACAACAATCTTCCTCGGGGTAAGATTTCAACTTTCTTTCAGTTGGCCGAATTGTTCATCGGAAATTTCTGTTTTGGGGAAAAACCAGTAAAAAGAGTAGCACACTTGTTAAGTGTTAGACAAAAATTTGGTGAGAGTACTAGAGATTACATAACTCGTTTCAATAACGAGAAACTGGAAGTTATAGATTATGAAAAAAAGACAGCAATCACCGCCATGATGAGTGGGTTGTTGCCTAACAAGTTGTATTACACTTTGGCCAAAGATTCACCTACAACTATGTCAGAGTTGATGGCGAAAGCGGCTAAAATCATGAATGCCGAGGAGGCTATGGCTGCGAAGAAGAATATGGATAAAGAAACCAAGGTGGAAGACGACAAATCCAAGAAAAAGAGCATAAGGGGAATGGCGGTGACAAGCATTCCAAGAATGATAAATCGTCATGGGAAGTCCTGAAGAAATTCGATAATTATACTCCTTTGAAAATGGGTATTAATCATGTCTTGGAAGAAATCAAGAATAACGAAGAAGTAAAGTGGCCAAAGAAACTGAGGTCAGACCCTAACATGAGGAATAGGGAGAAATATTTTGAGTTCCATAAGGATCACGACCATATGACCAAAAATTGCATAGCTCTTCAGAACGAGATTGAAACACTCATCCGAAGAGGGAAGCTAGCAAAGTATGTTGATCGTGGAGGCGAAAAAAGAAATAATGACCAAACTAGAGAAAGGTCTAGATCTCCTCGTCGAGCAGAGGAGAAAAAAAAGAGAAACCATGAAGACGATCCAGATGATGACCCCGATCTTCCCAAGAAACCAAGGCAACCAGAACGAGAGGTATTTTCAATACGCTTTGGGTCATTTGATTGTAATGTCATTACAGGAGGAGATGCAGGAGGAGGAGACCTTACTGCAGAAAGAAAATCTTACCTCGGTGAGGCTCAGGCTTGCTCATACATTCAACGAATAAATTTGCCTGAAGAGGATCGCCCGAGGAAGGTAAACAAAGAAAAGCTGGTCATTGGCTTTTCAAAAAACGACCTGGCATGTGTTCTTTACCCTCACGACGACCCTTTGGTGATCAAAATGAGGATGAAAGAAGTAGTGATTTCAAGGGTGCTGGTAGATAATGGTAGTTTGGCAGACATCATTTACTATTCATGCTTTGACAGTTTAAATTTGAAATTATCTCAATTGGAACCTTATCACAGACCTCTATTGGGTTTTGCTGGCGAGAAAGTCTTTCCACTTGGGACGATCAAGTTGGATATATTCATTGGAACTTGGCCTGCTTGTCGAACAGAATGAATACGCTTCTTTGTGATGGATAAGAATGTGCAGTCAGCTTACAACATCATCATGGGAAGAGTTGGTTTGAAGAAGTTCGAAGCAGTCCCATCTACAGTACATCAGTGCTTAAAATTCCCAACAAATTTCGGAGTAGGAGTTGTGAAAGGTGATCAGAAAGTAGCTCGGGAATGCTATTATTCGTCTGCCGAGCAAGAGGAGCTTGAAGAGTCAAGGAAAAAGACTACTACCTACCAGGTAGATGAAGGTACAGAAATTGAAACACTGGATCCCAGAGATGAATCCCAACTGGTAAAGGGACAGGTGGTAGAATCTACAGAAAATGTTATTCTGGACGACGAGCACCCTGAACGAGTAACCCAGATAGGTTCATCACTGGATGTTTCAATAAAACAGGAGTTGATAACTTTTTTGAGAAACAGAAAGAAAACTTTTGCATGGACTCATGAAGACATGCCAGGAATAGATCCAAACTTCTTATGCCATGAACTCAATGCGAATAAGGAGATCAAGCCTGTAAAGAAGAGAAGAAGAGTGTTTAGTCCCGAGAAGAATCAATCCATACAAGAGGAGGTCGAGAAGCTCCAGAAAGCCCAATTCATTAAAGATGTGAAATATCCAGACTGGTTAGCAAATGTGGTGATGGTAAAGAAGAAAAATAATAAATGGAGAATGTGTGTTGATTTCACTGATCTCAACAAGGCCTTCCCAAAGGATCACTTCCCATTGCCCAGAATTGACCAACTAGTGGATGCTACCTCGGGACACGAGCTGCTCAGCTTCATGGATGCTTACTCTGGTTACAACCAGATCAAAATGAAACCTGAAGACAGGGAAAGCACTTCTTTTATTACCCCTAGGGGAACTTATTGTTATAATGTTATGCCTTTTGGTTTGAAAAATGCAGGAGCGACATACCAGCGGCTGATGAACAAGGTTTTTACCGAACAAATCAGTTGCAATATGGAGGTCTATGTCGACGATATGCTGACAAAGAGCAAGAAAGCTGATGATCATCTAGTTGACTTAGGTCAGACCTTCGATCAACTGGATAAATACCAAATGAAGCTCAACCCGACGAAGTGCACCTTTGGAGTACGAGAAGGAATGTTCCTCGAGTACATCGTCAACCAACGAGGCATTGAGGCAAATTCAGCAAAGATCAAAGCTCTTTTAGGGTTGCGATCTCCAACGACGAAGAAAGAGGTGCAGAGTCTTACAGGACGAGTTGCAGTGCTCAACAGATTTGTATCCCGAGCAACTGATAGATGCCTCCCATTCTTCAAAACACTTCAGAAAACTTTCGAGTGGAATGATGAATGTAAAAAAGCCTTTCAAGACTTGAAGAAATATTTTGGAGCACCTCCACTGTTGTCCAGACCAGTAATGGGAGAAAAGTTGTACTTGTACCTGGCAGTATCAGAGAATGCCGTCAGCTCGACATTGATCAGATTGGAGAATGGAGTCCAGAAGCCAATTTATTACACAAGTAAGGCTTTCCGAGGTGCAGAGATCAGGTACCCAAAGCTGGAAAAATTGGCATTGGCATTAATTGAAGCAAGTAGAAGAATGAGGCCTTATTTCCAGGCCCACACCATCGTCGTGTATACTGACATGCCATTGGGACAAGCCCTTCATAAGCCCGAAAAATAAGGGAGACTGATGTATTGGGCAATAGAGCTCGGTGAATATGATATTGTGTATGAACCCAGATCATCATTAAAAGGGCAGGCTGTAGCAGACTTTATAGCAGAATTTACATATCCTGATACCCTCGAGGAACAAAAGTTGCTCGCTGACCAACCTGTGGATGTTACAGGATCAACAGACATAAGTCCAGATCAACGCCGGTTGGTAAAAGGGCTTGTGGATGTAGAAAGATCATCAAATTCAAATCCAGACCAACTCCGGTTGGTAAAAGGGCGAGAAGAGATGGTCGACGAAGAGCGAAAAATACCAAGGGAGGACGAAAGGAAACAGAAGATATTTCACCGAGGAACTCTATCAGATAAGAAATTTGAAGACGAGTTACCTATATGGAGATTATATGTAGATGGATCATCTTGCACAACGGGTTGTGGAGTAGGGATTGTTTTGAAAACCCCAGGCGAGATTGACATGGAATATGCCTTGCGATTCCAATTCAAAGCCTCCAATAATGAGGCTGAGTATGAAGCCTTGATAGCAGGTCTTAATTTAGCAAAGATTATGGAAGTGCAACAAGTGATGGTATTCAGTGATTCTCAATTAATTTTGAATCAGATGATGGGAACATATGCAGTTAAAGGAGAATTAATGGTCAAATATCATGCAAAGGCGAAGGAGTTGTTGGCAGAATTTGATGCCATTCAGTTGATCAGAATACCAAGAATGGAGAATGCACAAGCAGACGCATTAGCCCGACTAGCATCAGCTACTCGTACCGAGCTGCGAAGAACGATACCAATTGAAGTATTAGAAGCTCGGAGCATAGATGAAGACCTGACGATGAACGTTATTACCCTTGATTTAGGACCATCTTGGATGGATCCCATCAGGGCATATATTGAGGAGGGAGAATTTCCGGAGGATAAGATCGCTGCCAAGAAATTAAAGTTTAAAGCTGCTCGGTATGTACTAAATAATGGTGTTTTATATAGACGAGGAATTATGGTAGGTTTGCAAAGATGTGTGCATCCCTCCGAGGTGAAGGAATTTATTGAAGAGATCCATGAAGGGTCCTGTGGACCCATGTAGCAGGTCGGACACTTTTGCAAAGGGTGATGACACAAGGATACTACTGGCCAACGATGAGGGCTGATTGTATAGCCTATGCTAAGAGATGTGATAAATGCCAACATTTTTCCTCCATCCGACGAACTCCACAAGCATTGTTGACACCCATAACTTCCCCTTGGCCTTTCGCCATGTGGGGAATGGATTTGGTTGAACCACTGCCAACGACCCGAGGAAGATTCAGGTACCTCGTCGTCGCAGTGGATTATTTTACTAAGTGGGTAGAAGGTGAGCCTCTGATTGATATGACATACGAGAAGGTGTACCAATTCATTTGGAAGAACATCATCTGTCGATATGGTCTCCCTCATGCCTTCATCACATACCATGGAACACAATTTGATAACGAGGAGTTTGCTGCCTATTGTCATCAATCAAACATTTTGAAGGTTCGTTCAGCATCAGGCCATCCTCAAAGCAATGGGCAGACTAAAGTGATGAACAGAACAATACTAAATGGTTTGAAGAAGATGCTAAGTGAGGCTAAAGCTAATTGGATTAATGAGCTACAGTCAGTATTGTGGGCTTACCGAACAACTCCCCGAGCAGCAACTGGAGAATCACCATATATGCTGGCATTTGGAAGTGAGGCTATAATACCTGCCGAGTTGGGTCTTCCAACACACAGAGTGATGAATTTCAATTCCCCAGTCAGCGACTTGATGAGGAGATTAGATTTGGACATGCTCGAGGAAGTTAGAGAAGAGGCAGCCATTAGGAATGCTCCTTATCAATAGCGAATAACCCTGTTCTACAACAAGAGGGTGAAAAAATGCGACTTAAAAGAAGGAGATTACGTTCTAAAGAAGGTCATTCAGAAGCAAAATAAGTTGGAAGCAAACTGGCATGGACCTTACCGAGTTACTGCAGTTGTCCGACCAGGAACTTACCGAATAGCAACTCTAGAAGGAGAGGAATTTAAGAATACATGGAATACTGAACACCTACGCAAGTATTATCAGTGATGTAAAATGTAAAGCAGTTCCATCAATATGAATAAAATGATGATATTTCACAATCTTCTCTCCTTTTATTGAAAGTTTTTTGGGGAATACTAGTGTGTTTAACACTACGCTGCTCGGCACACAACGTTGCTCGGCAGTAAAAAGAACACTACACTGCTCGGCACACAACGTTGCTCGGCAGTAAAAAGAATACTACGCTGCTCGGCACACAACGCTGCTCGGCAGTAAAAAGAAGACGATAGTTCGAACTCAGACCAACTCCGGTTGGTAAAAGGGCGAGAACAAACTATACTCCTTTGGTTAGGAGGCGTTCACTAGCGTGACCAACTCAGGTTGGTAAAAGAACTAGTGGACATGATAGTTCAAACCCACGACCAACTACGGTTGGTAAAAGGGCGAGAACAAACTATACTCCTTTGGTTAGGAGGCGTACACTAGCGTGACCAACTCAGGTTGGTAAAAGAACTAGTGGACATGATAGTTCAAACCCACGACCAACTCCGGTTAGTAAAAGGGCGAGAACAAACTATACTCCTTTGGTTAGGAGGCGTACACTAGCGTGACCAACTCAGGTTGGTAAAAGAACTAGTGGACATGATAGTTCAAACCCACGACCAACTCCGGTTGGTAAAAGGGCGAGAACAAACTATACTCCTTTGGTTAGGAGGCGTACACTAGCGTGACCAACTCAGGTTGGTAAAAGAGCTAGTGGACATGATAGTTCGAACTCAGACCAACTCCAGTTGGTAAAAGAACGAGAACACGAGACTCCTAAAAAGGCCAATCTCGGTTGGTTAGGAAACAAGATATGCTCTCAAATACCAACTTATGTTGGTCGGGAGGTAAGATTATTACAGAAAATACAAAAGTTCCTCGAAGAACAAATATTCCAAACTGAACCAAGTATAGTTGGTCGGGGATAAAAACCCACTAACTGTAGTTGGTCGACGAGGAAAAATCATCGACCTTGGTTGGTCGGGCACATTTTATGAAAAAGATAAAATATTACCAAGTATAGCTAGTCGGGGATAAAAACTCTCACTAACTATAATTGGTCGACGAGCACAATTTGGCAACCTTGGTTGGTTGGAATAATTTTCAACATTTTTATACTCATTACTTTATTATTAAGTGATCGAGCAACATTACTGATACTTGTAATTTTTTACTAAGTTGGTCGATGAACCACACAATATTGTTATGCAAGCACAAATATAAAGTGTTTGACAAATACAAGAGCAATGCAAATTTGCAAACAAAAATGAAATTCTTTCATTAAAGTCAAAATGAATTACACAAATTTGTTACATTGATATTAAATTATGTACTAATTATTACATCAGAATTTCCTATTCTACTGGTATTTTCCCTTTTGCTTTTGAAATAGGCTCCTCGCCAGCAGGAGGATCTTCCAGGCAAATGGGAGAATTAATGAAGTTAATATCTCGGAGCATTCTGACGTTCATTATTGAAGGAGTGTCCAGTAGATGCTCGGGACGAGATACCTCGATCTGAGAATGAAGATTGTAGTCACCGAGGTATTTTGCAATTAAGTTCCGAGGAATGGCACGAGCTGGGATCCATTCCATGTCCAATTTATAAGGTGGCACAGGCAAGTCTAGTACCCCAGGATCATGATAATCCCACAGGTAGTGCCCTTGTTCGAGCTTCAGCACGCCCAAGGCATTCAGCCAACCTTGCTTGTAGCCCTCATTATTGGCATTCTGGATACGATCATCTAAATGGAATAAAGCTTCGTTGTATCCAGCCATCCAAAACTCCCTGGGCTGTTTATTAAATTGAAATGTCAACCTTGCAATCTTCTCGTTAAGACTTTGGACGAAAAGTTCATTAGTCTTCAATACTGAGTTCATGAAGAAAGCTGTTGTTCCAGTTCTCTAACCTTCTTGGACAGATTAGACAAAGCTTGGTTCTTAGCCATTAATTAGAATGCTTGGTTTTCCAACGTTGATAGAGTACAAGCCTCTTCAATATTACGACTAAGAGCTCTTAATCCTCCCCGAGCAGGTCGAGAACTTGGTTCCTCGACAACATTCTGAGCAGCTCTTCCTCGACCACGAGAACCTCTTCCTCTTCCCGAGTAGAAGTAGAGGCACCCGACCTTCTCCAGGTATCCAACTCTTGCCTTCATTTGGCATTTTCAACCTCTAAAAATGAAAATCCCTCGTCAGTCACTGGGATTACAGCTGTTGAAGAAGAAGCTGCAGACTTATACTGTGCTACCTCTTTCTGCAAATTGTTATTCTCTTGCTCCAGCAGCTCGGTAATCTGTCTACATGCTTCAACTTCACCCCTTAGGGTTCTCTCCCTGACATCGTACCCATCAAGGATATTTTTGTGGCCTATCTCGGCAGAAAGCTGTTGATACCTCTTTTCATACCCCTCGTGCAAAAGGGCATTTGATTCCTTGTACTGAGTCTGAAGATCTTCTAAAGTATATTGAAGCTCCTCGATCATGTCATAGTAAGCCACGTTATTGACCACAGCTCGATCAAGTAAGTCCTTCAAGTATTGATAAGCTTCGACAGCCGGCTCTGAAGCATCATGACCAAGGATGTTGGCAACTTCTTAGGTTTGTGTGACCAGCCTTATAATATTCATGGCATTGCTGCATCAGTTTTGTATCATTGGCAGACAACAATTCCATTCTAGCCATAAACTAATAAATAAGAGAAGGCAAGAGTTAATGAAAAAGCAGACAGAGCATCAACAATGTATAAAAACAAAAAAGGTAATTTTATTACATCATCAAAAGGAGTACATCGTTCAGAATACAGAGTATAAGAAAAAGAAAAGGAAAAAATAGAAAGAGAATACCGAACAACTTCACACCTTTTCCTTGTCTCCCAAGACTTTCTTGGGAGGCTGGGATGAGGAGCTCGGTTGCTCGGTGGGAACAACGAGTTGATCGGCAGGAACAGGAACTTGCTCAGGAGGAGCAAGCCTAGATGAAAGCTCCTCGTCAGCAGGCTGGGTAAGGATGAGATCACCCACTACCATTGAAGATTCTTCAGAGGCACATTCATCCTCTTCTTCATCCTCAATAGCTGGGGGAGGACCAGGCAGATGTTGTTGAAATAGCTCAGAGTCCTCGCTCACCTTCAATTCTTACAGGGAAGCAACCCAACCATCTTGGAAGTATTTCAAACTCCCATACTTGACCTGGGTCATCATTGCCTCTACCCCCCTATCCCATCCTTTATCCCAACCGGTGCGGAAATATTTTTTCACAGCCACCTTTCTTTTCATTTTCTCCGAGGAGAGCTTCTCGGATAGAAGATCCTCGGAGGCTTTCAACTTGGCCTCCACCTCCTCCTTCTGGCGATTTACTTCTCGAAGAAGGGTTAGCTCTTCCTCAGCCGACTTCAACTTGTTTTCAAGCTCCCCAAAGTTTGTGAGCTTCTCGGCATATTTCTTATTCTCTCTCTCCAAGTCTTTTATTTTGTTTCCCAACTGCACCTTCTCGGCCTCAGATGCAACCATCTTCTTCTCCCATTCACCCCTATCCTCGTCATACTTTTGACGAGAATCCTTTAAAGATTGGGCCAAACCTAGAAAAGCATCCTCCACTCCAGACGAGGCGCTAGAAGCCTTGAGTGCTTCATATTTCTTCACTATGGTGTTAAAGCAACTCACTAGCTATAAAAAGAATAAAATAATGATAAGTCAGTGCCGAGATACATATATTGATTGAAAGAAAGAAAAATTCAGGATAAGAGAAACTTACTGAAGCAATGTGACGAGTAGCTAGGGATGTCAGTATATCCCTAGACATGTTTTCTTCAATTCCTTGGACTTCAGGAATAGTCCAAGTCTTTACCGAGCTCATTGCAGAACTCGGGGGAATAATGGTTGGGACACCAGCTCCACTAGCTTGGAGCTGGGGAATGGTTTCAGTCAAACTGACCGAGGAGGATTTCTTCAATCTCCTCAGTGGCACTTCAGCAGTTTCAACCAATGAACTTGTGGTTGGGACCACTTCCACAGGTGCATTTTTCTTACTCGGAGCCACTAGGGGCTTCTCGGCAGCCTTCTGATGAGCAACAGAAGGGGCACCATCTACTTTCTTTGTACCCTTTGGGACATCAGCCTTGTTTCTTTTTCCTTCTCCAGCAGAGGAAGTCTCCTCGAAGATAGAAGGAACTCTTCTTTTGCCCATCTTCTGACTTAGAGGAATGTGAGATTCTGGTGAAGATTCCTCAGAAGCTGGCAATGGTTCACTGATGCTGACCACAGGACGAGCAGTAAACGATGATGTGTAGCTCCTGTACTGCAACAAATATGAAGCAGACCTGATGTGCTCGTCTGTAACTCTTCGATGAAAATTCCAGATATGTTTCAAATGTTTAATATTTACTTCTGATTCTTTTGGAGTTTTTCTCTTACTGTCAACTGCAAACAAATACATAGTCAAATATCAGTTATACATTTTGTCAAACACAATGAAATCGTAATTTCAAAAATAAAATAAGATGAAAATAACCTATCCCATTGCCATATGGGGGGCATCTGGGACCTTCATATACTTCATCTCCAACCAAAGGGGTATGTTGCCAATTTTTTATAACTACCCCGTGTTCAAAATAATCCTTGTTTGCATCAGGGAGGTTGACTACTAAGGCCCTATTCAAAAATCTAGTTTTTAAATAAAAAACATTGTCTAAAACAGCCCATCTGTAACAGTACATAATCTCAGGAATTCCTATACGAGTTCCATGAGTTTGATTTAACCTATACACCCCATTAACTATTCTCCATGTGTTGGGGGCTATTTTTGCAGGGACAACATCGAAATACTGACAGAACTCTAAACACAAAGGGTTTGGTGGAAAAGAAAATCCACATTCAGCAATAAAGAGTCTAGGGAACCAATGTCCCTCAGCCAAATTAAAATAATTTGAAGGCTCAGAAAGACTCTCCAAAGTTACCCAAGAAGGAATAGAAAAGTCAGAATGGAATTTCTCAAGAGATTCGATAATATAAACCATGGTGAATAAAAAGAAATGAAGAAGAAGGAAGAAAATCTTACAGGAAAAAGGCGATCTGTTGACAAACAAACGAAGAAAGGGATGAACGCACAGGAGAGAGAAAAGCTATAGAAAACTCGAAAGCAGAAATTGAAAAAGGTAGAAGACGATGGGATTGCCTCTGAAGCTTAAATACTTTGCCTTGAGAAATGGCGAAAGAAATGATTACAAAAAGGAAACTATTACGCTACCGGCGGCTAAAAGGACAAAAAGTGCACGAAGATCGAAGCGTTTATAAAAATGCAAAAAAGCGGATTCTGCGAATTTGGAAGGAAATTCAAATACGAAGAAAATGCTCCTAAAAACCAGGAAGGTCATTTAATATTGCCATATACCGAGAAAGAATGTTCCATACTCCTCAAAGTTCGAAATATGAAACATTGGGGGCTTCTGTTGATACCAAAATTAGTATGCTGATATAGACGAATCACAAGAAGACACGTGTAGATCTACGTGGCACAATAGCAACGAGGAAGTCTATTCCCCCGACCAAGTCAGACTCACTCCGAGCAACAAGTATACTCCGAGGAACTCCAGCTCTCCGAGGAACTCCAACGCTTCGAGGAACTCCAACGCTCCGAGTAACTCTTGAACGACGAGCAACTAAGGCGGTTCGAGCTGCATCTCGACCACAGCATTGATTGCCAGATAATCAACAGTTCAACTATTCATTGAATGCTTATCATCTTGACGCACACGTTTGAAGAGCATTAAATGAATTACCCTTTCATATGTATATCATTTAATGTAACACCCTTTTATGTACAGCCTAAGGGCTATAAATACCTTATATCACCCTCATTCAAAGGGACCGAAATTTCTTGATAATACTGGTAATCGAGAATTCCCAAACACTCAGCAATAACATAACAGTGGACGTAGGCCATTCATATAAGGCTGAACCACTTTAAAATTCTTTATCTCATTTATTTATCTGTGATTGAATAATTAGAGTAATCTAGTTTTTTACATCAACACTTGCCAATCGTCTTGACTGCGCAAATGGTTTTCGGACGTAACACGTCTGCCCAAACCATAACAAAATTATTTTAATCGTTGCCTTTTACTAGGCACCGTATTCTTGTCCTTATACTCACTTTGGAACATATTATCGTGAGCGATCTCACTCCGCACAAAATACCTCAGTACATAATCCACTTACCACCTGTCCTACTAACCAGGTTAGGATTTGTCCTCCTCTCGGACTTTAGTAAACTCGATTCCTGTTAACCATTCCGATTGTTCCTTTAACTTTTTAGGCCATAAAGATCATGTTACTATCTATAATAGCACTTACTGAATTTACCATCACTTGGTAAGAATTCCATTATCCGAATCATTTAAATGGGTCCCCTGATGTATATCCACATCTCTTTTTGGTGCTATATCACCACCATTGTATTCAGTTTTATTCTCGACTAAATTCTTAGATTTCTTTAAGATTACCACACAAGGAGCATTATCATCTTTATTGACAAAATACAACATTTTCAACCTCTGAATCAACCGTCCATCAGAATTTCCTCCTCGAGTATTATTAATTATTATTACGAGTTGGTCTCCCACTTGGAGTCATTTCCTCCACTCGTATCTACATCTTTCGATACAAAATTTGCTAATGATTAGGGTTCATATCCACAATCGGACTTCTTTCATGCCCTCCCGCGATGAGTTCAGAACCACGTTTGCTTCTCACCCTGAACAGTTGAGGAAGGAACATACGGTCAACACTGTACCTAAAGTTCTCCTATAGGCATAGCATTCCATTTCTAAAATTGGTGGTTAACTCCAACCATTATAATTTCGTCCCGAAAGCCAAGAAAATTTTCTCTAAATTTTCACTTTCAGTTTGCCACACTTCGTCCTATATCTAAGCCTTTGGGTACATTACCTCCTTTGGTAAAGACACATACAATTTTCGCATTTCTAAAATTTTCCATTGACAGTCTCTACACATTTTTTGTAATACGTTGGGTAAGTTTACCCTCGCACCTCATTTGACTATAACAGCATTTGAAAAATCATTGTTGCACCTTAGTCGCCTTTCTAGTCGTGGCTTCTCGTGCCATAATGGAGGTGACCTCGACTACGGTCATCATCCTAGGATATATTTCATAATATCAACTGAGCCCTGCCTCCTGATGTACGCTTAACGGTCCTCTTCTGACATCCGTCATCGCTCGGCACACGCACACATCCGAACGAAATTAGAATTCACTAGTGTATACACATTATAGTAGGAGAACGAAATCTCGTCAAGGGAATCAACAATCCTAAACATAGGGCTCTATAGCAAACAAAGCAACGCTGAAAGCATAATAAGCCGTACAGATCCTAAGGACACTAGAACCTGATGCTCTGATACCACCTGTGACACCCCGCCTAATTAAATACCGGGCGATCACTCCTTTATTAAATTAAATCAAGGTGAACAGTTGGTCCATTCTTAGCATCACTGTCGAAAAATAAATTTTTCCAATTTAACACACTAATTAATTAAGCTAAGTGTCAAAACTATGTTCATACATACTTTCCAAATTTTATTTAAAGAAAAATCATTTATTTTATTAACAACATTCAATAAGTAAGAATCACACCACATTAAATTCTGCAACATAATCCAATTAATTTAATACATTCATCGATCGAATGTCAACATATGAAATCTAAAGTCACACATCCAAACTGAATAAATCCCACAGTAACAATACTGGAAATAACTGAAATACAAATGTCCAATAACAACGGAATAATGGAAAGAGCTACACATGCCCAACTAGATGAAAGTACTAAGAGTGGATCCGAATGAACGAAGTCGTCTAATCAAGAGTCCTGCAACTTCCACCCAAGCTGCAGCGCGTTCCTTCCAAGAGATCCTAAGCAAGACGCCCCTGTGGCTGGGCACCTGTAATACATACATATATATACAAGAGAGAGAGAGAGAAAGAAAAACGGGTCAGAGCCCGATAGTGTATATGGTTTAAAATTTGTTTAGCAAGTATGTAAATTGATACAGGCCAATGCAACAACATATTAGTGCGTCACTCTCTTGAGGAATTCTCACCTCTCTTCTAATGTGCACACCTATCGCACTAACCTTCCCAACGGTTTGTCTTATCATTTATCGCACTAATCTTCCCAATGATTTAACTTATCTTAGCTTACTCGTAAGATTTAAAATTTAACGATTCAATTGTTCGAAAAGGATATTTCAATTAGCAACCAAAGTTCTCATTTTTAACTTTATAAATCAATAAAGTTTTCCAGTGTCATATTATACTTTCTCAAAACAAGTATTTACAATTTGAGTCATCAACCATGTCCTACATGTCTCATCATAGTAGGCAGTTCCAGATTTCAGAATTTCATATATATATTAACTACTCATAAAATATATATATAGCACCCCAAATAACAACTATGGTGCGGGCATACTCTACTATCCAATCCCCGTATCACTCATACTAAGGGAATACAGATTCGGAATCACTCTCGAACTGTATCAACACATGCTCAAACAATATTGAGACAAAGTATAGATTCCAAGTCTCTCAGGACCGTCTGAACTATCACTGCGATAGCCTGTACCAAGGATACCTATACACAAACAAAATGAGGCGAAGCATAGATTCCAAGTCTCTAAGAGGAAAGCACATACCCGCATCTCTTAGGACCGTCTAAACTATCATTCCGATAGCCTGTACCAAGGATATCTATCTTCTAGGGTACAAGTCAATATCCCCCATAAAGGTCCCATCGAGATAAGACTGTCCCAGCGCGGAAACCTCAGGGATAGCAAGTAGCGTGGGCATGATTTTCACACATAGATAGTATATGCATACACAATCATATAACTATACTAACATTACCATTTCAATAATGGGTAAATTCTCAATTCCCATAATTATGACATTTGTATTTATTTCTCATTATTTAGCTATCACGTATAACCATCCACATCTTATTTTAATTTGAGGAACTTTTCCACTTACTACATCACGCTCACGGATTCTATCCTCCCAAGTATAAAATTCAGTAGGTATACACATTTGTCCCAAAGTAACTCTCTTACGTGTCTCTCTCTCTTTAACATATACTTACATTGTCCCTCATGTAAGATATCCCAAAAATATAGATTTCGCCTTACATTAAAGGATTTTGAATTTTATTTTCAAAGATGACAATTTCAAATGGTTTCGAAATCGAAATTTAAAATGGAGTTTTAATTGAATTTTTTATTATTATTTAGAAGAGTCCTCAAAATATAAAACTCTCTAACAGTCCTCAAAATATAAAACTCTCTAAGAGTCCTCAAAATATAAAACTCTCTAGTAAAAATAATAGTTTTAGAAATCCGACCGTTCGATCAAGCTGAATTTTTGTCAGCAGTCCTGTCTCGCCGTTCGCTACAACATACTAAAATTTCAAGCGATTCCAATGGTCCGATCACCCGGAATAAAATTTTTAGTGTTTGTATCTAATTAGAACTCTTTTCTTAATCAAACTCTTAATCCTTTACATGACAAAGGGTTTCTAAAATATCATTTAAGTCATCACTACATGCAATTTCCTATCTCAAATTGGGTTTTTCTTCCATACGATTCATCCTAATCATTCCTAAACCAATATGAAAGATGCATCAACGAAATAAGCAAGATAAACACTTGCCTGGAATTTTTAAAAATCTGGTTTGGTGCCGAAATTGGTGTGGTTTCGTTCCCCGTCTCGCGATCTACGCGTTGGTGGTGACGGCGGTGCAATCGGAGGTGTTCTTGGCCTAGAACTCCTTGGAGAGCTTCTCCTCTTCCTCTCCAATGGTCGTCATTTGTCTTTGGTTGTTCTAACCCTAGAAGACAACCTAGATATCTTATATAACCCTTTTAATTTTCGTATGTTTAATTACCCATAATTGCGAAATGTCCAAAATGCCTTCCCGGGGTACTAATTGGGCCTAAAAACGCCCCGAGACCCAAACTAGACCCCCGGGTACACTTTTCTGACTATCTCGACCCTTCCGGACACGTTGGCGCACTCAAAACGACCATACGAACCACTTATAAAATATTCACTTATTAATCAACATTTAGTCCCGACACGACATAGGCGCGTCCCGACTTAAATTTCCATAATTGTCATTTTATTCACACGTGACAATATTATAACAATAAATCTCATATATTACTATAAACATCCAGTAATATTCAACAGATAACAAATTTCCAATAATTACTAACTCTCATCACGCTAGTAAATATTTAAAGCAACATTCCGGATTAAAATTAAATTAATTTATCTCAATTAAATTTAATAAATCCCATAATTTAAAAGCTATAAAAATACGGGGTATTACAAGTACTTCCTTTACTTATCACACATAAAAAATCTCCATAAGATACTAATCAATACTCATGCAATTTTGCGCACTACATCACTTGAGCATGGAAATATTGACCAAAATTTTGTCCCATACCAGGGGGTCACTTTGTGATGGGTTTCGGTACTGCAGAGCATGGTTGACCAAAGTAATATGATTCTCACCTTCTATTGGTCTTGAACCTTCTATGTATATCGAACGGTTTCCCCTACATCATACCACTTGAACGAACTCACGACTGGAGGTATATAGTAGGGAACTCGTTCACATACATCGCATATATCGAATTCTCTCTCACGCATATCGTCTACACAAGGTATATTGTGAGTCAATTCATATACACTCGGGTATATCAAATGGCTTGTCCACACGCTGACGAATGATTACCCTTATAGGCAAGAGGTATATCGTCGAAGTCATGCCAAAGGGGAAACCCTTCCACTAACCCACCAAGTGCATAAACCTCGTATAGGTGTATACCTTAGGACACTTATATATACATCATCGGTTACAATGCAAAACTCTACCAAAATATTGAGTCATTATACCGCCCAAATTTTCATGCTATTTCGCCCATTTTTTAAAATAGGTCATGTTTGTGGACCTGAAAACAAGTCAAATCGTGTTTTGAATCTTATACCCTATCTTTTTTGCAAGATCGGGCCCTTTAGGGGAAATTGTGGCTACCCTTTTTGTCGAACAAGACCATAAAAGTATCCAGTCAAGCCCAAATAGAAAATAAAAAGTGTCCGGCCCAACTTCTGTGTCTTAAATGACGATTAGGATAAAAGGATATGATCAAGTCCATCTCCAAAAAATCTCGGATAAGATATTTAAGGGATACTCGGTTAATGTGTTGGTTATCAACACTCTCTCTCTCTTAGCTAAGTATATATTGTACCCCTAGCCCAGAGCATAGGGGCATATGAGAAGATATTCTTGAGAGTTACTTAAATACAACAGTAGACCTCTCCGTGGATGTAGGAAATTTTTCTAACCACGTATATTTTGCTGTTGTGTGATTGTGATTGTGATTGTGATTGTGTTGTTCTTATTATCTTGGTGTGTGTTTTCCTTTATTAGTTATTTGTATTGAGATTTTTGTCACCACAATTGGCAGCATTTTTTTCGGCATTTAGGCAAACATAATACCAGTGGACCATAATAAAAATAACCATGCTGAGGATTTTCCCTTGTCCCTCCTTTACCCAAAAAACAAAAATACCAGAAACACATTTTCTTCCCTTTGTCCCAAGAAAAAATACCAAAAATATTTCTTTATTTTCTTCCAAAATAAACCAAGATCAGTTTTTCCTCTTAGGTCGATCGCATACCCATATTTTGGTCTGGCTACCTATTGGCTTCAGTCTTTCATCAAACTAACCCGAAGCTCCACTGATTCCTATGCTGCTTCAATAGAATTTGAGATCTACCTCCGCAAGATATTCATGGAGAACACTGACCAAGCACTGGATGATTAACCAGATTTGATGGCCATCCTAACTCAGTGATGTACGCCGACTCAGAACCCTGAATTTGATCCCTTTACCCAAATCATGCCTTTCAAAATACCCTGAACCTCCACAATCTCACCCAAACCTATCAAAGTCTTCCCATCTTATCTCCTACATCCCATGATCAAACTATGTTGCTCTTCACACGAGTCTGTATTGTCATCCTCAACCAATCCGAGGGAGGAGCATGGAACTACCCATTGTACTAGAACAATTCTGATGGTTTGGGCTGAAACTACCCACAGAGATAACCATGAACTATGAAAGGTTCAATGACCTGTTTATGGAAGCTCAAAACTGGGTTCGAGAATCAGATGAATGGGTGGTACCCGTAGAAGAAATTAGCCTAGATGATATGGTATAGACAATGTCAGTTATGTTTTGCCAAAAAAAAAGAGATATGCGGCATCCCCGAGTTTCTCACAACCTTGAAAATCCAGGGGAATTTGGTTCCGTCACTCCTTCATTTCCCCGCTGAGTGGAAAGACTTATATGATGAAGCCACAGAGGTTATCGAATGCATCAAGTACTCTTAGAAGGAGGATATCATCGCTACTGGCTAGGGTGATGACTTTGAAAGCTCAAGTGGCTAATTCGAGGGTGAAGACTTCCCATTTTGTAGATTCTACGAACCATGGTATGACCCCAATGACAAAAACATAAATCCAGGAATGGAGATCTTCTTCAAAGACAACAACACCTGGGGCAAGGAATGGACCTCTGAAAGATGAGACCATGAACAACACTGAAAACTTTGAGGATAATGGCATCAACGAGTCATTTGACCTGTAGACACTGGGTCTCTGCATGATTCACCAAGAAGCTAAGCCTTCAGAACCATCTGCCGAGATTAGAACTGCTGAATCACCTTTCCCAAACTGGGATGACAATCTAATCCATCTTGCTCAAGCCTAGATAAACCCTTATATTCACCCCATTCAAGAAATCCCCGAACTTGTCACTGTTTCTCCTATTAGAAATATTAATGTAAACGAGGCCTCTTTTGATGAGGTTCTCAATGTTTGATTCCCTCATTATGAAATAAATGAAGATTTTGAGTATTAATTGCATTGATTCTAATCAAAATTTTGATGATGATGAAGATGATTTAGTAAATGAAAAATTATTAAATGATCTCAATAAGGAAAATAATACATAACATAACCAAGCTCAAACTAATGAATGGACAAACGACAAATCCCACACACACACACGCACACACGCACAAATAACAAATCCGAACCTCAACATGAATTTTGGGTTAAAAACATTAATCCCACACACACACACATGCACACATACACATGCACGCACGCACACACACAGTACTGCACTTGTGCGGACTATCCCGCATATTAACAATGTGGATTGGACATGTGTCACCTGGCGGTGAGTCCAGAAAAGAGAGAGAGATAGTGCATATAATTTAGCCGATAATTTTTTAGCTCACCGTTAGGTGACATGTGTCCGGTCTTCACGTTAAAATGCGGAATAGTCTGCACAAGAGCAGTACTATATATATACACACACACACAAACACACAACTAATTAAAAATATGATCGTAAAAATTAAAACTAGACTTCTAGAGCTAGAGATGTTCAACTGGGTTACCTTAAAATTTCTCAACTGATGAAAAATAAAAAAATACAGAGGTATAAGCCCTAGTTTAATAACTAATAAGAAAAATAATATGAAGACATGTTTTAGAGCGAGAAATAAGTACCCACCACCGACAAGGAACTTCGGCTACACTGGTAGAGAGAAATACAAAGGGTTTTGCCGTTTTGGAATGTTTTGGTTTTGTGTGTGTGTGAGAGAGAGGTGGAAAGGAAGTAGAGAGAGCGAACGAGAAAGAGAGGCATAGAGAGAAATTTTTTTAGGGTTAAGGTTAACTATTAAGGGTAAAAAGGCTTGTAGTGTGTGGGCTTAATAGCTTAGAGATTTTACCATGTAAAATGTAAAAGTAATGTAATTCGTATTAAATAATATATATATATATATATATATAAATATATATATATATATATATATATATATATATATATATGCACACTAGCGGATACCCATGCCTGAAGGCATGGCAAAAAATTTCAAAGTACGTAATCGCGAAATGGCGAAAACTTCGAAAGTATGTAATTGCACAATAGAAAAAACATCATTCCCTAACAAAACAAAGCGTAGCTTTAAAAAAATCGACCATAATATAATTTATTTATAGGACTATCCACACTATTTGACAAATAATAAATAATCAAACAACATATATGCAGAGTTAAATCAACTACCACAGGACGTAATCAGAATAGGTAAAAAAATTGGCGAAAAAACCTTGCATGAACCAAATCCGACAATGAAAAAATAGAACTGCTGACTTTAAAATCGATTTTGTCCCCATGAATAGAGACAAAAATAGCCCGAAATGTAGTAAGCTAGGCACGGACGATACAAATCCAATGGTGCCAAAATCGCCTCATTTGGATTTACGATTCAAAAGTTATGGCATTTCCCCCAAAACATACTATTTTAACTTGAAACATAATATCAAATATTACTCAATGCTAAATGTTTAAGCCTAAACATGATCACTTAAAACAAACAACAATACAATACAATGGGTAAGAAATAAGAGATGAAAGTAAGTACACAAAATGAACTTGAAAATTCTCAACTTCCAGTGTTTCTTTCGCACCATGTACAACTTCTTATGGTATATAATCTATAAGCTTGTACTTTGGTTTTTTAGGCCAATCACTTTTTCAAGAGTTAAAGGAGTAATATGTGTTTTTTCTACATGTAAATGATACAGGTTCTACCTCAAAGCTACAAGAGCTAATGAAAAGGTGGAGAAGACTGCCAAGTGCTAGCGCAGTTGGGCCATGAGCAATTGTCGCCAAGAAAATTGAATGCAACTCTCACCAACCCAAAATCACAAATTTTGAGTCTACAATTTGCATTAGCCAATATATTTTTTGTCTTTAAATCTCGATGGAATACATTTGTTACAGCAAAATAGTTAACTTTCAAGTCTGTTCCACATTAAATGAAAGCCCAACTCTATACACCCCCATACAATGTTAACAAAAAAATAATTAAGATATACAAAATAGAGCGTGACCTCCACTAACTAATGTCAGCAAATTTTAAACAATAAATATAGTTTTATCAGAAGTTTACTCCCATTAAACCTAGAAGATATATTTTTGTTATTACAATTACTGTACACGAATATTAATAGATACACTCAAATGGTAATGATCAGCCAACTACATGTCCTTGACTCACAAAAACAGAAAACCCAAGCAATATGAAAAGCATAAACATGTATCAATTGTGCTTCTAAAAATGTATATTAATTATGCCTCTAAATAGGCATATCAATTATGCTCAGTTAAAAATGTAGACATGTTGTGCAGTTATTTCTAGACATGTTGTGCTCAATTATGTAGTTACTTCTAAATAGGTACTTCTAGACATGAGGATTTCAGTTAAAAAAAATGTAGACATGTTAAAAAAATCAGTTAAATTTTTTTTGCAGAATGTAATTAGTTGTGCAGAATCAGTTGTGCGGAATCAAACAAATTGTGCAGATCAGAATGAAATCAAACAAATGCAATCAGTGCCGCATAAAGCTTGCCATATTTTCCAACTATATATGGACAATAATATCCTCGAATGATAACACATCAAAATTTGGAACATTTCTAAGACGAAATGATTCTTTTGGTCCAATGTATGTTAAAGACGTAAGGCTTTCGACAGAAATTTCAAGTGATTTTATATTATGGCAGTGGCTTATCTCTAAAGACTCTCGCTTTAGTTATGGACCAAAAACTTTCAGAGATATCATGCATATAGAGCATGAAACCCGTAAAATTTCAAGAAAGGGTCAATTGCCTAAAAGTTACTCGAGATTTTGTCCAGTCACATCTATATAATTCAAGTGGATGGTAGTTAGGTAGCCCGTGTTAGGATTCTGAGCAACAACTGGGCAGGAAAGGGGTAGCAGTCATTCCAATTGACACATGGACGTTTTAAGTTCACCTCAAGCTGTCGCACTCACTTTTGTAGAGCAACGTTAATCCAGTCATCAATATAGGATTTAAAATGTACATCTAAACAGAAATAAACTCGGAATGCATTAATGGTCACACCCTTATATGAGCCCAAGATTTGGTCACACCATTAGACATCAAAGATTTTGTTTTCAATTAGGAAAAAAAAATTGAACATTACTATTTTGTACTGAATAGATCACTAAATAAATCAAATGAAATAAAAAAATAGAAAGAAGCAAAACCTTAGGCTAAGCTTCAAAGCATCTTATGTGCATGTGATGACTGTTGAATCTAGGAGAATGAATAATTTGCATCTAATGTTCATCAATAATGCTTTGAAGATGCTAGCATCCATTTTCACCAATAAGGCTGGCGCAATAATGCGCCAATAAGCAGTTATTGCTGCCACCATTGGATGTGCATCTGATGACTGACCTCCCATTAGATGTGCATCTGATGACTGTTGAACCTGAGCAGGGATAAATGCATCTGCGACCTAATAAATGCATCAACTTGATCATCAATGCTAAGATCTTTCACCTTGTCACGTTCCTACAAAAGATATATAACATGAATGGGAATAATGAATATAGAAGATATAAATCGATAACGAAACATACAAGACATGAGAATATTGGAAATAAAAGATAGAAAGAGAACAACTTGCAAAACATAATAAATTATTTTAAGGTATAGTCTTCACAATTCACTATTGTAGGTGGTTCTGTACCATTTTAAAACAAAAAAGGTGCCATAGCTATAAAGCTGATATGTTAATTCCTAAAATATGGACATGACATCTACTACAAAAACATGTGGACATGACATGGAGGTACCAGAAATTATGTTATAATCAACCGATCGTTCAGTAGTGCCTGAAGGCGCGATTATAATTTTTTTTTTTTAAAAACTGGTCATCCAATCTAAAATTACTCCTAAATTACTTTTACAACAACACTAAAACTGGTCAATCAATCTAAAATTAATAAATTGAATGGAGGAAACCCCCAATCCATATCTCAATTTCTTCATCAAATTAGATAAAATACCTACTCAACATCAATGATGTTGTGTAAAATGGGATAAGAATAGTAACTATAAGACCTCCAAGTAGTGATGGGGAAAAAGAACCTGCCATTTCCCACCAGAAAACTCAGAACAAAACTCAAAACATGGTTCATTACTAATGTCACCAAAAAATGGTTCATTGAAATATAAAAAATAAAAACTTAAATAGACTTTTATCACTAACAAAGTGGACGTTTAGAATACAAAGTGGAGGTTTAGAATACCATCTCCTTTGTTCATTCCTAAAACTTTCTCCAAATATGAAAAATACACAAACTTGTTTAATATTATAATAAGTATGAGAATACATGTATGAGCATTATAACAAAAATGATACCTATTTAACAAATGAGCATATACAAAGTTACAAACTTGGGTATAATTAAAAAAGTACTTGATGAAACCAGATGAGACTCTCAAGATAAAATTGAGACTTTAAAGACTATTAATAGACATGTTGTGTACCTATGAGAGGTGAGACTCAACAGAGACGGGTTATAGAGATCCCTTACATCTGATAACTTTCTCTCAAAGACTGGCCACGGGGTGATCTAAAAAACTAAAAACAAACATCGATTAATGATTAAAAAAATGTAAAGAAAAACAGAAAAAGGAGCCTTCACAGGTGAAATATTCTTGTGTTAGGCATCACAGAGACAGAATAAGTACAACCCCATTCAAAGTTGGTAAAAAAAACTACTCAATTATCTAGAGCCTCATGTAAGTAGAAGGATAGAGAAAAAACATTACATAAAATCATTACAACCATGTTATTTAAAATTAATCAACCATATTATCAATCTAAATGTACCGGAAGTTTGACTTCAAAATTCCCAACAATTGCATTTAAGTTATAACCCACCTCTGACATATAAGTATTCCAATACAATTAATAAATTATATGGATGAATAATCCAAGTCTACTGCAAATATAATCTAGAAAATTAAGTCCTAACAACCTATATCTAAAAACTACCATATTTAAAACCAAAATGGTACGAGTAAAATCCAAATGAACATAAATTATACATAACACTTCAATAGATTTGAATCGAAAAAATCTGAAACCAAATATCCTAAATTTAAAACAAATAATTTTAGAGAGAGAAATAGAGTATACCTGATTATAACTACAAAACAAAAATATAATTAATAAACTCTATAGCAGTTACTAAAAACCCCAATTTTAAACCCCAAACAATGGAACTCACCTAGTTTTGAAACCTTTGAGTTTCAATCTAATATATGCAAATTCAAATAAAATCAAAACCAAAAACCTTAGAATCTATATAACAAAAAAATAATTAATGATTTATTAATGAAAAAAAATAAGAAATCCATAAATTAATTAAACAAAAATCAATAACTAAACCTGTAAACCCAAAAAATGCCTCAAATCTAAAATTTTAAAAAAAACTTATAAATCTTAACCAAAGGCAAGTTATAACCCATATCAAAGAAGTATAACCCCTAATATCTAAAGAGTAAAGGCAATAATACCTAAAACCCTATAATTTGTGAGAAAAAACATGCCAAAACCCCTCAAATTTGCAAAAACAAAATGCCAGAAACCCTAAATTTCGTAAATTCCAAAGCTAAAAATCTTGAAACCATTATACCCAATAGAATAAATAAATAGATCATGTGATAAAAAATCAGTATGAGGCATATCTTTTAGGGTCAGAGTTGAAAACACCAAATAATAGGGTTGAAATCATGGGGAAAAAAGATATATGAGAAACATACCAGTTTATTATTGGAGGTAACCTTGAACATACCAGTTCGAAATCTAAAAATGTTTAGACACCAAGAGTGAGAAACATGAGTTAATGGGGAGAATGAGAAGATTCACCTCGTGTGAGAGCAAAAGAGGAGGAGAATTGTGGTGTATTAAAAATGGGAGTCTTGTGCGAAAAGAGGAGAGAGGACAAAGGTGTATAGAGACACAGAAGGATAAGAGATGAATAAAGGATGGTGATTTTACGGAGGTAGTTTTGGGCGGGATATTGAAATTGTGAGAGTTAATCTGTACCCTTTATTTCTCCAGAAGAATCAGGACCCTTAATGTGCTTTTACATTTTCCAAATTCAAAAACCATCCTATCTTATTATATGGATATATTCAAGTTCATGGTTCAAATATATTGGTTCGATTCAATGATTTTAGTTTGGTCTGGTTCAGTCTTTAAACTAAGAATCAAACCAACCAACCCACGGAGACCAATCTGGCAGCAAATAACAACATAGATAAAGATGTAGTAGAGCTCAAACAGGCATAACAATGGAAGCAAATAACAACATAGATATGTAGAAATAGATGAGGAGGAGAGGAGAAACACACCAATATAAGTGGTTCCACAATTGCCTATGTCCACTATGCAAGTGAGTATAAGTATCACTATCAGAAGAGGGCTCTAATGGCCTTAGAAATACAATCACTCCACTTTCCCTCTCTAGTGTAAATGCACCAGAGTTTGTCTAGGGTTTGTAATCGAGGAACCTTTACAAGGTAGGAGAAGATAAGTATATATAGTGCCTGGGGGTGTAGTGTACCCCCAGGTATGCAATGAGCATGTGTAGGATGATCTAACCAATTTAGTGAAGCCACTTGTCACTGTCACATGTAGAGGATGATGATGAAATATTCCCTCACGTGTGAGGGATATCTTGCCATAACGATTTTGCCTACGTGGGATCTATAACCCACGTGCATTGTTCCACACGTGCCCCATTCCACGCGCCCTGCCAAACGTCACTGTTGACTGCACGATCTAGGCTGAGGCTGAGGCACCATTTGATGAGCTATGAGGCTGAGGCCGAGATCATAGATGAGCTACTGTATGAGAGGTATGAGGCTGAGGTCGAGGCTACGAGGCTGAGGTCATGTCCGAGCTTCTATACGAGAGCTGTGAGGCTGAAGTTGAGGCCGAGGCTATAAGGCTGAGGTCATGGCCGAGATGCTGTGTGAGAGCTATGAGGCTGAGGCCTAGGCCGAGGCTATGAGGCTGAGGTCGAGGATATGTGTCTGAGGTCATGGCTGAGTTGTTGTATGAGAGATATGAGTCCGAGGACGAGGCTATGAGGCTAAGGTTGTGGCCGAGTTTCTGTATGAGAGCTATAAGGCTGAGGTTGAGGCCAAGGTCGAGGCTATGAGGATGAGGTCAAGGTCGAGTATACACTTATAGCGAGCTGAGGCCGAGTTGATGAGTCAGTACCCTGATGGGAGTCCTCTTTGGTCTCTGATGTAGTCACTGTATGATGAGACTTTGGAGTTATGAGTCAACATATAGGCCAGGGCCGACATCTTCTATGCCAAACCCTAGGCTGAGGTACCGAGTTCACTGCCTGATGATCAAGGTAGCTGCCATGATGTCTGAGGTTGCCAATAACAGACTGATGACCTTGCACTGATAGGTACAAATTTAGTCTCGGTTAAAGTGATCAGGATGACCCCGCCAATGATTAAGCTGTGGCCGACCCTTATTTGGACGACCCGCCAATGATTAAGTTGTGGCCGACCCTACTGAGTTCGACCCTTATGTGGATGACCCACCAATGACTAAGCTGTGGCCAACCCTACTGAGGCCGACCCTTATGTGGACGACCCCACCAATGATTAAGCTGAGGCCGACCCTTATTTGGATGACCCGCCAATGATTAAGCTGTGGTTGACCCTACTGAGGTCGACCCTTATGTGTCCGACACCAATGATTAAGCTGTGGCCGACCCTTATCTGGACGACCCTTCTTATGATTAAGTTGTGGCCGACCCTACTGAGGTCGCCCCTTATTTGGACGACCTCACCAATGATTAAGCTGTGGGCGACCCTACTGAAGCCGAACCTTATCGGGACAATCCTGCCAATGATTAATCTGGGGCCAACCCTACTGAGGCCGACCCCACCAACGATATGTTAGGCTCTTATGATGACTTGACCATGAGATGTGATGCCCGTCATCCTAAGAGACGAGGGTACATTTTGGCCATATCATATATATATATATATATATATATATATATATATATATATATATATATATATATATTCAAGTTCATAGTTCAAATATATTGGTTTGATTCAACGATTTTGGTTTGGTTTGGTTTGGTTCAGTCTTTAAACCAAGAATCGAACCAACTAACCCACGGAGGCCAATTTGGATCGAATCTTTAGGTTGACCAGTTCCAATGAACATCCATATTCAATGGTTATAATAGTTTTTTATGTACATTTGATACATATGTATACATATACACTCATACATACACAAACAGGTGGCCCAAAATATCCAATATTAATACACCTATTTTACAGTGTTCTATATACACACGTTATATATATCTACATGAAGGTGTGTGAGTGATTATAAGCCCATTTTATATAAGATTTCGAATTTTGAGTTCAAAATAGTATATATATATATATATATATATATATATATATATATATATATATATATATATATATATATATATAGAGAGAGAGAGAGAGAGAGAGAGAGAGAGTCAGGCTCTTTTACATACCAAGTTTACATACTAATTTTTTTAAATAGTAAAAAAATTATTTTTGAGGTGAATTTTTTTATATGGTATTTAAACGTTTCGATGGACCCATATAAAAAAAATATATCAGCTCAAAATAACTTTTTTGCTATTATTAAAAAATCGGTCAAACTTTCACAACTTTTAAAACACATAAAAGTTGTGAAAGTTTGACTGATTTTTTAAAAATAGCAACAAAAGTTATTTTGAATTGATTTTTTTATATGGGTCCCTTGAAATGTTTGAATACCATATAAAAAAATTCAACTCAAAATCATTTCTAAAAATGTATCCGCGCTAGCGGTATGTATGAGAGCTTAACCCTATATATATATATATATATATATATATATATATATATATATATATATATATACAGTTGGTCTCCAGTAAGGACTCCTTATGGTGCAAACCTTGGTACATATCATTTTTTTTAAATAATAAAAAAAAAATTATGAAACTTCATGGATATGATCTCCACGGTCAGAAGATCATCTCCATTTTTTTTGGTCAAAAAATTCAATAAAGAAGCGTTGAAATGAGGTGATATGTAAAAAATGGTATAAATATGCATTTTCAATCGTTAAAATGTTGGGTAGGCACTTGTGGCTTTATTGATTGATTTTTTTTACAAAACTTCATGGATATGATATTCTCACTATCGAGATCATATCCATGAAGTTTCATGAAAAAATTCAATCATAAAGCGGGTGAAATGATCGTCAACATTTCAACAGTCGAAAATGTATACTTATACCATTTTTTTACATATCACCTCATCTGAACGATTTTTTTGATGAAAAAAATTAGAGATGATTATCCTACCGTGAAGATCATATCCATAAAGTTTCAGCAAAAAAATCATTTTTTTATTGTTTTAAAAAAAATGTCATGTATCGGGGTCTGTACCATAAGGAGTCCTTACAGGAGAGGGTCTCTCTCTCTCTCTCTCTCTCTCTCTATATATATATATATATATATATATATATATATATATATATATATATATATATATATATATATAAACACATATTTATTAGTAGTTTTTTTTACTTTAATACATTATTAGGTCATCTTAGACTTAAAGACATGATAATTTGAAAATTAAAGTTTGCCCAAAATCGTTAAAAAAATGTTAACCTTAACTCACACTTGAAATTATAAATTAAAAGTAATTAAAAACATAAAAAATAGAAAAAGAAAATTCATGTTAATTTAAAAAATAAAAATAAAATAAACATTTTTCATGTTCAAACGCAGCGCCCACTGCTCCTCCCCCCCCCCCCCCAACTCTCCCAGCCACCTCCTCTGCTCTCCCCCACCAGCCAACACGCAATCCTCTCTCTCTCTCTCTCTCTCTCTCTCTCTCACACACACACACACACACACACACACAATAAAAATTGACCCTCCACTGCCACCATTACCTCCTTCAACCACCAACCTCTTGATTTCATTTTCACATGTTATCTTCTTATTTATGTTTGTTGAGAGAGTGGAGAATTGTTAGAGTGGGGGGTGGTGTGGTGGGTATGTTGCGGTTGCGGGGAGGGGTGAGGTTGAGACAAAATGGTCGGGGCGAGACCAGAGGAGGTGGCCGGTGTGGGAAGATCAGAGATCGCGGAGATAAAAAAAAATGGGGGGGGGGGGGGGGGAGGAGGTGGCTAAGGGATTGAACATTTAAACTAATTTTTAATTTGATTGTTTTTATTTCTTTGTGGTTTTTAATTTTTTTTCAAATTCAAATGAATTTTCTTTTTGGTTTTCTATTTTTTAAGGTTTTTTAATTAACTTTAATTTAAGCTGCCAAAAGGCAATTAGAGTTGACAATTTTTTTAATGATTTGGAAAAATCTAATTTTCAAATTAAAATTCATTTAAGTCTAACATCGAGAATTGAAGTATAAACAAATTATCAGAATGCATACTCACACACGTGTTGTCGTCAGTAACGATGTCTTGGGTGGGCTGGCTAATTAAGATATGGGTTAAGTTGATGTTGGGTTGGGTTATAGTGGTTTTATTTAGGGAATCAAAATTATTTAGCAATATAGTTAGTAAAATTCAATGTCTACATTAAAAATCCCGAGGCGAACAGTAGGATGCTCAAGCTTGGTTTGAAAAGATTAATGAGCTTAGAAATGTGTTCAAGTTTAGTTTGTTTACTTCACGAGCCGAGCTCAAACGAGCTTTAATCGAAACGAACACGAGCCGAGCTCGAGTAGATTGAATTTTTTACATTATTTTTGTATGATTATTTGTAATCGAGTCGATCTCAATAAGGTTACGCGCTTAAAATTTCGTTCAAGCTTGGTTTCTTTACATTACGAGTCGAGCTTGAACAAGATTTTATTTGAACAAACATGAGTCGAACTAAAATAGCTTGGTTTGTTTTACAGTCCTACACAAGGGTGTTAATTTGTATACGATAACACATGTTACAAAGATAATCCAATTATAACACGAGGCGTGACATCTCTTACTACTATAAAATGCAAAACAAGGCATTAAGACTCCTCTCCAACCAGCCTATCCACGTAGGCAAGGTCTGAAATAGGCAGCTATAATCTTCCACATTCCAATAACTTCTCTCTTTTCAAACCCCTCATATCCCACTCTCTTAAAAGAAAATTAACCCGTGGCTTCCATTCAAACTAAGGAGCTTTCAATTCTACTCAACAATAAACCTCTTCGTTTCATATAATTATTCTCCTCCATTTCTTCTTCCAAGAAAACCTCTTCGTTCCATCCATTTTTCTTTGTACCTCTCTCATCGATCTCCTATTTTTTCTTAAGAGTGGTGCAAGTGTATAAAAAACAGAAAAACCATTCGGTTCATTTACCATCTCCCTCCATTAAATACACCTCCAAGCGAATGGTTTAGGATGCCATGTTTGAATAGGCTCCGATTTCTGTGTATTCCCATTCCTCAAATATACCTAATGCCCTTCCTTTTGCCTGCCTACTGTATAGATATGAGTTTCGAAAACCTGATAACGGGAATTCCAACACTGATAAACCTCCTTTGGTTGAAGAAATATCAGTACCTTCTGTCACACAGCTCTCTAAAGCAGGTGTGTATTTTAAACCCACTAACGATGGCATAGAGGAGATTAGTTTCGATCAGGAAAAATGTACGTTTTGTCTACCCACCATTAATATAGACATAAACTCGGAAGTGATCTTGAGAAATTTAGTATCATATGAAGCATGCAACACATCTGGGATTTCAGTTTTTTCTCGCTATACTGAGTTGATGTACGGGGTGATCATCCGGGCGGACGTAATTTTTTTTATATATGTTATTACGCGTGCGATCATGTGAGGGGTTGGGTTGCACTGCTTGGGTGATTTTTAAGTGGTTTATTTTGCAGTGCAAAGGTTGAAGGTTGAAGGTTGAAGTGTGTGGCAAAGTTTGAAGTCCCTCCAACTTCTTTCAAGAACATTCTCAGGCATGATTTCCCTCAAGAGGGAGTTGGGTGGCTCATTTTCAGGCTTTATTAAAGTTTGGGCAAATTGGGCGTTTTTTTCCTGCTTGCATAAATTGGGGTTTTTTTTGTCACACTTGGTTTGCTTTTGTTTTGGTTGGTATGGCATCTTTTCCCCTCTCTCTGTGTAGACGATGAGAGGTTTTTTCTTTGCTAGTTTTTTATTTTCTTTGGCTTGCAACGTGTTGGCCTGGTTGGTTTGGTTTGAACAAGTGGGGTTTTGTATTGTGTATGCTATAAACACGTGATGAGCTGATTGATTTAAAAAAAAAAGTTGAAGTCTTCTCCTTTTGTTTTTACATGTTTACAAAGCTCTAGCCAGTTCATTTTTTTGGTGATTTATTTTGATGATTTTAATGAGAGATTAGAAACGCATATGTGGGTTGTATTTTTCTAATAATGTGAACTCTTTTTGAGATATATCTTTTGTTTTTGTATTAAGTAATATGATATATATGAACATTCCTTATATTTGGTTAACGAGGAACAAACCACTGAATATATATATATATATATATATATATATATATATATATATATATATATATATATATATATATATATATATATATAATCATTTATAAATATATTGTTTGTTCATTATTAATATAATATTTTTAGAGATAAATTTTATATATTTCACTAAAGAAAATTTTAATTTTTAATGATGATCTATTTGCCATTTAATAATGTCATTTTTACGTATAATAAATTGGTATATTGAAAAAGAAGATGCGTATTATATGATACTTACTTGATATGTTTCAATGCGTTTATATTTTTTTAAATGATTTTTGTTTTTTCAACTTGTGAAAAGGTTGTTTCTTATAAAATCAATTAAGTTGGGTTCATTATCGTTTTAAAATGATTTGTTTTCTAAATAAGAAATATATTTTTGTTAGAAAAATTGAAAGATGGTTTTCTATGCTACGCACATTGGTCCTTGCCCGCGCATCGCGCGGATTTACAACTAGTGATCAATCAAAAATGCTCTTTTAAAATTTAATACTACTCTAAACTAAAAAAAAAAAAATCCAATTATAATGCGACTTCCCGTGACAAAAGGGTGTTATTAAAATTGTTTGGTTAGTTTAAGATTTGTCTTCCAACTAAATATAGTTTAAGAACTATTATAAAACATTTCAAATAGTTTAACGAACAAATGGGTAATTTATTCTAGCTTTTTTCCTTGCCTTACATTTTCCTCCATAATTTATCAAGATTCAAACATAAGTGAATCTAGAGCCTTTGACTTGTGCGCCCCTATGTTCAGCATTCTCGTTTGGTGTCACTGTACATCAAGACTCGAGAACTATTCATTTTTTTTCGGTGGGGGGGAAAGGGGGAGAGAGAGAGAGAGACCTGCTCAGTTAGAGGTTTTATTGCTAAGAAGAAATTTGGGTAATGTTTAGTTGTGGGAAACTATTTTCTACTTTTATTTACAATAGAAATTTTTTATAAAATAAAACTCTAAAAGTGTTCGTTTGGTAGAATTAGAAATAATTTTTTTTTTCAAACAATTAATTTACAAAGGTTGGGGTTAAATGTAATTTTTAGAAACTTTTTAAAGGTCATATGTAATTTACCAAAGGCCAAGAATTTAGATTGAATTTAAAGAAAATTCAAGGGACTAAATGGGATTTTGGGGTTACATGCATTTTGAAAATTGGTGAAAACTTGTTGAAGTTAATTTTTAATTTTGAAAATTTAAAACAAATATTTTCTAACGGTGGTTGCTAAGACCCCACAAAAACTACTCTTCACATCGATACAATAAGCTTATAAAGTAATTGTACATTATGTTTAAATGACAATGCAATAAAGAATAATTTGGGGGTGGATTCTCTATTTGGGACAATATCAAACTTAGAACACATTTTTCAGTTTTTCAATTCTGTGAAAAACTTTTGAAAGCAATTTATGCTTCTTCTTTACGACTAAAAAGGGCCTCTTCTAAGAACTAATTGAACTTCTTCATTTGACAAGCATGACTGAGTGGTAATCTAAACTTATATGAATTTAACGCAAGTCCAACAAGAAATTTTTCATGGACAATGGCTAAGTCATAACGTTTAAGTGAAGAATAAAAAAGATAGCAAAGGTATATGAATACTTGGGCGTTGTTACACTAACATAGTAACAACACCGAAGTTGACCATTTAAGTTTGTGCGCGTGTAAAATTAGAAAGTTGCGTTATGCGGACAAATTTTTGCTGTCTTCAACGACAGTAAAAAATGATATCGCCCAATCAACTTCTTTCTTTTTTTTCTTCTTGAAGATGGCTCTCTCTTCATTAAATGTTCAACTGAAAACTAAGATTCCCAATTTATATTTGAAGTTGTGTTTGTAGACATGAGAAGCTAAGACATTCATGCCATCACCCTCATCAATTTATATATACCCGTTAACATTATCTTGTAAATAGGAGCATAATTAATATACTTATATAGAAAAAAGAGTAAGTAGTTTTTTAAAATTTCTTTTTACTGTTTAGTCTTTAAAAAATAGTACACTTTTTATTTATCATCTTTTAACGCAATAGTTTAAAAAAAATCAACACATAGAAATGTAAAATTTAAGTAAACAAGAGTTACAATTAACAAAAAAATTTAACGCTCTCATTCAATACATGAAAATGTAAAATGAAGCAAAAAAGAGTTGGCAATGCTAAATAGTGGTTATGCATTTCGTTAAAATCAACCACATGAAAAGAATCTCCTACTCTTTTAATAATAAGGCACCCTTCACATTGTGTTCTTGTTGTAAATCTAGAATTCAACGAAAATCCTCTAGAATGCTTATGATAAAAACCTTCTTTAGAACAACATAAAATTCTTCTTGTGACAATTTTATCTTTTCCTCTTGAAGAAGATGATTTGCACACACCAAAACCAATTAAACAAGTGTAACGAATGTAAAAATCATAAGCTTCATTTTTGAATTGAAAGAGTAGGAGATTCTTTTCATGAGATTGATTTTAATGAAATGCATAACCACGAGCTAGCACTGCCAAGAGAAGCACATCATTTGAGGTCCCAACGTAAGATTATTGACTCCCACGCTAGAGTTATGCGGAATATGAATATATGCATTATGCAGGTATTGAATCAACCTATATTTATTCATACATGAGTGCTGAGGTTGGAGGGCCTCAAAATTTGAATTTCATCCAAATGGACTGTGTTAATCAAATTCAAAGAATGAGGCATAATGACATATTAGAAAAAGGTGATGTACAACTTATTTTGGAGCACTTCTCATTAAGGAAGAACGAAAATCCATATTTTTTTATTCTATTCAAATGGATGGAGAATACCGAATGTGTAGTTGTTTTTGGGTTGATGCAAAGTCACGATTAGAATATAGTTATTTTGGAGATGTAATATGTTTTGATACAACCTTCATAACTATGATAAACCATTTGCACCATTATTGGGAGTAAATAATCATGGGCAAATAATATTTTTTAGGTGTGCATTATTACTAGATGAGAGAGAATCATTTGTTTAGTCGTTTCAAACATTTGTAGAAGCAATGAATGGAAAAATGACAAAATGCATATTTATGGACCAAGCACAAGCCATTGGCAATGCCATATAAAAGGTGTTTCCCGAAGCACATCATTACTTATGTTTATGGCATATTTATCAAAATGCGACAAAACATCTTTCTCATCTATTTGATCAATTTAAGGATTTCACAAAAGATATTAAGAATAGCATATATGAGATAGAATCGGAATAAGAATTCCAATCAACTTGGGATGGGTTGTTAGAGAACTACAATCTAAGAGAGAATGCATGATTTCATGGATTATATCAAAAATGAGAAAAGTGGGCACAATTTTATGTTCGATAATTTTTAAGTGCTGGTATGACAACTACTCAAAGAAGTGAAGGCATGAATAGGTTTCTCAAGAAGTACTTTAAGAGAACACTATCACTATGAGAGTTTGCATCACAATATGAAAAGGCACATGTAATTCAACGAGAGAAATAAAGACTACAAGATTTTGTTTGTAAGCAAAAGAAGCCGAATGACGCGACTAAGAATGTGTCTTAGAAGTGCGTACTCTCTAGGCTCAAGTGCAAGCCTGTCGCTCAAGTAATAATCTAATAAGTCGGGTATCGATCCTCAGGGAAATAGGACAACAGAGCTGTAACAACGTTGGACAGACTAAGGAAACCTAACTTTGACTCTAAAGAAAAGGAAAAAGTTATTTGATTGATGGGATAACTACAACTAGATGCAATTGCGAAAATGGTTAACTAATGAACTAAAGTGTGAATGGAATGTAACTATTCTAAATTACCTAAAATACTGATGATGATGTACTTAAAACAAGAACTATATAATGAGAAAAACAGGACGGGAATACAATCCCTCAACCCTAGTGCATTGCAGGTATAAAACTATTCATAAATTCAAGTGATTGATTAGACCCATAATTTAGTACTCCCAAGCATTATGTATATGAGGTTCAATCCCGCACCATACTTAATCAGATGACGAGTAAATCGATATTACGATAGTTACCCTCGAATTGCATTCTGAAGCATCCCGGTTACCTTGAAGCAAACGAGATCCAAAGATCAATAATTATCGCGTTTCAACGCAATATGGTCGTAATAAATCATTAAATTTAGAGGACTAATTTTATACACATGCAACTAACACATCAGGTTGAGTTCATGCATCCCGATCCTTTTAAATCTAGTCGGGCATGTTAAATTGAACGATGCATGAAATAATTACATTGCATGTGAACGAACTCATGATGAAACTATATTGAAACATGAAAATACGTATTATGAACCCAGAAATTGTTTGAATCAAATAAGAAAAATAACCATGCAAGAACAATAATAAGAAGAATGAAACTTGGATTAAAACTTAAAAAATAAACCCGGAATGAATCAATCTTGAAGCAAATAATTCAAACTATGTTCTTAGGTGATCTTATACCTTTTTCTCTCAAAAACTATGAAAAACTATCAAGAACTTCCTTTCCTAAGTCATTAGCTTCCTACAAATATGTTTTAGAATGAGTTATAACCTAATGGAACTCTTTGGACCAATCAGAATAAAGGAGCATTTCGCGCATCAGGACCCCGGAACTGATTCGCGGGTACCCTGAACCGGTTCGACCTGGGTTCGAGAATTTTTGCTGGTTTTGGGTGCCTTTTTCCTCTTTTTAACACTTAGAATTTTTCTCCTGTTTTATTCTTTTCTTCTTGGATTTTTCCTCAACTTAAATTAATCATAACTCTTCAATCGTAATCGGATTTGGATGTTGTTTCTTCCATGGTTCTCATTGTTCTGAGCTTTCAACTTTCCAGTTGACTCCTCCTCCGGGATCCGGCTGCAGAATTACCAAAATGCCGTTGAACTTGCCTTCTTAGCCTTTTTTTCATTGTTTCGATTTCTCTTTTGCATCGCTTGCATAATTAACCCGTAAAACACATAGGAGAAACACGAAACACGAAATACTTTTCAACGAAGGTTAGTAGCACAAATGTGAGTTAAATACATATCAATTGCATCACTCGGGTTCATAAAGGTACCGAAATTAAGGGGATAAATATATAATATTTATGCCCAATCAAACCCCCTAACTTAGAACTTTGCGCGTCCCGAGCAATGTAAAAGAAAAATAAAAATATCAAAACTCTTCTAAACACTTTATGGGGATAGAATACCTTTTTCGCGGGCAAGCAATTTCATTTAGCATATGCAACAAGTCTTTAAACCCCTAGGTTACCCTAGTTGGATAAGTGTTGTCTCGTGAGGGTTTGTAGTGAATGTACCCACAAAATTCGACTCAAAGAAAAAAACAAAACACGCAAAAATTGTATAATTTAAACTTTTCCCGAAAAGAGTCATCATCAAATCATGTTCAAGAGTCTCAAATCATAGTGCGTGTGTTCGAAGCCAGAAATTTAACCGCGAATTTCCACCGATTGACCATTACGCTACTTATCCGAAAATTCATTTTGATTTCAAAATCTCATGTGATGCTCTCACAAACGAATCACTTGGAATGTGTCTATTCTCTCGGTGTGCATGATTTATAAGAGTAAATATATTGGAACCAAGTTCACGCACACAAATAAAAAGACGAAATTATATGGGAATTGGATCTCATCAATGGATTATGGTTGTAAGAAAGCAGGAACATTGCCTCTAATTCATATTTTTTATCTCTTTTATTATCTTTTGGTATCTTAGCTCTCCACGCGGTAATCAATTTCGCAATTCGAACTCAGTTAGGACTTTTTCGAGTTAAAGGTGTATTGGGTAATATGGGAATGGTTGGGAATTTTGGAATTGGAAAATATCCTTATGATGTCCGTTAGTGCTTTTTTTTTTATTCGGGTTATTGCTCATTTTCTCTTCTTTTTCTATTTTTTTTATTTTTCTTTTTCTTGTTATTTTTGTTGAGCATTCTTCTATTTTTTCTTGCCCCTTTTTGTTACACTTTTTGGACTTAAATTCTGACTTTTTCCATTTTTCACAATTCCGAGCTTTTTGGGTTTTTCGGGTTGTCAAATGAAAGGAAAACTTTTATTTGGCTCAAAATGGGTTACAAAAGGGATGATTTTTCAGAACTTTTTATGGCCAATATTTTTGGGTAACAAACGATGGCCTACTTCATTGTCCAAAATACTAATTGTGTTACCATATGCGTTTCGAGATGAATTTAATTTAGAGATTTCTTCGGCACATTTTTCAAGGCAATATCACACACATTTCTCAAAATTGATCAAAATGAAAGACTTGAGATCCTCGACGACTTATTAGACCGCTGAAAAGAACTTTGAGTTAACAATTAACTTGGATTGATTTATAAATTTCACAAAAATAAAAGGCTCGAATCTCACCGGGGTTGTTAACCTCTACACTTATTCGTTAAGTCGTCAATTTTCGCACAATTTCCATCTTTGGTCAATTTCGGCTTTGTGTATTATGTTTTTACAATTCGAGACTTTAAATTGACTTCTAATGATATTTTTGAAAATTTTGAATTCCAATTTTTATTTATTTTGAAGAAAAATATTTTTGAATTTTTCAAAATTTATAATTTTTTTTAACATTTTTGAAAATTTGGGAAGTTTTAGAAAAACGCACTTGAGACCCCCCCTAACTTAGACTTTTGCATTGTCTTCAAGCGGAAATGACTAAAATCTAACTCAAAGCAAATGAAAAGTGCGGAAAAATAAAACAAACAAATTAAAACATCAATGCATAATTTTATTATAACAACGGAGAAGCATGTGTTACAAAAGAGGTGAGAGAGCATGTGACTAACAATTTTTAGACACTGACAACAATACAAATAAATATATCAAAAACAGTCATGGGCTTCATTGGGGGGGTCTGATTTGAGGTCACGGGTGCACGCGGATCATAAGGATCATAAAAGAAAGATGGTGGGGGACCGCCGAAGTTGAGCTCGTAGAGGTGGGCTTGGAGCTGGTGCATCATACTTGTGTCTCTCCGATAATCCTCTTGATCCCTTTAATAGGTGGATTGATCTTGATTGTATTGGGTGATGAACCCGTCAAGGAAGGATTCCACCACCGAAAGGCGCCTATCAAAATTTACCCCCGGGAGGCTCGAAATCCGAATCATCATCGTTTTCTTCATACTCCTCTTCTTCCTCCCCCACATCCATCATGGGGTAATCATGTCCTTCTTCCCCCACACCCTCATCGAGAATGGGGCAGTTGGGGTGAGCCACCCGCATTTGGCGTTCACTCCGAGTGGTGGAGGTGGCGCCAATTGGGCAGGGGAGTCGGATTTGCTGCCCGGGGTCTTCTACCCTGGCATCCATCAATAGTTCCGTAATGAAGCTAGCGTAAGGGAGCGCGGCCTTGACCCACTCATCATAGACAGCATTGATGATATCCACGTAGAAGAGTTGGGCTAGATGGATTGTGCTCTCGGGGTCGAAGAAGTGGTAGAGGAAGTTGGTGTGACGCAGCCAGGACACCGAGTCATTGGTGGTTTGGTGGATTTCTCCACAAGCAATTAGGTACGTGTATCGCACCGTATTCGATAGACTTCCTATGGGAAAGGAATCCCGCACCCATTCCTCCCCGGGTGCCATTCGAGAAATGCATTATTCTTTGGTGCGGAGGGCACCATTTGTGGGGTATTGGAAAGGCACGGGGAGGACAACCCCTTTGGCACACATTTTGATGGAATTTGGATACCGTCAATGTAGTCCTCGTGAAGCGTGGAGGATTTTCTAATGAGTGTTGCATAAAATTGACGGATAGCAGCTTCCAACACGTGATTGCTCGTAGGAGCTAGAAAAGAGCACCACCCCGGCGGTTGAATAGGGCGGTGACGTCGCCGGGAAGTTGCTCCCATCTAATAAAATGCTCGATGTGGATTGGGCGCATGGCCGAGAAGTATTGTTCGGCCCAATGGTGTTCTTGGATGCATCGAAACACCCTCTTACCCTCATCATCGAGGACGGTGGTGTCATCGTATTTCTTAGGGCGGAAATTGGATCGACGGGGACGTGGCATGGTGAGAGAGAGAGATAGGTAGAGAAGAAGTATATGGTATGGATTAGAGGGAGAGTGAATTTTTAGTGTGCGAAATGGATGAGGGGTGGGGGTGAATTTATAGGTGTTGGGGATGAATTTTTGGTGGGAAAAGGGAATGTGTTTGGAAGGAGGGAAGGGCTTAGGATTGAAATTGGAAGGAGGGAAGGTTTTAGAGGGGAAAAAATCTTAGGGAAATGAATGGTGGGAAGAGGAGAGAAGAGAATGAATTTGGAAAATAGGGGGAGTAATCTGCCAGGTACCCTAAATCGGTTCACGTGTACCCCGAACCAGTTCGACCTGGGTTCAGGATATTGTGCTGGCCAGAAAGGTTGGGTTCTCAATTCTCTCAAAAACTAAGTGTTCTCTCATATCTCCTCTCATGCGTATTGCCCGTAAAAATGTTCTAGACCCTCGGGTGCCCTAAAATTGCCTCGACCAAGCCCTCAAACTACGTGCAAACTCTCTCGAAAAGTGTGTTAACTCAGTCCCTCTCGTGAACCGTGCTCTGGAATAAAAAATACCCTAACTCACACACGACTACTATACACAAGAATTCACCCCATACGCGTCGCGGGTGCGATGACCTCTCATTTTAAGCTCACTCTTTCCCGTAAACGGGGTCCGATAACCACACAGTGTCGACTTCTTCCACGTACACCTCTAGATATGCCTTTAGGCGTTGTCCATTTAACTTGAACGTATTTCCCCCCTTTAAATCGTCTAATTCCACCGCTCCGTGAGGGAAAACATTCTTTACAACAAATGGGCCACTCCATCGTGACCGCAACTTGCCAGGAAATAGATGAAGCCTAGAGTTATAGAGAAGCACTTTTTGTCCGGGAAGAAACTCTTTGCGTCGAATGATGTTATGGTGAGCGAGTTTCATCCTTTCTTTGGAAATTTTTGCGTTCTCATACGCATCATTACGTATCTCTTCTAATTCATTTAATTGAAGTTTGCGAGCTTCACCGGCTTTATCCATGTCATAATTCAACTTCTTAATCGCCCAGTACGCCTTTTGCTCTAATTCCACGAGAAGATGGCAAGGTTTTCCATACACAAAGCGGAATGGGGACATGCCGAGCAGATTTTTGTATGCGGTACGATAGGCCCATAGTGAATCGTTCAATCGAAGTGGCCAAACTTTCTGGGTGGGATTGACGGTCTTCTCGAGAATGTTCTTGATCTCTCGATTCGCTAGTTCGTCCTTCCCATTCATTTATGGGTGATAGGTCATTCCAACCTTGTGAATAACGCCATACTTTCTCATGAGCTTCGCGAATGGCCTATTGCAAAAATGCGTGCCATTATCACTGATTATCGCTTTCGAAGCACCGAAGCAGTAAAGTATGTGTTCCTGTAGGAACCTAATCACCACTTTACTGTCATTAGTCTTGGTAGCTATGGCTTCTACCCATTTAGAAACGTAGTCTACCGCGATAAGGATGTATAAAAAAGCAAAAGATGAGGGAAAAGGTCCCATGAAGTCAATACCCCAACAGTCAAAGATCTCAATAATGAGTATCGGGGTTAATGGCATCATGTCTTGTCGGGTAATCTCCCCCATCCTTTGACACCTATCGCATGATTTGCAACATTTGTTCACATCCCGGAAGATTGTGGGCCAATAGAGGCCGCATTGAATAATCTTAGCGGCCGTCTTTTTCGGTGAAAAGTGACCTCCACAAGCTTGTGAATGACAGAATTGGATGACTTTGGGAATCTTGTCATCCGGTACATAACGTCAGATGATTTGGTCGGCGCAATATTTAAACAGGAAAGGATCATCATAGAAAAACATGCGCGACCAAGTAATGAACCTCTTCTTATCTTGTGGTGTCCAATCGGGAGGGACGGCTCCCGTGACAAGATAGTTCACTATATTCGCAAACCAGGGAAAAGAAGAGGTAGCAAAGAGTAGCTCATCCAGGAAGTATTCGTCTATGGGTATTGGATCCCTATGTACGTCGAATGAAAGCCGTGAAAAGTGGTCAGCAACGAGGTTTTCTACTCCTTTCTTATCTTTAATGGAGAGATTAAACTCTTGTAGGAGTAGAATCCACCTTATGAGGCGCGGCTTTGCATCTTTCTTCGCAAGTAGGTATTTCCATGCCGCGTGGTCGGTGAAGCAAGTGATGGGAGAACCGATAATGTAGGACCAAAATTTGTCAAGAGCAAAGACTACCAGTAGCAACTCCTTCTCTGTGGTGGAGTAATTGAGTTGTAGTCCGGTAAGAGTCCGGCTAGCGTAGTAGATGACATGAGACTGTTTGTCTTTTCTTTGGACCAAAACAACCCCTATCGTATAATCGCTAGCGTCACACATAAGTTCGAATGGTAAGGACCAACCCGGCATGATGGGAGCGAACACAAGCTTGGTTTTCAATTTTTCAAAAGCGCTATGACATGCTTCCGTCCACTCAAATGGGGTGTCTTTAATGAGTAGGTTGCCTAAAGGTCTATCGATGGAGCTAAAGTCCTTAATGAACCTTTGATAAAACTTCACATGTCCCAAGAAGGAGCGCATGTCTTTGAGCAATTTTAGTGGGGGTAGATCGTCTATGACATATATCTTAGCTCTATCGACTTCTATCCCCATGGATGAAACTATGTGGCCAAGAACTATTCCCTCAGTGACCATAAAATGACATTTCTCCCAATTTAGTACTAAGTTCTTCTCCAGACACCGGGCAAGTACTTTTTCCATCTTTACGAGACACAGATCGAAAGAGGTGCCAAAAATGCTAAAATCGTCCATGAACACTTTGAGTCCTCTCTCAACCATGTCACTAAATAGGCTCAACATGTACCTTTGAAAGGTCGCGGGTGCATTACACAAGCCGAATGGCATACGTTTATCGGCAAACGTACCAAAGGGGCAAGTGAAAGTCGTTTCCTCCTAGTCAATTACATCTACCTCAATTTTGTTATATCCGTAATAATCATCAAGGAAGCAATAGTAAGGGTGGCCCGCTACTCTCTCAATCATCTGATCAATAAATGGCAAGGGGAAATGGTCTTTCCTACTTCCCGCATTGAGTTTCCGGTATCAATGCAAATGCGCCACCCGATGGTGGTACGTTGGGGAACTAGCTCTCCCTTAGCATTCTCAATCACTGTCATGCCCGACTTCTTCGGGACAACTTGAATAGGGCTCACCCACTTGCTATTCGAGATTGGGTAGATAATCCCGGAATCCAATAACTTAATTATTTTGATTCTCACCACTTCCTTCATATTGGGGTTTAGCCATCTTTGCATTTATCTCGAGGGCTTGACATCCTTATCAAGGTGAATCTTGTGGGTGCAAATCAAAGGACTTATCCCCTTCAAATTAGCAATACACCAACCGTAAGCACTTTGGTGCTTCCTCAGAATATTTAACAGTTTACCCTCCTGCTCTTCGTCTAGGCTAGAGGAGACAACAACGGAAAATGTCTCGTCCTCTCCTAGGTATGCATATTTAATATGGGAGGGTAGTTTCTTCAATTCGAGAGTCAAAAATTTTTCGTTGGATGTCTCCCTCGACGGTAACTCCTCAAATCGAGAAACCCAACTTACATCTCTCGCGTCCTGATTCGACGCTCTCTCCTCAAATAACTCTCTCAACTCCTCAACTTCCCTCTCAAATTCAGTGTACGTTCCCACACTGTCGTGGATCGATACTAAACAGGACCCTAGGGCATCTCCATAATACTTTTCCTCAAAATACTCCTCCACGATCTCGTCAATTAGGCTCACCGCGTGAAGATCATCTTCTTCCCCCATATATTGGGCTATATGGAAGATGTTAGTCTCTAAGGTCATGTTCCCAAAGGTGAGTTGCATCTGCCCATTTCGAGTATTTATAATTGCATTAGCTGTAGCTAAGAATAGGTGCCAAATAATGATGGGAACATGACTGCTCGAGGCGAAGGAGGGCTCCATATCCCAAATGACAAAGTCTACCGGGAAGTATAAAGTGTCAAATTGGACGATCACATTCTCAACTATACCTCTTAGGATCTTCACAGTTAGATCCGCCAATTGGAGAGTGATATTTGTGGGCTTGAGGTCACCCAGATCAAGTTGCCTATAGATGGCATAAGGGAGGATATTGATACTTGCTCCCAAGTCAAGTAAGGCTTTTTCAATTTTATTTTCTCCAATGATGCAAGAAATGGTGGGTGCATTCGGATCTTTGAATTTTGGTGGGAGATCCTTAAGTAGGATGGAGCTCACGTTTTGTGCTATAAAGACGTTTTTCTTTACCTTTATCTGCCTCTTCACTATTAACAAGTCCTTGATGACTTTCGCATAAGCTGGAATTTTCTTAATGGCATCGAGGAAAGGTAAATTTAACTTTACTTGCTTAAGCACGTCTAGCACTTCATCACGGGGGTTTCCTTTATGGGAAGGAACCAACCTTTGAGGAAATGGTGCCGCGGTGGGTGGTTTCACTACTACCTCGGGCTCACTAGTGTCTTCTTTATCATTCTCATTCAAGGGGACATCTTCGGCCTCTTTCGTGTCGGGAGAAATATCCTTGTCTTTGGTTGCGTCATGTGGGGGAGGTGATAAATCAACGACCCTCACACTACGAAGAGTGGTCATAGCTTGGCATTGCTCCTGATGTTCTGTCGAGGTGGAGCTTACACTAGTTTGACCTTGGGGCGATCTTTGTCCCTGGGCAGGAAACTTGCCTTTCTCTTAGATACTCAACAATGATTGCAACTTTGAAAGGTTCGCATTTATGTCATTGATCATGTGCTCATGCCTAGCATTAGTTGCATTCTAGGTATTGATAAAGTGGTTCATCGTATCCTCGATATTTCTCCGCGGTGGAGTGATATATGCTCCTTGAGGTGGTGGTGCTTGCACATGTCCTTGCATGTGTGGAGCTTGTTGAAATTGCTATGGTGTAAGAGGGGCAACATGTGAATTAGGATTCATCACAGCATATTGTTGCCCATAGCTAAAACCAGGATGGTTTTTGCATGAAGGGTTGTAAGAATTCCCATGCGGTGCATCGAAATTACCCTTGAGTCCTCCTATACCACTTACTTGTTCTAGAAGCATAACTTTACAAGCGGGTATAGTCGGGCATTCCTCAGTTGAATGACCCACCTCACAAATCGCACACCTTCTCGATGGGGTTTGGTATGGATCCAGTTAATCCCCTTCCACATACTTCAAGTAGGTCTCCCATTCCTTTCTCAAGTACATAGAGTCAACAGTACGTCATAGAATTCTTTTCTATGTGAAATAGGTCGGACGCCGATGGAGTGGTTGTCACTTAGCATTTTCAATTTTGAGCATTAGGGTCAGATGTATCCTAGTATTGGGTAGTCTCGATGACATACCTCAGGTGAAGCTCAACATCGTTGGCGTCTAAGTCGACAAATGGACCCATCCCACATGGTTTCAATGAGTTGCTTGGAATTAATGCTCAGCCCATTATGGATGAAGGAAATTATTTGCAGTTTATCAAATCCATGATGGGGACATGAAGTAATTAAATCATTGAAATGCTCGTAGCATCGATCGAATGACTCATTTTCTAATTGTCGAAAAGTTTGAATTTGAGCCCTGATGGAGTTCGTTAGATATGGAGGAAAGAATTTCTTGAGAAATTTAGATTGTAGCTCGTTCCATGATGAAATCGAATTTGGAAGTAAAGACCATAGCCAGGTCTTAGCCTTATCCTTTAGCGAGAATGGGAAGAGTTTAAGGCAGAGCACATCTTTTGTTCAAGTTTTATCGCTGAGAGTCTCGCACGCCTCCTCAAATTCCATGATGTGGGCATATGGCTTTTGTGAATCCAATCCATGGTAAGTGGGAAGTATCTGGATCATCCCATTCCTAAAGAGAAATTTCATTGCATTATACAGGAATAAAATGCATCCCGGAGTGACAGTGTGCTCGAGATATAAGATTTCTCTCAAAGGGCGATACAGGGCCTCATCCTCACCGGCAGCTGCACTACCGTGTTGAGACATATTTCTCTCACTCGAAGGCTCTGTGTCCTCATTTGGTATACTCTGAGCATGCTTTGATGTGTGTCCTAAGAGGGAAAATGGAGTGTTATTTGTGATTGAGTATGATGGTGTGGGAGGTGGAACCCAAAATTGTGGAGCATTAGGAGTGTGAGGGCTATCAGGGTCGTACTCAACTATCAGGTTTTCGTGAATGTGGGTTGGAGTATTATGGGGAGTTGGAGTGAGTTCAGAATTTTGCATTAGCAGGCTTCTGAGAGATGATGAGGAATATTTTTGTTCTTTTTAGATTTTTTTTATGTTTTTGGATTTTATATATTTTTTTGAAATTTTTGGTAAAAGTTTTAGATTGACTTGATCTAATCCTAAGTCTAACTAATTCCCCGGAAACGGCGCCAAAAACTTGACGCGATTAAGAATGTGTCTCATAAGTGCCTACTCTCTAGGCTCAAGTTCAAGCGTGTCGCTCAAGTAATAATCCGATAAGTCAGGTATCGATCCTCAGGGAAATAGGACAACGGAGTTGTAACGATGTTGGACAAACGAAGGAAACCTAACTTTTACTCTAAAGAAAAGGAAAAGATGATTTGATTGGTGGGATTACTACAACTATATGCAATTGTGAAAATGGTTAACTAATGAACTAAAGTATGAATGGAATGCAACTATTCTAAATTACCTAAAATACTGATGATGATGTACTTAAAACAAGAACTATATAATGAGGAAAACAGGATGGGAATACAATCCCTCAACCCTAGTGTATTGCAGGTATAAAACTAATCATAAATTTAAGTGATTGATTAGACCCAGAATTTACTACTCCCAAGCATTATGTATATGAGGTTCAAGCCCGCACCATACTTAATCAGAGGACGAGTAAATCAGTATTGCAATAGTTACAATTGTCGCATTTCTACGTAATACGGTCGTAATAAATCATTAAATTTACAGGACTAATTTTATACACATGCAACTAACACATCAGGTTGAGTTCATGCATCCCGGTCCTTTTAAATCTAGTCGAACATGTTAAATTGAATGATGCATGAAATAATTATGTTGCATGTGAATGAACTCACAATGAAACTATATTGAAACATGCAAATACGTATTATGAACCCAGTAATTGTTTGAATCAAATAAGAAAAATAACCATGAAAGAACAATAATAAGAAGAATGAAACTTGGATTAAAACTTGAAAAACAAACCTGGAATGAATCAATCTTGAAGCAAATAATTCAAACTATGTTCCTAGGTGATCTTATACCTTTTTCTCTCAAAAACTGTGAAAAACTATCAAGAATTTCCTTTCCTAAGTCATTAGCTTCGTACAAATACGTTTTAGAATGAGTTGTAACCAAATGGAACTCTTTGGGCCAATAAGAATAAAGGTGTAATTTTGCACATCAGGACCCCCAAACCGATTCACAGGTACCCCAAACCGGTTTGACCCCAAACCGGTTCAACCTAGGTTCGAGAATTTTTGCTTGTTTTGGGTGCCTTTTTCCTCTTTTTGTAAGGACATTTTTGTCCAATATCAATTTATATGTCGTACGCCGTTACACCATTGAAGAAACTCAAGATCGCATCTACAACAACGGATCCGAATATCAAAGTATCTTCAACATCATAGCCTCTGCGAGAATGAACTTGGTAAAATTTTATTTTTACGTTCCTTAAAGTTCATATTTAGTATTGGGAAATTTTTATAAAATGTTTTTTATAAAAATAAGAAGTAAGTTTTTTAAAGCAAAATGAAGCTTTTAAAAGGATTTTATTTTTCTGGGAAAACCGGACCGATCCGGCCCTATACCGGACCGATCCGCTTGCTGCAGATCCAGTATACCCCGGACCGCAAGCGAACCGATGGAGGCCAAAATAAAAGAACCGATCCGCTTGACCGGACCGATCCGACTGGGATAAATTCGGCCAGATTCGCTGCTAATTTTTAGGCTCAAAGTTTTCCTATTTAAAGCCAACTTCGGGGAGTTATTTTTTAAGACTTTTCAAGACGATTTTCAGAGTCCTAAATACTCTAAGTCTTCACCTTTTTGATGTGCAAAACATCTTTTTGATTCACACAAAAAATCCCAATTACTTTTGTGAATCTTTTGGAACCCTAGAACACACTATTTGTTGTTGTTCAATCATTGTGGGGAGAACTTTGCAACCGAGGGCTGCGTGTCATTGCTGAGGGAGTATCTACAAAGTTTTATGACTGCGTGTCATTGAGGAGAGCTGCGGTTCTTCCTTCGTTGTTTGGGTTGCGATTCCTTGGAGGGTGCTGCGTGTATTCTCTTGCTGAGTTCAAGACTGCGTGTCTTTGTGGGTTGGTTGCGCGTTGATCCATTGCAGATTTCTCTATGTAATTGTAAGTTGCGGCTTGTATATTCATAGTGAAATAAAGGTTTTACCCGAAAGGGGTTTTTTCCTGAATTCTGTGTCTCAGCATATTTTTGTGTCACATGCTTTATTTATTTATCGGTTAACACACGCACCTTAGATGAATGATTAGGGGCTGAAATTAAATAAGTGTGCTATATTAGTAAGTGGTGAAGTTAATCAATTATCACACGTAATTCTCGCGTTCTCAAATTGGTATCAGAACGGGTTGCGCTAATTTATTGTGTATTCCTCTTTTCCGCAAAATCGTGTGATATTGATTTTTTTTTAAAATCAGTTTTGTGAAAAATCGCAATTTTTCCTATGGAGCACTTATATAATCAGATGCCTATTTTTGACGGGTCTAATTATGCCTACTGGAAAGCTCGTATGAAATCGATTTTAAAATCTATTGGCGAGCGTGTTTGGTTGCTTTGCGAAAATGGTTGGACTCCTCCCACAGTCACTGTTAATAACATCACCACTTTAAAACCCGTGTCAGCCTGGACTGAAGATGATTATAAATTGTCCAATTTTAATTCCCATGGTCTGAGTGCTATTTCTGGAGCTGTCTCTCCTGATGAGTTTCTCCGAATTATGACGTGCACCACGTCTAAAGAGGCTTGGGATGTTTTGAAATTGACGCATGAGGGTACGAACGCAGTTAAAGAGTCAAAATTACAAAATTTGGCCACCCAATTTGAGACTATCACCATGTCTGAGTTCGAATGCTTTGATGATTTTTATGCACGATTGTCGGACATTGTTAACACATGTTTTAATTTGGGTGAAGTGATTGATAACACGCGTGTCGTTAAAAAGATTTTGAGATCTCTCCCAAAACGCTTTATTCCTAAAGTCACTGTTTTGAACTCTTTTGGAAATTTGAAATCACTTAAGTTGGAAGAACTTGTAGGAGATTTTCAAACCTATGAGATTGACATGTTTCCCAAAACCATTAAGGCTAAGGATAAAGGCATTGCTTTAAAGACTCATTTTAAGAAAAAGAAAGAAACAGTTTGTGAGTCCGATTCTGAGGGAGATTTTGATTTTAATGATATGGCCTTGTTTGCGAAAAATTTTAAAAAATTTCTCAACATGAACAAAAATAATTCTTCCAATAAAAAGAATTTTTTTGAGAAAAATAAAAAGAAAGGAAAGGCCAAAGAAAGTGGTGAGAGGGAAAAAGAAAATAAATCCGATGAGGAGTGTGAGGAAGATTTTGAGAACGTCACTTGTTTTGAATGTGGGGGTAAGGGACATAAGTCGTTTGAGTGTCCTACGTGGCTTAGAAAGAAAGGAAAGAAAGTAGCTATGCCCGCCACACTTAGTGATAGTAGTGAAGGTGAGGGTGATAAGACTAGTGGTGAGAAGTTTGTAGCTTTTTCTAGTTATGTGAGCACACCCACCTTGTCCCACAATAGTGCACACGAAAGTGATAGTGATGGTTTGAGCGCTTCAAGTGAGGGAGAAAGTGAGAGTGAAAGTGGAGATGAAAGTGAGCTCCAAAAAGCTTTTAGAGAGTTGTACACCGAGACCTTGAAAACAAAAAGGTATAATATGGATTTAGGTCGTCGGGTTTTAGATTTGGAGAAAGAGAAGGAGGTTTTGAGAAAGGAGAAGTGTGATTTGGCCAACACGTTGTCTAGTCTGACGACACGTGTATCCCAACTCGAGAGTGCTCTCGAATGTGACAGGGTGGTCAAAGTCAAGTTTGAGAATGCACCTAAGAAGGTTGAAAAGGTGGTTCTTAAGGGTAAAGGTGAGAAGTTAGGAATAAGTCATGACGGTGCTTCTTCTTCCCAATTAGCACCCGAGCCGGTTCCCACTTTAGTGACAGTTTCACATGTGTCTCACCCTAACCCATTTAGGAATCCCATTCCTTTTAGGAAAGTGCGTCCTAGAGTTTTTGAGAGAGGTGTTCCTAGGCCTATTTATGTTTGCTCACATTGCAAGAGGAGAGGACACCTTAGGGAATTTTGCTTTAAGTTGGGGTATGTGTCACGTTTTGCTTCTACACGTGTTTCTGGCACACATGCACCCACACATGATACTTTACATGCTCCCGGAGAATACATGAGAGAGTTTGCACATTTAGGAGAGCAAGTTAAGTTTTTAGTCAAAACTTCACAAGAACTGATGGAGGTTTTTCATAAGTTGTCACCACCTTTGGAAAACCCCTCTGCACCTAATGATTGAGGTTTGACTTGTTTACTAGCATAGGGTGATTTTCATGATGACATTGTTTGCCTATTGCTAGTATGTATCCATTTGTATATATTTTTTGTTTTAAAAAAATTTTGAAAAATACAAAAAGATTTTATTTTGACAAAATTTTTGAAAAATCCAAAAAGATTTTTGTATTTTGTTTGCACCGTTTATGGATGAACGCTTTGGATGACCAAGTCACAACATCATTCCATTATTTTCATGTGACTATTTGATAGTGTTTTGAGACAATAGGTCAATTCATCCATGTGCTTTATAATGTTTGGAATCATTAAGATGTAATTAAGTGTTTCTTCCTACATGTTTGACTCATGTTTCCTTTATTGCACACATTCACGGATTTGATTGATTATTGTGCTTGTCTTATCACATGTTGGTTGGGTGTTTTCACTTCAATCCTGTCTTTAAAACGAACCAAGCGCGATAATTTTTATAAGGAAATTGTGCATATAAGAACCGTTTTGTGAGTTTGTGTGCTTTGTTTAAAAACGGGGAAGGGCTGCGAAAGGTTCATTTTGCCTTTGCGAATACTAAGCCACCGTTAAATTGGACCTAAAAAATGGAGGAATTTTATTATCCGGGGTCCAAAGAGGTTCAAAGAGCCCGAAAAAATTGAAAGGCAATAAAAAGATCTTCATGCCAAAAAGGGGCCATTTAGGTTTTTGCACCAATTCTCCAAAGTTTGAGAATTTTGATCACCTCTAAAAGAAAATATATATGAGGGAGTTTGGTTGGAGAATTTAAAACGGGTTTGCACGTCCATGAAATGCTTGAAAATGCGCTACATAGTTTTGGACGTTATTGGTGTGGAAATCATTTTGACTTTGATTTGTTGATTTGCATAAGACGATGTCATTTAAATTCAACAAATGTTTTTTACACCTAAGGATACTTTTGATGTTCATTCGTTAGGGGTACACATATGCATCGTGCACATATGATTGATTGAGTTGATTTACCTATCGAATGTGTTCACACCCATTCATTCCGTTTCCATGACTTGGTTGTTTGAGTCTAAATCCATGGTGTGATTTTTGTATCAGATTTGTTCATTTTGGTATCTTATCTTTGTATGAAAAATTTGAAAAAATCAAAAATAGTTTGTGTATTTTTTTTGTATACCGTGACACCCCTATTTTACTTATTTGATTCATTCTTCTCATTTGTCTATTTGGGGACATCATAAAAAGGGGGAGAAAGAATTATCATATTATGGGGGAGTTTGAATTTTGGGGGAGTTTTTGAGATATAGCTTATGTTTTTATCATATATTGGTATCCATGTTTATCTCATTTCAAACTCGATATGTCACGTGGTATTTGCTTTGTCTCATGTGTGTAGGTATAAAGATTGAAGATCAATATGTTGCACACCCTGATGAGAAAAGCTTTGAGATTTGATGATTGTTGAAGATTGAAGAACAAACGATGAAGATTTATACCTTTGTATCTTTCCATCTTTAGGGTTCATGGGAGGGTAGATTTGTATAGGTCATTAGTTGATAATTCGGATATTTTTTATGTATGTACTAGCATAGACATAGGGGGAGATTTGTAAGGACATTTTTGTCCAATATCAATTTATATGTCGTACGCCGTTACACCATTGAAGAAACTCAAGATCGCATCTACAACAACGGATCCGAATATCAAAGTGTCTTCAACATCATAGCCTCTGCGAGAATGAACTTGGTAAAATTTTGTTTTTACGTTCCTTAAAGTTCATATTTAGTATTGGGAAATTTTTATAAAATCTTTTTTTATAAAAATAAGAAGTAAGTTTTTTAAAGCAAAATGAGGCTTTTAAAAGGATTTTATTTTTCTGGGAAAACCGGACCGATCTGGCCCCATACTGGACCGATCCGCAACCGGACCGATCCGTCCCTCAACCGGACCGATTCGCTTACTGCAGATCCAGTATACCTCGGACCGCAAGCGAACCGATGGAGGCCAAAATAAAAGAACCGATCCGCTTGACCGGACCGATCTGTCTCAGAACCGGACCGGTCCGACTGGGATAAATTCGGCCAGATTCGCTGCAGATTTTTTAGGCTCAACGTTTTCCTATTTAAAGCCAACTTCGGGGAGTTATTTTTTAAGACTTTTCAAGACGATTTTCAGAGTCCTAAATACTCTAAGTCTTCACCTTTTTGATGTGCAAAACATCTTTTTGATTCACACAAAAAATCCCAATTACTTTTGTGAATCTTTTGGAACCCTAAAACACACTATTTATTGTTGTTCAATCTTTGTGGGGAGATCTTTACAACCGAGGGCTGCGTGTCATTGCTGAGGGAGTCTCTACAAAGTGTTATGACTGCGTGTCATTGAGGAGAGTTGCGGTTCTTCCTTCGTTGTTTGGGCTGCGAGTCCTTGGAGGGTGCTGTGTGTATTCTCTTGCTGAGTTCAATACTGCGTGTCTTTGTGGGTTGGCTGCGCGTTGATCCATTGCAGATTTCTCTATGTAATTGTAAGTTGCGGCTTGTATATTCATAGTGAAATAAAGGTTTTACCCGAAAGGGGTTTTTTCCTGAATTCTGTGTTTCAGCATATTTTTGTGTCACATGCTTTATTTATTTATCGGTTGACACACGCACCTTTGATGAATGATTAGGGGCTGAAATTAAATAAGTGTGCTATATTAGTAAGTGGTGAAGTTAATCAATTATCACACGTAATTCTCGCGTTCTCACTTTTCAACACTTAGAATTTTTCTCCTGTTTTCTTCTTTTCTTCTTGGATTTTTCCTCAACTTCAATTGATCATAACTCTTCAACCGTAATTCGGATTTAGATGTCGTTTATTCCATGGTTTTCATTGTTCCAAGATTTTCAACTTTCCAATTCACTCCTCGTCTGGGATCAGACTGCAGAATTACCAAAGTGCCCTTGAACTTGCCTTCCTAGCCTTTTTTCATTGTTTAGATTTGTCTTTTGCATCGCTTGCATAATTAACCTGTAAAACACATAGGAGAAACACGAAACACGAAATACTTACTAACGAAGGTTAGTAGCACAAATGTGAGTTAAATCCATATCAATTGCATCACTCGAGTTCACAAAGGTATCATAATTAAGGGGATAAATATACAATATTTATTCCCAATCACCAAACTTACGTACAAATTATCCTGGGGAAGCCCAAGCAAGGGAGAGGTATACAACAAAAATGTTTTTAAAATTTCAAGAAGATTATCTCCATACATTGGATATGTTTGCAGAGGTTGGTGATGATATTGGAACAATCACCACACACACGATATCTTCCTTCCATTATAGATATTGCACTATTATATTTAATTCTTCAAATTACACCATCAATTGTAGTTGCAAGATGTTTGAGTTTATAAGAAATATTTATTCACACTCGTTGAAAGTGATCCACCACAGGCGGTTACTAGAAATTCCACCTCAATACTATTTGAAAAGGTGAACGAAAGATGCAAAAGATGGCGTCGTTATGAATAATCCGGGAGGATCGATTCAAATATATTTTCAACCCTCCAACGTAGTGTGTTGTCTCACTTTGCATTGACTATAGTTGCGAAAGGTACCAACACCAAAACTTTTGTACCATTTACTAAAGCACTTTTAGGTAATGCGTTGAAAACATTGGATAATTTTTTGAAGTTGGATATTGATGTTGATCAAGAAAACTACTTGGATAAATCAAATGACAACATAAAATTAGAGATCCGTCGCGAAGGGAAGCAAATAAATGAGAAACGGGGAGAATTAAAGGTGCAATTGAAAAGGGAAAAAGGAAAAACAAAAAAAATGTACAAGTTAGTGAAGCCATATTTAACATTAAATTAATTTTTCATTCTTATTTGTAAGTTTCAACTAATATCATCCATTTGTAGATGTATCAGCAAATGCAGATCGCATCCAAATGAGTCATTTAGTTAAACCATCAGATGTGCCTAGCATTGTGACGGTATATTTCAAAATATTTTGTATTTATTACACTAATTGTTTGATTTATATTTCCTCATACTTTTATGTTTTTCTTATGTAGGGATTTTCTATTCGTGTGGAGAGAGATGTGAACAGTAACATCATATCGCATTTTAATTTGAATACGTCGGCGATGGAAGAAGTGATTCACTTGGATGAAGAAGTGAGTGAACCAAATAATAGTCAATTGTAGTACAATATTTCAGTTTTTATATTTATTTAGTGATTTTGTGGCGTATGTTAATCATAACTCTTGTTTTACTTCATTTTACATTTTCATGTATTAAATGAGATATTTAAAAAAAAAATTGTTAATTCCAACTCTTGTTTACTTAAATTTTACATTTCTCTATGTTGAAAAAAAATTAAATTATTGCGTTCATAGATGATAAACAAAAAATGTACTATTTTTTCAAGACTAAACAGTAAAAAGAAATTTAAAAAAACTACTTCCTCTTTTTTCTATATAAGTATATTAATTATGCTCCAATTTACAAGATAATATTAATGGATATATATAAATTGATGAGGGTGATGGCATGCATGTCTTAGCTTCTTACGTCTACCGACACAACTTAAAATATATATTGGGAATCTTATTTTTATGTTGAACATTTAATTAAGAGAGAGAGCCGTCTTCAAGAAGGAAAGAAAGAAAGAAGTTGATTGGGTGATATCATTTTTTGTTGTCGTTGAAGACAGTAAAAAAAAATTCGTGTTATGCCCAACCATAAAGCACCTAATTGTTATGGTATGAGGCAGTAATTCTTTTTGTATCGCAAATGCATATATATATATATATATACACACACACACAAATGTAGTATCCTCTCCCATAATGCTCCAAACTTAAAATCAGAATTTACCATTATTTTGATTTTTAAAAATCTATTAATGACACATGTATTAGCGTGATGGTTTATCCTTTCACCCACTTTCCCACGTTCTTGCGGTTAAAAAAACACGTTCCAAACTTAAAAAACCATGTCCTAGGTGCCTCTCTCAATATCTGCCAACTTCATACCATTATTCCTCACCCCCACATTTGCACAGTTTAAGAATCAGACATAAAAGTTGATAATGTTTGGACTGCATTACCTCACCTACATTTGCATAGTTTCAGGTACCCTCTCTCTCTCTCTCTCTCTCTCTCTCTCTCTCTTCTCTATACATTTTCTCCCTCTCAGTTAAACCCAGCAAGTTGCATAAAGTTAATCTTATATATTTAGTATTATGTTTTGAATGATTTACAACCATCTGTCCACGAGATCGGACACCGCCCATTTAATATTTTCTTGAGATAGGACACCACCCATATATAGTGGTTTTGATATCTTTGTCGATTGACAGTGTGTGGCAAAGGCCAAAATATGGACACGAAGTGTCAAAAACATGGTTGAGTTTTTTTTTTAATTCTTTTTTGTCTTATCCCCATATCTCACCTCTCTATGTTATTTATCTAATCTTCCTCTTTTCTCTTCCAATTATGTCTTTAACTTAGATATTTTCACCTCTCTAAACTTATCTTCTAACTCCCCATGGGTTTTTTAATTTTCACAACTGAGAACCGTGCTCCCAGTATTCTTGATTTCAATCTTATAATTTTCATCTCAAATACAGTAGTAAATTGTTATGGTCTTCCATTTTTGAATATATGTTATTTTATATAAATGAATTTATTTTACCCCTCTTACAGATCGATGAAACTTACGTGCATAGGACAATTTCGAAACAAGCTTAAACTCATTTACAAAGTTGATTGCATAGCCTCACCCCATATGCATAGTTTCAGGTACATATATATAGTACTGCTCTTGTTCAGAGTAGTTCGAATTTTAAGAGTGGGACCGGACATGTGTCACCTGGCGGTGAGCTTAGAAATTATAGGCACACTCTCTTTGTTTTCTGGGCTCACCGCCACGTGACACATGTCCGGTCCGCACTCATAAAATGCAGACTAGTCCGCACAAGAGAAAGACTGTATATATATATATATATATATATATATATATATATATATATATATATATATATATATATATATATATATATATATATATATATACGATCAGTCTCTCTGTCGGGCTAATTTAACGGGCTTACATGATGGGTTAATATCGTCCAAACGATTTTGGGACCGCTTTTATCTTTTGGACCACGTTTTGAGGAACGCTTTGTCTTTTTATGCCTTTATCTTTTTCTAATGTTTTAGGAATGAAAATCTATACCCAAAATATTTTTAGAGTCTTAGGCTTATTTTTAACGTCTAAATTAATCTGAAGTTTAAGAGAAGTTTTAGAACTACTACTTCTCCGACTTCTTCCGTCACTATCGTACTAAAATTCGGAATAGTGGGGATTATCTATGTAAATACTTTCCTCAGGGAGTTTGGATTGCAAACGGTTTTGATGGAAAATATTCTAGTCTTAAATACCTTATTCGGTATTGAGGTTTTATCAGTCTAGTTTCTTTATATATCTGATTAATAATATCAATTATATCATTTTCTATAAATTCTTCTAAATCATTATCACCGTAGGATGACAAAAATCTACGATATGTTCTAAGGATAGTTGTCTCTACGTTTTTAAGAAGAGGATGGATTCCTCCCGGTCTAATTAAAATAGTTATCGTTTAGCTAACCTTTTGTGTCTAATATATTTTAATACGTCTATACTATCTTAAAGTGTTCTACTGTATTCTTAGTATTTTTCTAGTCTTGAAAGTTCTTTTGTGAACTCTACAGTTCTTAACTTTTGTTTATAGAGATCACGGATCCCGGTTCTAATTATTTATATTCTTGGTACTGATACGACACAAAAATTGCGTATTTCATCCATTGAACCTATGCATTTTATCCCCCTCGGGTATCTTATTCCCTATATTTATGCTCATTAACCAGACAACGTCGTATTTCTACGTCAACATGTTTTATAGGGGTTAATTGAGCTTTTATAGGTATTTGGATGCTAAGTGTGAAGTTCGGACGCATTCCGTTCGATTTTCGTACACTACCGCATGTTCAAGAGCATTTTAGTCTTTTCACAGCTTGGGAACCTGGCCCAACATCTTCACGGAAGTTATATCCCTCCTCGCAAGCTTTGTGTGGCAGTGAACGGTGCACGATTCCGATTCAGAATGAAAAAGTTACGGCAATTTTAGCGAACGAGAAAGGCAAACAACCAAAACATCAATGCAGTGGTTGATACCTGCTTGATCGATCGATCGATCGATTGATCGATCCTCCTCGAAAGTGGATATTTTTTTCATGATCGATCGATCGATTGACCAAAGGGTTCATGATCGATCCCCAGTTTCTAGGAGATATTTTTCCTTTTAATTTCTTTTTCCTTTTCTTTTCTTTACTTTTTCCCACTTACTATAAATACCCATTTTTGTTGTAATATCAGATATGAACGATTTTAGATAGTTTTAGAAGATAGTTTAGCTTAGGGTTTGGGTTTTTGGTTAGTTCTTCTTCATTTCTTCTTGGATTGACACCCTTTTTGGTATGTAAGTTGACTATTCATTACCCTCTCCATTAATATAACTTGTATTTCATTATTTCTTGCTTTGTAGTGTAATTTCCTTGCTTTCTAATTTAGGTTTACATGCTTTATTTACATTCTTTGATTTACTTGCTTTCTAGGTAGATTTATCGCATTTATTTACCGCTTTCTTTATCGCGTTTTTAACATGCTTTCTAGGTAATTTAAGTTAGGTTATGTTTGAATGGAACTCACTCGGGTTAACGCATTGCTTGGCTTTGGTGATAGTATTTGCGGGTCTATTTCGGGTGCGTTGTCCTAGTTATTGCGCCTAGGAGATTTGAAGGAGCATATCATGTATGGCCCGTTCTTACGACCTTTCGTACTCAATTTTCGGGATATTTGTTGACGCCAAAATCTTATTAGGCTTTTATGGGGATTTAGGGGTGTGACAACCCTTGATTTAATTAACTGTCAAAATGAGACGCATTCTAAATAACTCATCGATCCATGTAACCATTTTATAAAAATTAACTCGGGTGAGGGATATTCAACGCAACCTATAGTTTTACTCGCTTTGTTAGTCTAGTTTCAATACACTCGCCTAGTTAAACATTTCCCTTTTATGCATCTTTTCTTTTAGTTTGTAATTCACCTTTTACACTTTTATTTCAAAATATTAAATCAATTGAATTCTAACAACTCATCTCAGTGGATCTCTCAATACCCGACTTACCATTGTGCTTGCCCCGCAAGTGTAGTAGTAATTTAGGTTTTTTGTATAGTTGCGGCGAGACAGAAAACAACGACTGTGCACTTACACGCGCACACTTCTCGCGCGCTATCAAAATGGCACCGTTTCCGGGGATGAGTTTGTTTTAGACTTTATTTGATTTAGTATTTCATAGTATTTTCTTTCTATTTTTATTATTTGCTAATATTTTGCAGGACTTCCACATTTGAGCACTTAGAAACGCTCGAATTTTTCCCGGTCACACTTACTTTGTGGAATCCCCCACTTCGAGCCATTTTTGGGGTAAGCATGTCTTATTCCAATTCTTTCGGTAATTATTGTTATAATTCTCAAAATTCTCGCAGGCCTATGACTTTCGGTGTATACTTAGAATACCAAAGTATACCAAATTCAAATATGACTTTGGGCGAGTATAACGAAAGTCAAAATTTAGGTTATTGGAATTTTGATGATGATGATGATAATGATTTTGGGTCTTTACCTCCTTATAATAGGAATTTTGAAACGAATTCGAATAGTTTTCAAAATTCCTATAATAATGAGTTTTCGTTTAAGTCCAATGGAAATTTTCAAAGTTCTCATTTTCATGCATTCGCACCTCGACCTATGACATTCGGTGAGGGTTTGCGTATGTATGAGAATGAGAAACTTGAAAATCGTTATCGGGAAGAAAATCGTTGTTGGGAACATGAATTGGATTTATTATTTGAGTCCGACGACGATTTTGCTTCCGAGACTTTCGAAGTCGAGGAATGTTTTGAACCAAATGAGGTACTTGTGCCTACTTTGGAACAAACCATTCTAGACTTTGCCTATTGCATAATAGATATTGAAAATGAGGATGAAAATGATGTAATATCTATTTGCAATGAAATGATTTCTTCTTTGGCCCACAAAGAAGAACATTACATTAAAAATGATAATATTTCATTCGAAACTCAATCTTCATGCGATGATGATTCATCTCATGAGATTGAATTTCTTTCATCCCCATTTTCATTCTCTATTATCACACCGTCTCAAGTACCCGATGATTCGGTTTCAAGCTTTAATGTTTTAAACCTTTTCGCCGATGAGGAGTACTTGCTCGAGTTGCCTTCCACGATCGCATCTTTGCCTTCGTGTGCGCCGCCTCCCATTCCAATTTCAAAATTCTTGGGAGGATATTCGGCTTTTCTCAGTCCCCACATGTTTTTGTCACCCGTTCAATCCAAACCCCCCATCATCCCTCCAAAAAATTTAATTGGCGATGGTTCATTTCTTACGCCTTACACATGCCTTCTGTTGATCAAACGGAATTCATATTTTCCGGAAGGCATGCTTGTATGTGAAGGTACACCGGTTATCCTCCAAAGTCATATTTTTTTCATGGTGGACCCTCACCTATTTAGACTTCAAGTGTACAGTTAGTGTGAAGCCTAAATAGTAAGTTGTACAGTTAGCTTTTTATTTCTTTCTTTTTATTTTTTCCTCTCCGTTTAATTTAGTTTAGTGTAATTAGTTAACTTTTTGTTATTTGTTTTTGCTATGCTCGGTACTAACTTGTTTTGTAGATTCTTTGGACTTGTTCTTATGGGGATCGCTCCAATTTTGGGTAATATCACTATTTTCTTCTCTTTAATTTGGTTCTTAATTCACATTGAGGGCAATGTCAGATTTTAAGTTAGGGGGTGTGGGATATTCTATCCATTTCTTTATTTAGTCCATGTTTTTATCACATGTTAGTTACTTAGTATGGTTTTCTTAGAAAATTTCAAAATTTTCAAAAAGATTTTCTTTATTTTTTCTCCTTTTGGGGGCTTTTTGTCTTTGTTTTCGATGATAAATGTCAATAATTGCCCGATCCAATAGACAACCCAATGGTGCATGTTCTCGATTTTAGAAGTTATTAGACTTTAGTCCTCACTTATTGATATTATGAATAACTTCATGAATTAAACTTTAATCCCATGAGCACATGCACTTTTATTGCTATATTGATTTGGTTTAAGATTTTTATAACTCAGTAATCTTTTGTTGCATTGTGTATACTTACACCGTGTAAGCTTTGTACCTTTCTTCGTTTGTGAGTGTATACACTATTCTTTTCTCTTTGAAAACGTTGAATTCATTGGTAATCTCTCTATTATTTCATTTGATCGTTCATTAATTGAGTTCATACTTGAAATGTGTTACTTGATCATGATTTTCATATATTATTTTAACTCGAGAGTTGCGTAAACTTTGTGAAATGATCATAGGCATTCTTTGTTATATCACCCATATTGACCTTGACCTCACCCTTATATGTTTACCCTCGTTAACCCCTTTTGAGCCTAAATATAGCCCTTCGTTTCATAACCCCAATCCCATAACCAACTATAAATTGGAGTTTTAGCCCATACATACACCTTTCATACCTTTATTTGGAATGTTAATTGGGATTAAATGTTGTTATGATGTCGGTTGCAATTTTGGCATATGAGAGTTTGAAAAGTAAATAAAAGAAAGTAGTGAAAAAAGTGAAGAAAAAGAGAAAGCAAAAAGTAAAAGAAAACATGACAAAAAAAAGAAAAGAAAAGAAAGATAAAGTTGTATATGTTGTATAGTGTTCAATAAGCTTTGATTTCTCTCCCCGATGATATATCTAATTCCTTTTTGGAACTTGTTTTCCAACTTGTGATATTGCCCTCATTTTTCCATTATCCCGAGTTTTCATCTCGAACACTTTGAATCCGTACATACATTCCTTCATTTCGTACCCTAGCCTAACCTACATTACAACCCTATTAAAGTCCTATGTGATCTTAGGTTGATGTAATTTAAAAGTTTAAATAGTTTTAATAATTTGTGAAAATGCATTTCACCTCTTTTAGTGTGCGGTATCTTTCATTGAGGTTACAAGTTTTAATTTCATATATAGCGTTCTTCATTTGTGACATGTGTGCGGCCTAGTTTCCATTTACATTTACTCTTTTGCCCGCATGTTCCGTGTGTTACCTCCCTGTTTCGAGTGAATTCACTTGATGAGCGTAATGCCCGTGAGGATTGAATATATGCTTGCTTTAATGTTTATCCGGTTTATATAAGTTTTTTCCAAATCATACTTTGCATGTGCTCGCTCCCCCTCCCACATTTTAAAGTTTCAATTCTATGAGGTGCATTCTATAATGTTAATGATTCGGACTTTCGTTTGAATTCATTCACTTTGCTAATAATGCGTATGAAATCTTTTTAGCCTTTGTTGGGCTTGTCGCATGTTGGGTTGGGCATATTTTGAGGAAACCATGTGATGTTTGTGGGTATCATCCCTGAAAACCCTCACGAGACGACACTCGTACACTAGGGTAACCTAGGGGTTTAACGGCTTATTGCATACTCTAAATGCAATCGAATCGCTCGTGAAAGTGGCCTTTTGCTTTCATACCATACTTTTGTACTTATCCTATTTTTCGTTTGCTTGTAGTTCTTGTTGCATCCTATTTCATTGCTAGGGACTAGCAATGTGTAAGTTAGGGGGTGTGATCCAACGCAAATATTACGTATGTCATCCCTCGAACCTATGCATTTTATCCCCCTCGGGTATCTTATTCCCAATATTTATGCTCATTAACCAGACAACCTCGGATTTCTACGTTAACATGTTTTACACGGGTTAATTGAACTTTTATAGGTATTTGGATGCTAAGTGTGAAGTTTGGACGCATTTCGCTCAATTTTTGTACACTACCGCACGTTCAAGGGAATTTTAATGTTTTCACATCTTGGGCACCTGGCCCAACATCTTCACGGAATTTGTAGCCCTCCTCACAAGCTTTGCGTGGACGTGAACGGTGCACGATTCTGATTCAGAACGAAGAAGTTACGACGATTTTAGCGGATGAGAAAGGCAAACAACCAAAATAGCAATGCAATGGCTGATACCTGCTTGATCGATCGATCGATCAAAAGGATCGATCGATCGATCCTCCTTAAAAGTGGATATTTTGTTCATGATCGATCGATCGATTGACCAAAGGGTTCATGATCGATCGATCCCCGGTTTCCAGGAGATATTTTGCCTTTTAATTTCTTTTTCCTTTTCTTTTCTTTACTTTTTCCCACTTACTATAAATACCCATTTTTGTTGTAATATCAGATATGAACGATTTTAGATAGTTTTAGAAGATAGTTTAGCTTAGGGTTTGGGTTTTTGGTTAGTTCTTCTTCATTTCTTCTTGGATTGACACCCTTTTTGGTATGTAAGTTGACTATTCATTACCCTATCCATTAATATAACTTGTATTTCATTATTTCTTGCTTTGTAGTGTAATTTCCTTGCTTTCTAATTTAGGTTTACATGCTTTATTTACATGCTTTGATTTACTTTTTTTCTAGGTAGATTTATCGCGCTTATTTACCGCTTTCTTTACCGCGTTTTTAACATGCTTTCTAGGTAATTTAAATTAGGTTATGTTTGAATGGAACTCACTCGGGTTAACGCATTTCTTGGCTTTGGTGATAGTGTTTGCGGGTCTATTTTGGGTACGTTGTCCTAGTTGTTTTGCCTAGGAGATTTAACGGGTCATATCATGTATGTCCCGTGCTTACGACCATGCGTGCACAATTTCCGGGATATTTGTTGACTCCAAAATCTTATTAGGCTTTTATGCTGATTTAGGGGCGTGACAACCCTTGATTTAATTAACTGTCGAAACGAGACTCATTGTAAATAACTCATCGACCCATGTAACCATTTTATATAAATTAACTCGGGTGAGGGATATTCGACGCAACCTATAGTTTTACTCACTTTGTTAGTCTAGTTTCAATACACTCGCCTAGTTAAACATTTCCCTTTTATGCATCCTTTCTTTTAGTTTGTAATTCACCTTTTACACTTTTATTTTGGAATATTAAATCAATTGAATTCTATCAACTCGTCTCTGTGGATCTCTCGATACCCGACTTACCGTTGTGTTTTCCCCGCAAGTGTAGTATTAATTTAGGTTTTTTGTATAGTCGCGACGAGACAGAAAACAATGACTGTGCACTTACACGCGCACACTTCTCACGCGTTATCAAATACCTCACGCACTAACCACTCAATAACCTAGTCTATATATTTGAAAGTACCACCTACATATGTTAAAGCAGATTCTATAAGTTCTTTATTTTTTAGGTCTGTAAGAGTCCACTCTTGGATTTCTCTTGTTTAGTCTGGATTTGTTTGGTTAACAAATGCTAAAAGGTCTACAGTGATTGGTAGGCTCATACGAGTATTTTGGATTTTAACAGAATAATTTTAAATAGCTAAGGGTTTGGTTCGAGTTTATACCTTCCACTCTTCCTTACCGTCTGCAATATTTTTATCTCCTTTTCTTTGTCTCTTCAACTTTGTTACAATTCTTCTCCGGTCTGGGTCTCCTACAACTCCCTCTTTATGTGTCGCACCACAATCCACGAGTTTGGCATTGGACCCGTTTCCTGCCTGTTTACCACCATGTTTAACACCCACTTGGCTAACGGCTCTTGGAAAATCGGCACCTGACGGTGGTTCAACAGTATAACACATATGTGCTACACTAGAGGTTCCACACAATAGTCCTCTATGAACAGAAAGTTGGAGACAATTTAAGAATAACAACAACTTAACATAAGAGATTTGGGGAAAGAAAATAACTTTTATTGCATTGCATAAGTAAATACAACTCTAACCATTACCCTAACTACATGGGGTTTACTCACGCATATACATGTTACTCTCTCTAAGCTTACTCACTCTTTCTAACTTCTAATCCTCGATACCTCCACTTAATGAATGACGCTCCCTTTTACAATTACAAGGTCACTACAAATGATTGATAACCGGCTACCAAAAGTAATCCGGTGGAAAGATACAATTTATTAAAGTCTTTAAAGAAACTTTTTCTTTTATCAATAATCTTATCTTATAGGTCGACAGGCTTTTGATGTCTTGTGATAATTGTAGGAATCTATTTCTTTTTCAAAAAAGCATACAGTCTTGTGTCTCCTTCGTCTTTATCTTCAGGCAATAATTTTGAATGATTCCTTTCCTCTAAAAAAGGCAGTCTATTAATGTAAAAGATTGAGTTTTCAGTCTTTAATAATTCTTCAGCTAACGAGGGGCCCTTATTTGTCTCGTTTGTGTCTTCTTCTACCTTGTCTTTGTCTGATAGGGCATTATTGTTAAAGAATTCATCAATGAGGCCCACCACTCTAAGGCTAGCTGGCAAAGCTATCTCTACCATATCCTTGGATTCTTTCTTGAGCCTTCCATTGAATGGCTCATCAACTTGGATAATGAGGTCTTCTTTATGGTATGTAGTGTACCATCTGTCTTCACTTGTTAATAGCTCAATGATTTCTATCATCTCTGTAGCTTGGGCAATCTGGAGTTTGGACTTATCAATAATTAGGTCTTTAGTCTCGTCTTTGAATATAATCGCCACGTCTTCAAATGAATAATTGAAAAATCTAATGAGTCTAAATCCTTCAACTCTCATTCATTTATGGGAACTTGGAGCAATCTGGTAGATCCTGACAAACAGGGGAAGAAAGTCTTTTACCTTTTTCATGTACTCATGGACTATTTTTCCTAGAGCAATAGAGTCTTCTACAGTCTTTATTTGGACGAGTCCAATGAACCCATAGTCTGCTAAAGTTATATGAGCTATATCAGTCTTTCTAAAAAAATAAATTTTTAGAACGTCTCACTACACCAAATTTGCCGAATTGTCATAGTCATTGACCTTGATAAGTTCAACTTGTCAAGGTCAATGACCGTGACAATTATGGGCGAGACAAATTTTTTTATCACGGTCATTGACCGTGATAATATCGGTATAATTGTCACGGTCGTGTCACAGTCACTGACTGTGACAAGTTTTGTCACGGTTATAAATCGTGACATTTAATTTAAAAAATTATCATGGTCTATGACCGTGACAATTCTGGGCAGAATTGAAAAAAATCTGCTGGGCAGTATGGCCACTGCCCAACAGTATATTTGTACTTGTTATAGCAACGTTTATCCAAATAAACTAGAGATAATGTAAATATAAATTCAAAATAAAAACAATATGCATCACGATATAATCCAAATATAATTCAAATGTACCAACTTAAAAACAATTCAAATGTACCAACTAAAAAACAATACAATTCAATTCAAATAATGTCACTACATGTCTTGGGTAAGGTTAAATCCGAGGAGGTGAGTAGGCCACGCGATATACGAATTGATACACCCACTGATATACATCATGCCGCATTGTTCGCACAACCACAACGGGGAATTCTCCTTCTCGGTTATCACATGTGTGACGAGCACTTTGGACTCGATGTCTTGAAGCTCACGTCCATGAACTAGTCCACCCTGGACGATATTTGGGTCCCTCAACCCTTGCCCTATCTGTTGGTCATCAAATATGTCCAGTATAAATATGCTCAGATAACCAAGCATCGACATCGGTTAGTCGAAGGAAGCCAAATAGGGAACTGGATCATCAAAGTCCACACGTGTCAGTGATGAAGCAGCGAGGTCCACATCCTCATCATCCCGCACCTCGTCCTCCATCACCCCCTCCCCCACCACCTCTCCTTCCCTTTCCCCTTGAAATTTCCATCGCCCAACGAATGCTTCATGAATGAGAACATATCTTGGACTGTCGCCTCCAAACGGGACAGCTTCGCGTCATGCGAGTCCACCGTTTGAGCCAACCCGGTGTCGCTCGTCTCTAATCTGATGATCCTAGATTTGGCCACCCGCGAGCTCACCCCCTTGCGATCAGAGCCAAGCACTTGGATGAGTGCGTCTGTGGATAAAGATACCTTTTCGGCATCAGACTGTGACTCATGCACTTCTTTAAGCTTTGCCTGAAATGACAAAAAGCACATGATTAGTAAAATAAATAAATTAAAAAATTATAACATAATTACCAAAAAGTAAACTGTCGGATTACTTACAATCGTGGTCGTGACGCTTGGGGACACCTCCTTGTTCTTCCCCTTCTTCGTCTGAAGAGCCACATAAGTACCAAGCCTATGTGTCCTACCCCTAGGGCCACTCCCTATCCCCTGAAATAAAATAAAGTAAAATTAGTATCGACCCCGCAAAGTAAAATAGTGCAGAATAATATATTTCTGTAGTTATAGAAAAATTAAATCTTACCATCATCCTCTGCTCCACCTCGGCGTAAGACGTCCAGCCGGAGTAGTGCACGTCCGTCTTTTTTTCCCGGTTTTACCTCCCTGATTGGCGAGATGTCAATTGTCGCTCCCCGATCTCATTGTCAACGAACTTTTGCCATTGTGACAATGAGATCGGCTCCTTCGGCGAGGCGGATTCACGGCTTTGGATAATGGACTCTCATGTCTTCCCAAAGTACCGAGTTCGCATATTTTTCTTCCACGTCTTGTGTTTCTCCCTCAACTGCTCCAAGACGGAATCGTGTAGCTTTGGATCCAGGCTGAATTGTTCCTGTCCAATAAAAACAATATTAGTTACAAATAAATATAAAATGAAATTTAAATCGAAATCGAAATTGAAATATTCATATGAATATAAATACAAATATAAATATAAATACATTACCTGTAGTGCAACCCAAACAGCTAATTTGAGCTCATATGGCACCTTCTTCCAACTAATGTACCTCGGGCCGATGATCATTTTTACATGCTCGGGGGATCTCGCTAATAGCCCCGACTTGTTATCAATGGCCATCCCCAATTTGCCATATTAGGGAACCTAGGGGCCGAGGAGACCTCGTCGCCTCCGCTACTACTGAGCCCAGACGACATCATCATAACAAGCATCATCATCCTCGCCTTAATACCTGAAGGAGACATTTGCTGTAAAAAAATGTTATTAGTACATATCAAAATGAATTAAAAGAAGACATGCAAATAAACTAACAATTAAAGTATACAATTATTAATTTACTAATTTACAATGAGGGGCAATCCTATTTTCATAATTAATCATATATTAATTTACTAATTTACAATGAGGGGCAATCATATATTAATTTACTAAAAAAATTAATAACCAATCAATTCGTTTACAAGGGACATTAAGCACAAACACGCACATACACGCACACTACTCGCTCACATTCACACACACACACACACGCAGCCCCTCACCCCTACCCTACCACCCACCCACCCACCCATCCCTGCCCCCTCCCCCCCCATCTCCTCCATCTCCTCCTAAGGGTGAGTTCAAGTATGTTTCATTTAATTTCAAGTAATTTTCAAAAAAAGTTGAAAAATCCCACCCCCATACGGACAATAATCCAGTGGTCATGCCACTTTTAAAACTAACCAACCCAACATCGATCCACTATAATCCAATTAAATCTATACAATTGTTGAGATTGCCCCACCCCACCACCACCACCACTACACACACCTCAATTATGAATTCCAAAATAACAGCATCTAGTTCATAATATGTAAAAGAGTGAAACATCCCCACCCCTAGTGCCCACAGACACGCACACTACACAAGAGTGATACAAAGTAATTTTTTTTAAAAAGTTGAAAAATCCGACCCCCATATGGACATTAATCCAGTGGTCATACCACTTCTAAAATTAACCAACCCAACATCGATCCACTATAATCCAACTACAACAACAAACGTGTATCCCGTACTCCTTCTAATTCATCTACTCAATTAAATCATTTCATTAATTAAACTAACAATTAAAGTATGCAATTATTAATTTACTAATTTATAATGAGGAGCAATCCTACTTTCATATGAAATGGTCACTAATTATTAATTTACTTTCATATAAAACTATACAATTAAAGTTACAATTAAAGTTATACAATTTATTTTATTAAAGCTATACAATTAAAGTTATTTCGAATCTCAACAATTATCTGTTAATGAGGGGAAATCCTACTTGCATATGAAAGGGGCAATACATATTTTATTAATCAATTTGTCCGTTTCAATTCTTGAGATTGACACACCACACACACACACCAGCCCACCCCCACCACACACACACAACCACCACCACACACACACACACACACGCACACACCTGCACACCTGCACACACACACATACACCCCACCACCCCCTGCCCCCCTCACCCCACCACACACACCACCACCACCCCCTGCCCCCACCCAGCCCCTGTCCTCCCCTCCCCCCACCACACACGCACACACACACACACACGTACACACACACCCCACACCCACCACCCCCTCCCCCCATCACACACATACACACACATATAGAAATGAAAGAGAAAGGGAGGAAAAAAACATACCTTAGAGAGAGAGAGAGAGAGCTCGAAATCGCTTAGAGAGAGAGGGAAAAATAAAACGGTGAGGAAAAAAGAAAGCGTAGGATTTTTTTACTGAACAAATGGTCACGGGCGTGTCACGATCCTTGACCGTGACAATATTATAAAGTTTGTCACGGTCAATGACCTTGACAATACATTATCACGGGCTTGTAACGGTCAATGATCGTGACAAAAAATGCCTATTTTTTTGTCACGGTCAATGACCGTGACAAGGTTAGCAGCTGGAAGGGTGCCAATTTACCCATTTTAGTGTAGTGTCTTTGAAGAAACCTCTAATCATTAAGCATATCCATTCATTTCGGATAATAGCATATTGAAACGTTCAATAATGATATTAGCTTCTTTCTGACAGTCTTCTAAAATTAGAAGATTATTATGACCAAATGGTATAACAATCTTAGTCTTAAAGATTTTTTTCTGATAATAAAAATTATTAGTTGGTCTAATTTAGGAGGCTTCTCCAAGAGTCTAATCATACGTTAGAGTCTGAGGACTAGGTGTAGCAGTGTTAATAAGTTGAGTAACTACAAGTCTTTGAGTTCTTATGAATCTCGCAACAGCTACCAAATTCTTCTTGAATTCTACCCATAGTCTATTCTTTCCATTCCACCATAGGGCATCTATAAGAGTATTCTCACTACACCAAAATGGGAGATCTGTGAGTGCTGCTAGCATTCACAAATGACCTTTATAACTGCTATTTACCATCATAATTTAGGGGGTGACAAAAAAAATTGTAACTCCTAACAATCACAAATTTTTGTAACCCCTACGGGGTTATGACTGGTGACCCCAATTTCTAACTACTGACAGCACTTACGAATATTAGATTCGTAACTGCTGACACCAGTTACGAATCTTATATTTGTGACTCCTGTTAGCAGTTGTAAAATTGATAATAGTGACAAATTTGTGACTTCTATTAGCAATTACAAAATTGAATTTGTTAACTGTGGTAAGAGCTATTAAAAATTTCTTTATATTTTCACAAAAGGATGAAATAATGAAAGTAAAATAAATATCATGATAACAAGTCTAAAACTTTTGACAACATTTCATTTATATTTCTGATATTCCAAATATCGAGTACACATAAAACTTGTTTAAACTTAATTTAACATCAAACAACCCCTTCGTGGGCGCCAATTACAAAATGAACATAGAATAAAAAATAAACTAAAAAAATAACGACACAACACTTCGATGACATGAAATGTCATGAACATGTAACAAGTCATTCTTAATCTAGATCAGGATTCACCACGTGGTGGATACGCTTCGTGAAGTCTAGGTATATCATCCGTGGGGGGTATTGATGCGGTGACATCCTCCCTCGTGTACTCAGAGTACGCTTATTGAGCAAGTTCAATGAACTCAAATTTTGTGAATACGGCGCCTCGGTATCCATTGACTTGTGTTGCTTGCTACGAAGTGTAAACACTTGGATTTAGGCATTTAAATACTACGTATGCCGGGTATGCCATGTGTATGCCTGCAAACAATAAAATGTAACTATGTTAGTTACAATAAAGAATGTGGGGCACAATATTAAAAAAAATATCAAAACAGATCAGTGATTATATACAAAAAGAATGTGGTACAACTTAACTCATGCTCACATGTTCTATACAAAATCATACTTTATGAAAATCGCCACACCCACACATGTGCTACATAGAATTGAGAAGAGCATCAATCATGATTGAGAACCAATTGTTGGATATGCATCTCCAAACAAAGCCAGCCGATCTTTCCCAAATCCAAAACTTCTAAGAATTTTGACTATAAAACTTCTAAGAATTTTGTCAACAAATAAATTCAGTACTATAAAAAACTAGTCATATGCCAGTTGATTCACTTTGAACAAATATTAACTATTTAATACAACAATCTAATAAGGTATTAAACTAGCAAAAGTAAAAGTGTAGCGCAAATCACATTAAGGGATAAAAACTTATTTTGCTGTGTATAATGAATAAACCAATAAACAACCTGACTTAGGAAAATTTTCTCATCTTCTCTGGTTGTCAACAATGGGTATAACATAAGATATAGGGTCAGAATATCACAATAATCACCTATAAGAATTCACTATTAGGGTTATCATAGGATTAAGTGTCAAAGTTTTCACCGTCGAGTAACATCAAAAAGAAAATTGTCTATGATTTTGATGAAAAACTATTTTGGAGATTCAGGTTGTGTCAAGTCAGAATTGTAAATAATCTCTCCCTACCCCACATCAAAGTATGCATGTTTTTAGCTGTAACAATTTTTCATGAGTGTTGTACCCTCGAGCCTTTAATTTTCAAGAAAAATATCAGAGTAGGATAATTATTTTGGCTGCAATCGTTTTCAGATGATGAGGATGAGTTTCAACAGAAAGCCCCTCTACCGGATAAGTTAAGGAAATTTCATACATACATGAAAAAAATGAATCTTAGATGGTGGGAAATGGGGGGGGGGGGGGGGGGGGAGAATTCCCCAACTATAAGAAGATTGAAGGCTTATCAGAAATAAAAAATTTATATAGTTGCATTAATGAAACCTATGGTTGACAGTGTGGATAAGACTGAAAATAAATTTTCAAGGAACTTGATATAAGTTATAATGTGGATTATATTTGTTTCAAACTCTATTCAGTAGTGAACAGGTATTTAAAGGCATCAACTATTATATACACACACAAGCACATTCAGTAGTTAATGGATACTCCTGGGAAGGTATCGTATCTGTGTCTGAAACTCTCCCCGCACTCCTTTTAACTATCACAAGCATAATACTTTGATCATGAAAGTTGTGAAATCATCATATTGTAAACAATTATTTTGCCTGATGCATTTGCACCAACAACACCTTTAAATCAACAAAATGGAATCAAATGATGAAGCCAATCCCAGAATTTGAAGTATTTCCTTAGGTTTTTAGGAATGTACAAGGAATTCATGAGAGATTAATATAACGAAACTTTCTATTTTATCACTAACTGGATAATATATATGATGTTATGATAAACTCAGTAGTTAAAACAGAAAGAAAAATGGTGATAGATGATTAAGCCTTCAAACTAATTAACAATACATGTCCACTCATCATCACAATCGCAGTTCAATATATGGTATCCATGGGCATGGCGCCTGGAACTCTTTATATTCATAAATCAACTAACTTAAACAAGTGAGTAATGCTAGTATAAGACAAATTCCCTTCATGGACACTTGCAAAGTAATGCAACTGTTTTAGGGGGATGATATCTATCATCCCCATAAAATTATCTTCCAACAATTATTTAATCTAGAAGACCCAGTTATGTCCCTTAATCCAAAGTTTGACACTATCAGACCAATTACATCTTCACTGACATGTTGGCAAAACCTCAATTTCCAACATTTTCCCAATTCATTTTGGCACTACAAAACTTTAAGTTGCGACACACTCTTGTTGATCCAGAACCATCAAAAGGCGCAGGCCCAAACTTTGTGTTTGTCTCACATCATGAAAATGTCCTTAGAAGGAACCAATATCGCAGCAGAGGTGGACCCGATTTTAATTCCAAACCACATTTTAATTCTCAAGACTGGGGCTTTACTCCGTCCTGATAGTCTGAAAAGAATGCTAATGGATCACAAAATTCAAATTCTTTCTCTCATGGAAATGCTCATATGCCATTTTCTGCCTTCTACTGTAGCATTAATATTAGTAGAGTCTATTACTTGGGGTATTTTTTTTATAAGTGGTAAGTACAAGGGTTTTTGGCCTTGGGACAATGTGTGGGTGTTGGCAAGCAGTTTTGGAGTATTTTTGGTTTGGGTATAATTCAAATAAGGGGATGACATTTTCGTAGCATAGGTAGGTTGGGAATTTGTATTAGGACTTCTATTAACATTTAACGGGTGAGTATTAGGCAAGGTTTGGTTTCTTGAAGAGTAAGGGCATTCCTGAAGTTTGGCTAACAAGTACGAATGATTTAGGGATGTGGGTAGGAACATAATTACAGACTTTCGAATCTCCTATTCCAGTTCACTCAAGAAGCTTGAAATATAATGAGACTCATTGAATCCAATGTTTTTGGCCATCATTAGAGGTTTAAGTGGTTCAAACATAACCTTTTGTTCCTCAGTTAGCAGACTCAACATGAAGTACCAGTTCAACTATTGCAACCATTCCCTTCAGTAATTCAATTTCATTCATTCGATTTCCCTAACGATCCTGGAGTTCTCGTTGAACCGGATTATTATTTCATTTCCATATTCATAGCTCAAAAGCAACAACAATGTAAACAGTAATCAAGTGAACACTAATAAACACAATCAGTAATCAGAACACTAATAAATAGTAATCAAGTGAGCATTAATCAATTAATGAAGTAAACAGTAATCTCTCTCTGTCAGTTATGTGCAAGATCAAGTGAACAATAATAACAACATCAACACCAATGTAAACAGTAATCAAAACACTAAAAATAATAGTAACATAGATATAACAACGGGACCATAAAACTAACTAAAGCATTATAATACAAAAAAAATGACCTTTAGTTGGATTAGTTTCCTGTGTGATATTTCCACCCTTTGCTCTTTGTAACCCCGCCCGCCCGGGGAGAGCGAACGGAGCGCTAATGCAATAAAATAAATCCAAATCCACAAGTGACAAGGTATAGAGCATCTAAATAAACCTACAATAATATAAATCCACTAATCTCAACCTCTTCAATTACAGCAAGTCCTCTCGAATTAAAATTACAGCTATCTAACTCGAATAAAAATACAAATCTCCAAAGCTCTATACATCAAAATAATACAAATCTTTCCCAAACAATCCTTGCTAAAATCAATCTCCACAGCGCCCCAAAATTCGCACTAACCTGCCACTAAAAGAAAATATGGGGAAGTACACAATACGACAAGAAAGATGCTCAACAAATATATGTTAACGATGAATAAAATGTAACAACACAAGTACGAATATTCAAATCAAAATGCAAATCTCAATAGCATTTCATCATTATAATTTTTCAACAACACATCAATGGGTCACCAGGCCTCACCACATCCGTATATGCTTTATTAAACCATAGCCCGGGAAACAGGAATTTTGGCGGGTGCCCAACATCCGTGCCATATTAAAATCTCATGACAACGTGATCATCAACAATATAATGATACCACATGAATCAAAATAATTTCAACAATTATTTTCCAGATTTCAATGAATTTATCAATTCAAATATGAGTTCAATTAACAAGAATTCAAAGAGAATGACACTCGCGAGATTTAAGGAGCATATTGTGTAAAACCCCATACCTCAAACCATGATGAGAAACCAATGATCACATCCTCAAGATCAACACAGAAGATCTACAAAAGCTCCTCCAAGAACCTCCAACAAAAATAGCCCCAAGAACACCTATAATCTAAGGTTGGAACTCACAAATCTCAAGGGCCAATGTGTATATAAAAAGAAGAGGAATATAAAATATATTTGCTGCCAAAATTTGTGCCAAAAGTATGTTAAAAGGGTTGCCCACGACTTCCTTTTATAATGCAAAGAAATGAAGAGTTGGAATCCAAAAGACTCATTTAAATAAGGCAAAGAAATGAAGAGTTGGAAGTCAAAACAACTCTAAGAGTTAAAAACATTTTAAAATCATTTTAAAATCCGTTTTAACTCCGTTTCCAAAATCGTTTGAAATTCTCACCTTTAAAAATAATAACCAACATATTTGATCAATAAAAATAATTTTTTTTAAAAACTTTATTTTCCTCCATTTTCAAAAAATTAATTAAAATAGCCCAAAAATTACGCGAGTTGTTACACTTCCCCACTAACAATGGAATTTCGCCCTCGAAATTCGCCGAATGCCTAACTCTAAAAAATCAGGCCACTATACTAACTCCAAAAATAAATCACGTCTCCCCAAAATAAATTCCTCACCACTAATCTAGAAACTTAACACGAATATCACCTAAAATTTTCTATCTCCAAAAATTGCTAACCACGCAATGAACCCAAAACCCAAGCCCTGAGTGGTGTCGTATAACTAACCTCTGATACCATTTATAACACCCCGCCCGCCCGGGGAGAGCGAACGGAGCGCTAATGCAATAAAATAAATCCAAATCCACAAGTGACAAGGTATAGAGCATCTAAATAAACCTACAATAATATAAATCCACTAATCTCAACCTCTTCAATTACTGCAAGTCCTCTCGAATTAAAATTACAACTATCTAACTCGAATAAAAATACAAATCTCCAAAGCTCTATACATCAAAATAATACAAATCTTTCCCAAACAATCCTCGCTAAAATAATCTCCACAGCGCCCCAAAATTCGCGCTAACCTGCCACTAAAAGAAAATATGGGGAAGTACACAATACGACAAGAAAGATGCTCAACAAATATATGTTAACGATGAATAAAATGTAACAACACGAGTACGAATATTCAAATCAAAATGGAAATCTCAATAGCATTTCATCATTATAATTTTTCAACAACACATCAATGGGTCCCCAGGCCTCACCACATCCGTATATGCTTTATTAAACCATAGCCCGGGAAACAGGAATTTTGGCGGGTGCCCAACATCCGTGCCATATTAAAATCTCATGATAATGTGCTCATCAACAATATAATGATACCACATGAATCAAAATAATTTCAACAATTATTTTCCAGATTTCAATGAATTTATCAATTCAAATATGAGTTCAATTAACAAGAATTCAAAGAGAATGACACTCGCGAGATTTAAGGAGCATATTGTGTAAAACCCCATACCTCAAACCATGATGAGAAACCAATGATCACATCCTCAAGATCAACACAAAAGATCTACAAAAGCTCCTCCAAGAACCTCCAACAGAAATAGCCCCAAGAACACCTATAATCTAAGGTTGGAACTCACAAATCTCAAGGGCCAATGTGTATATAAAAAGAAGAGGAATATAAAATATATTTGATGCCAAAATTTGTGCCAAAAGTATGTCAAAAGGGTTGCCCACGACTTCCTTTTATAATGCAAAGAAATGAAGAGTTGGAATCCAAAAAACTCATTTAAATAAGGCAAAGAAATGAAGAGTTGGAAGTCAAAACAACTCTAAGAGTTAAAAACATTTTAAAATCATTTTAAAATCCGTTTTAACTCCGTTTCCAAAATCGTTTGAAATTCTCGCCTTTAAAAATAATAACCAACATATTTGATCAATAAAAATAATTTTTTTAAAAACTTACTTTCCTCCATTTTCAAAAAATTAATTAAAATAGCCCAAAAATTACGCGAGTTGTTACACTCTTATGGCTCCAGTAAGTTTGTAAACCTATAAATATAGAGAGATAAGTAGCCATATTTTACACTAAGAGTGCACTGCATTCACCAACACACATGTAATACCTCGTAATTTTATTTAAAGGGATTAATTAAATTAAATGGGAATTAATTTGGAAATTAATCTGGACATAAATACTAGCGAGACGTGAGTCGGTATTTGATTATGATGATAATGTTGAATATTACTGGGTATATATGGTAATATATGATTATTTAATTTATTAAAATTATAGCGAGTAATAAATACGACAATTCGGGAAATTAAGTTGGGACTCCCGTGTCAGTCGCGTCAGGAATCAATTTAATTAGATTTGAAAGTAAATTATAATTTTATCACCCGTATGGTCATTTTGAGTGCACCAACGTGTCCGAAGGGGTTAAAATAGTTAGAAAACACTAGCCGGGGGTTCAGTTTGGATCCCGGGGCATTTTTAGGCCAAACCGACAACCCGGGAGGGTATTTTAGTCATTTTAATTTTCAAGGGATTTTGACCCACGAATTTTAGGCCTTTTTTATTAGCCAATATTAGGGCCATTATCAGCCAAAAATCAAGAGTGGGCAACGTGAGAAATAGGAGAAGTTACAGAGAGGGTTTCCAAGTCATAACCACCACACACCACTCTACCCATATCATATCTTGGCATCCGACTAATCTAGTTCTAGTCCTCTATCCATATGTGAGGTAGATGGTGGCATAAAAGAGAGAGCGCGCCCCTTACTTGATAGGGGGAGGTTTAGACATGAAAGAGAGGGGGTCTAATGGCAATGCTTATTAGGTAGAAAACGAGTTCCACCTCACATTCTCAAAACAAGAAGCGGATCGGGCTATTCACCGAATTTATCACCGGAGAGAGAGGGAGAACCAACCATTAACATCACCAATGGATCATAACATCGATTCTAAGGCAAGTGATTTGATTTCATTATGTTTTCACGAATAATTCATCCATGTTAGTGTAGAATTTGATGATAACCTTGAATAATGATGAAAACGCATGAAATTTGGAGAAGAAACCTAAATCTTGTATAGGATTTGCATGTATATTATATCTGGAAGTAATTTAGTAACCAAATCATAACCTTAGATGGATTAAAAATTGATTTAAGAATATAAATATTATGGTTCTTGAAGAAAATAGAAAAATAAGGTTTTTACATTAATATGGAGATTTTATCCAAGAAAGGCTAATTGTTGATGATTTAAAAGTTTTGGAACATTAAGAATCATATAATTATGTTGTATAATGACCCCATATACTTGTATTAGAGTTTCACATCGTGTAATTAAGTTTTGGGACAAATTTGGGACAAAAAATGAACGAACCCGTAGCCTCACCTGCTTGATCAATAGATCGACATTCATAGGTCGATCGATCGATGATTAGGATCGATCAATCGATCCTCCCAGAAATGGTTACTTTTTCCCTTTTTTGATTGTAAGTGTTTCCGTCCATCGAAAGTAGTAGTTGGGTATTATGTGAGTACATTAGGACTTGAGGGAGACTAGTAGGGATATATTTGAAACCCGGAACATATTGGAATTGGGGTGGAATGTAGCGTTGAATTTAAGAGTGTCCGATGAGTAATTTCCTATTTTATGATGCGAGAACATGATTTAAATTCTTAGGAGTGATAAGTTAGGATTTGGGGACATAAATAAGGAGTTTAGAGTACTAAATTAATGTGTGGGAAAGTTAGGGACTTAGTAACCTCTTCGGTTAGGTTTAAGTACTCGAAATTATATGACGTGAGACGTATCGGCGAAATATAATATATATCATCCGGAATAATCATAGTGTATGAATTAGACTAATGGTATAAGGCTGAGAATATACCTTTAATAATATAACAAGTTATTTAAGTTGTGTGAATGATTAGTATATGGATTATTATGTGTATGACATACCTACCATACTTGTTATCACGGGAGGTCGGCTTTCGGAACAGGGCCATCTAATCTTTGTGTGCCTACGGGGGGATTTAGATTGGTACCTTAAGGACATAGGGCTGTGAGTGACTTATTTGTGAGTTAATAAGTCAGCTGACTATGGGAGTTTAGGTATGTGCATGACCCATGGGTATGTGAACTATTTCGCCCCCAATATGTGTGATTTTGCTTATTGAAACGGTTCCTGAGAGATTCGAAACACGTGGTCCTTATGTACGTGATGTATCGGGATTCGATAGCAGAGTATGTGTACATCGCAGCTTATCCTAGGGGTACCCTGATTGTATATTTATGCTGAGATTAATACACTTGAAATTATAACAGACTATTTGTTAAAGTGTGAATACAAGTAATTGAGATATTTTGAGTGGGATTTAAGATGAGAATTTCCTATCGTAATTGTTATAAATTAACCTGATCAATGAAAAGATGAGATACACGTAGGATATATTAGAATGTTATGAATAAACCCCTATGTTATAATGTGAGGACAGTAAGTGGTACAAACTAGTTAGTTAATGGCATAACTAGGACATAATAAAGATATACGTTAGGCGTGCACATTAGCTAAGGGGTGAGGAGCTCATGTGAGAGCATGTAACTAACATGTATTTAATATTCACTGTTTAATGCAATTAAACACTTGCAATATTTTAAACTGTTTTCACCTCAGGCTCTGACCCATTTGCTTTCAAATATATTTTTCTTGTAAAACCTTTTAGGTGCATAGCCGCAGGGACGCCAAGTATAGGAGTTCCATTTCATTGACATACTGTAGCTACTGTGGAAGTTACAGGATCTTAGTAGTAGACGCCTCCACATTCTACATTTGATTCTCTTCTGGGCCATTCATCTATTAGGGCATGTCGCCCCTTTCCATTTAGAGACAGCTTTCTCATACTTTCAATTTCATTTCAATTTTGGAGGTATTTTTATTCAGACTTTGGATTGGGTTTTATTCAATATTTGGATTATTCAGGGGAGTGTTACTCCAGACTCATTTTATTATTCCATTATTATTCTGTTGTGATTGTGATGTGATTGTGGCATAGTTAACTTATAATTTAATTAGTTGTATGTTAATTTAATTTAATAAAATTTAGCAACTCACTTTTTAAATATTAAGTGGCTAGGATTATTTAAAATGTTTTCGACAGTGATGCTATGAACTAAAACAACTTGACATTTTGTATTAATTTAAATAAAGGAGTAGCTACCCGGTATTTAATTAGTCGGGGTGTCACAACACATTCACCAACACACATTCTTCACCAACACACATTCTTGACACTACATTCACAAACATGGTGCATTGGAAAATTATATTCATGATTAAACAAATTTAGAATGTGAAATCAGCAACCAACCAACATCCAGTATGATAATCATATGCACTGAATATGCATATTGACCGTTTTATCCAAGTAGAATTATAATAAGTAACCAAAACAGACACCGGATACATTGTCTAATAGACACTGGATACATTCAAAACATATTACTAATTGATTAAAAACAAATTGCTAATATTCAAAATAGAGTTCAAACACTACTAATTGTTCCCTTTGACAATTTGTTTAAATTTCTCAAGACAAATTACTCTGGATCACTTAAGGGAACGACAAACAAACGGCCAAACCACCCAAGATTTCTCGAAGTCCTTAATAATGTTCGCCCCATGACTTCGATGATACAACGGATGATTATCTTCTCCTGGATCAACACTACTAACGTAAACCGTACGTTCAAATATCAGCAGTTGATGGCCATGCACCACTGTTCCAGTAGCAGCTGAAGCAACAACTTGTCCACTTGCAATCTTACTTTGATTTGAAAAATCTAATAAATCGACATATGGATCATGTGGAGGACCAATTAAATATCCAAAGTCTGGCTCAGTTGAATCTCCAAAATTTTGCTCAGTTGACGGGGGGTAGGAGTGTAATCGTGGGGACTTGGATGCGGTACTAGAGTGTAATTGTGAGGACTTGGATGTGGGACAGGAGTATAATTGCGAGGACTTGGATGCGGGACAGGAGTGCAATTATGAGGACTTGGATTTGGTATTTTAAGTCCATTCGATTCAAAAGCACTTAAAAGCATGGTAATGGATGATTTGAGAAATGCCATATCCTCATCATGTTTTTCTTCTAGTGTCTTTGATATAGTTAACTGTGATACTATAGGAGAAATTGCCTTAAGTTTACTTTTGGACAGGGGTCCAACACCACGAGTCTCCCCCTAGTGTATTTTCCTCTAAAGGCAGTCAATGCATCTCTATCAATATTGTTTTGTCTTGAAGAACCTTGACTACTTCTCAGGTCACTCAATTTTTGCTGCCAAATTATTTATGAATCGATTAAAATGATTGAATGACTAAACTTGAAGGAATTTAATTATTACAACTGAGATTACGAAACTCACCATATCATTATCTACCTTTGGGTGAAATTCCCCAATTTTTGGCCTACGACTTTCGAGATACACTTCCGAACGATTAACAGGTTATTTATTTTTAAGCACCTATAAATTAATTTTCCATTAACTATTTGAGCAAGACATATAATATATATATACACATTAAAATAAGAAAGGGTGTATACCATCTCCTCAGTTTTCTCAGCATATGACATCCGACCAAGACAATGGACGTCAGTCTTTTTAGCCCTGCTCACCTGGCCTTGGTGTCTTTATTTCAATTTTGCCTCAGATGCTTCATGCAAGACGAATTCATTCCACTCACGGACAGGGATATGCTCTTTCTCCGGTACTAGATCCTTCAAGGCCTTAATCCCATCACTGTCCAATCCCTTAAAATAAGTCGAGTGGAGGTTACTTCTAAAATTCTTCAATTGAATACCAAAGGCTTTCATGGACCCCCCTTCTGGTCGGTCGAAAGATTGAACTTTTTCATGAGAGTATCCCATAAGTCGTATGTTTTTACTTGCTTGCTCAACCATATCCCAACTCTCATATTTTAAGCCAATACACGATTTTAGAAAAGACAAGGTTCGAGCTTTAAAAGGATTATTGCCACCTATTGGAAAACCAAATAGGTTAAGGGAAACGTCAGCACAAGAATCAATGGCAGAATGTTCATCATGACTTGAACTTTCTTGCATGGATGATGGAATTGTATTCTCGGACGCCATTTTCTGCATTTATATATTTATGCATTAGTCCATATGTTAATACAAGAGTAAGGATATAATATAAAAAAAATACAATATAAATTATACCTTTTTTACATATTCTAAAAGTTTTGATAATTCGACCATGTCATAAGTTTCATACTTCATCATTTCACGTAAAGTTTTTATTGGCCATGTCTGTGGAAGTGTGTTGATAATTGCATTTCTGACACTAAACATATTAGGACGTATGCCTTCTCTCCTAAGCCGATAATTGATGTTAACTTTTTTATGCATATGTTTTCTCAAAGTTGAGTCTGAATGCATCATTATCCTCTTCAGTTCTATCCATAAAGGATGGATTTTTCTGGATGGATTTTTCTTTCTTCGAGTTCTAAAAACTCTACTAACTGCATCGTATTACTTGGATTGTGTTTTATGAAAACACTTTCAACTACTTCATCCCAACTTTGAGGAGTGTGCGTAGTATTGATTGAAATAAATATCCTTCAGGTATGTTCCACCCATGATCTCGCAAGTAATTGCATTGTTTAATTTTTCGATAGTCGTGCCAATAAATTGATGTATTATCTATCAAAGACCTATTTTGAAAATCGTTGCATGTATATACAATATATGACATTTTGGAAAAAGTAATAATAAACTTGTGAACAAAAGGCACTATGAATACATGCTACGGAATAATTGAAATATGCTATTATACATAACTTTCAAGTCAACTTTTAAAACAACAGAACAAGCTACAATTAAACATCTACTCCTCTAATTTGTTTAATAATTTATTTAATCATGGGTTATCGTCCAAAATAGACTGAATCTCGATAGGTGCCTCTATATCGTCTACCGATGTAGTCAAGCACTTAGGAGAATGTAAAACAACAGACCATGGATCGCTGTTAGGGCTCTTTGCCTAAAACACTTGCTTTATGTTTTGGAATGCACAAACGAATGGCTCATCATTCACATTATCTTTACTCTTCAACTTGGCCAAATCAACTTTCAGCATGTGGGTGTCAGGGTCGACCATAGATGCATTATTGTCCTCCACTCTCACCCAATCACAGTAAAATGCAGGTATGCTGAAAGATATATAATCTAATAGCACAATTTGTTTTATAATTCCATAATGCGTCATCTCAGCTTCTATCAAGTTTTTATCTTTTCGCGCTTGCCCTGAAATGAGTTAGTGTTTTATATGAAATGCCGCTATTTTGTTTCCCAATGAGTTTTAGCTTGTATGTGCTTGAAGAGAACACAAAACTATTGACACGATATTGTCCAAACTCCTTGGCTACAAAACTAGGCCCATTTGCTAGATGTGCAAGCCTCATCGATACTTCACCAACTTTCAATAATTGAAACCAAGAAAGTATTTGCATTGTGAATATGTTACAAAGACAGTAAATAAAAGTGAGGTATTACTGTAGTCACCTCGAAAGCTGCCCAATGCCTAAAGTCATTGTATGTGCTCGCACCTCCTTTATTCCTCTTGGCACACCCGCACTCATTTTATTGCCTAGGTTAAAAAATAAAAATATTAATTTCTAATGAATATAACATCGAACATATTACATTATTTTACAAAACATTTTTAAAAAACTCAAATTTTCCATTTATCTACGTATTTATGTGTCTCGAATACATATCGAGCCACCTGGTTATATTGTGTACTTGTTAGATTCACTACTTTACCTTTCCCCAGGGCCTCCTCATCCGCAAAATCTTCTAATTCATCAATAAAGCGTTCACGACCTCCAACGTTTGGGTTAGGAATATAATCCTTTGCATACTAGGAAGCCTCATCCATAATGTAATCCTCAACAATGGACCCCTCAACGTATCGTGTATTCTTAATGTAATCTTTAAAAGTTTTCATTAATCATTCGAACGGATACATCCATCGGTACCTTACTGGTCCACATAAAAGAGCTTCATTGCATAAATGCACTAAAAGGTGGATGCTTATGTCAAAGAATTACGGAGTAAAGTACTTCTTCAAAACACATGTAGCCTCGGCCAAAGTTTCTTTCGCTTCCATTATGTGCTTCCTGTTGACAACTTTCTCGCACAATAGGGAGAAACATAAGCTAATTTGTAGAATGTCCCTTCGAAGATCCTTGTGCTCCGAAAAACAGTGTCCAAACAACAGAGGGACAAATTGCATTATCACATGCCAATGATGAGACTTGCACTTTTTCAAATCTTTTGTTGCATCGCAGACAATCCTGGGTAAGTTGGATGAGAAATTATAAGGGACCTTCAAGCCCTTTAATGTTTCTAAGAACATATTTCTTTCTCCAATGCTCAAAGTATAAGATGCAACTGGCATATGCATTTTTCCAATGTTTGGATCTTCTTTCAACCATAATGATCTTCTAATCTTCAAATGACGAAGATCTTCACGGGATTTTTCTCCATCCTTGGAATGAGAACCACCGATGCATATGCCTACGAGATGCTCAATAATATTTTTCTCAGCGTGCATTATGTCTATCGCATGTCGCACAAGATGTTCCTTCCAGTATGGCAAATCAAACATTATTGATCTCCTCGACCACACCGTCTTCATATCAACATTCTTTCTTTTACGCTTTTGGACCAAAATTATAGGGTGCTTCCCCCTCAACTTTTGATCAGCCTATAATGACCTTTCTTCAATTTCCAAACCAGAAAGTCTTGGTGGAGGTGGCCGCATCTCGATCCCTTTTGGGAGAAAATTGCTTTGTATTGACCTGAATTTTTGACTTTGGGGCAGAAATCTCCGATGACTATGATAAAAATGTTTACCACTTTTCTTAATCCACCTGGCTTCAGTCTCCTCTCCATATATAAGAAAACCCAGGTAACCATGTACATTGCACCCAGATAAGGTCCCATAAGTAGGAAAATCATGAATTGCCCATATCGACATAGCTCCCAAAGTGAATTCCTCCTTTTTGTACGAGTCGAACGCTCTCACACCTTCAACCCATAACTCATTCAATTCATCTATTAGTGACGCTAAGCAAACATCAATGTCACTACCCGGTGCTTTTCAACCTGGTATCAACAACGACATAATTGAAAACTCATTTCTCATGGACAACGATGGGGGCAAATTTAAAGGCGCCGCACACACAGGCCATATACTCTTATCTGTGCTTAATTTGCCAAACAGGTTAAACCCCTCGATTGATATTCCGAGGCGAACGTTGCGTATTTCTTTAGCAAAGTCTGGGTATCGCTGATTTATAGATTTCCATATAGATGAATCAATCGGATGTTGCATGAGATTCTCACCCACCTCCACTCGACTATGCCAAGTCATTGCCTCTGTTATCCAAGGTATGGTGTAAAGTCTCTTCAATCGAGGACCTAAGGCGAAATACTTCTTTAACACCTTCTTAGGTATTTGCGTATCTACTTTCAACAAACGTTTATTATGTAATATCATCTTTTGTTCATATCAAGGTTCCTTACATACATGACAAGCCCGTTTGTCCTTGTGCTCCTTATAGTATAAAATGCAGTCATACTTGCAGCAATGAATTGATTTGTATTTCATAGCCAAACCTTTCAAATTATCCTTCATGATCGGATAATTCACTGGAAGTGTATTTTCTTTGGGGAGCAAATCTTTTTCCCAAAGGAGCATTTATTAGGCATAAATTATTCCTAATTTATCCCTTAATTTAGTTACTTTTAGCATCTCGAACAACGTAATCGATTTGACTTTATCTCATAATCTTGCTACTCACTTATCCTAACGAGTACACCGAGTGTCTAGTATTTTGTATTGATCTTACAGGTATTTGATGTCAAGAAAAAAAGAAAGAAACCAGAAGAATCGAGAAACGAAAAGAAGGAAAGTCAAAAGAGTAAAAGTGTAATTTCTACCCAGAATTCGGATGAGGCAGCTAAAGAGAAGTTGAAGATATCACATTCACGAGCACCTAAGAAGAAACGGCACCTCAATCGGAGTCCCGATGTAAAATATATGAGCAGACAAAGTTGAGAAAAAAGTCAAACAGGCAAATCAATCCGCCCCCACCCCGGACCGGTCCGCTGTGCAACAATCCAGAGGACCCCGGATCGAAAGCAAACCGAAGAGGGATGAAAAATAAAAGAACCGGTCCGCCCCGAACCGATCTGCTAGAAAAATAAAAGAACCGATCCGCATGAAAGGCAGACCGATCCGCCTAAGCCCCGGACCGGTCCGACTGTCGAGATGTTGTAATCTTATCCTTCTCCTACGAAGAGTCTTAGTGTAACTAAAACTCCTGAATTTTTGTAGGGTATATAAACCCGATTTATTATCATTATTTGTACGGAGAATTAATAGAGTTTTCCATTCTTTTCCAGAAAACCCTAGTTTAGATACAGTTAACAATTTTGATTTCAAAGATTGAAGGTTATTCAGAATTTTGTGTTCTTAATTACTGTTGTTACTGCTTTGGTAAGATTAGTGAGTTATTTCCTCTCTTCAATTCTGTTCCACATCATTCTACGAATTTTCCTTAGTTTAATTATGGTTTCCTACAATTCAAAAGTTATTTTCATTACTTCCAATATGCTAGGCTAGATTTTCCAAGGCCGGGATACATGAACCCAACCTAATGTAATAGTTGCATGTGTATAACATTAATCCTCTGAATTTAGTGATTGATTACGACCGTATTGCGTAGGAACACAAAAATTGTAGATCTTTAGATCACATTTGCTTCGGAGTAACCGAGATGCTTTATAATACAATTTAAGTGTAACTATCGTGATACTAATTTACTCGTCCTCAGATTAAGTATGATGCGGGCTTGAACCTCATATACGTAATGCTTGGGAGTACTAAATTCTAGGACTAATTAATCAGTTAAATTTACGATTAGTATTATACCTGCAATACACTAGGGTTGGGGGATTGTATTCCCGTCCTGTTTTTCTCATCATATAGTTTAAAGTTTAAAATCATTCTTCATCAGTATTTTAGGTAACTTAAGAATAATTGCACTTTTCATAATTGCATCTAGTGCAGTTATTCCACAAACCAAATCATTTTTCTTTTCCCTTTAGAGTCAGAGTTAGGATTTCTTTATCTATCCAACGTCGTCACAATTTCATTGTCCTATTTCGCTGTGGATACGATCCTGACTTACCGGATTTATTACTAATTCGATAGGCTTGCACTTGAGCCTAGAGTGAACGCACATTAGAGACACTTTCTGAGTCGCGTCAAGTTTTTGGGGCCGTTGCTGGGGAATTAGGTAGACTTAGGATTAGATCGAGTCAATCTAAAACTTTGACCAAAAATTTCAAAAAATCCAAAAACATAAAAAAAAAAAAAATCTCAAAAAGATCCATCATCATCTCTCATAAGCTATTAATGAAAAATTCTGAACTCACTCCCACACCCCATAATACTCCAACCAGCATTCACGAAAATCCAATCGTTGAGTACAACCCAGATAGCCCCCACACTCCTAACGCCCCACAGTTCTGGATTCCACCTCCCACACCGTCACACTCAATCTCCAATAACACTCCATTTCTCTTCTTAGGACACACCTCCGAACACACTTCGAGCACACCAAGTGAGAGCACCGAGTCGTTAAGAGAGAGAGAGAGATGTCGCAACACGGTAGTGCAGCCGCCGGTAAGGAAGAGGCCCCATACCACCCACTGAGAGAAATCTTATATCCCAAGCGCACTGTCACTCTAGGATGCATTATACTCCCGTATAATGCCGGGCAATTTCGTTTTAAAAATAGGATGATCCAGATGCTACCCCATTATTATGGTATGGATTCTGAAAAGCCATATCTCCATATCAGGGAATTTGAGGATGTGTGTGATACTCTCAATGATCAAACTTGCACACAAGAGGTGATTCGCCTCAAACTCTTCCCCTTCTCGCTAAAAGATAAAGGAAAGACCTGGCTATGGTCTCTACCTCCAAGCTCGATTTCATATTGGAACGAGTTGCAATCTAGATTTCTCAAGAAATTCTTCCCACCACATCGAACGATCTCCATAAAGGCTCAAATTCAAGCATTCAGGAAATTTGAAAATGAACCATTTCATCGATGTCACGAGCATTTCAATGAGTTAGTTTCATCATGCCCCCATCAAGGATTTGATACGGCACAAATCATTTCTTTTCTCTATAATGGGCCGGACCTTACTTCCAAGCAACTCGTTGAAACCATGGGTAGTGCTTCGTTTGTCGATTTAGATGCCCACGATGCTGAGCTTCACCTGAGATATGTCACCGAGACTACCCAATCCTGGGATACGTTTGATCCTAAAGCTCAAAATCGAAATTGTCAAGGGACCACCACTCCGTCGGCGTCCGGCCTATTTCATGTAGATAAGAGTTCTATGACGGACAATCGCTTAGATACGCTCGAGAAAGGATTTCGAGACCTATATGAGGTATATGGAAGAGGACCAACTGGATCCATCCCAAATCCCATCGAGAAGGTGTGTGCGATATGTGAGGCTGTACATTCAACTGAGGAATGCCCGACTATACCCGCCTACAAAGTGATGCTTCAAGAGCAAGTTAGTGATATAGGAGGATTTAAGGGTAATTTCGATGTACCGCACGGGAATGCTTATAACCCTTCATGGAAAAACCATCCTTGTTTTAGCTATGGGCAACAACAAGCTGCGATGAACCCTACTTCACATGTTGCCCCTCCTCCACCACAACACTTTTAACAAGCGCCACACATGCAAGGACATGTGCAAGCACCACCACCTCAAGGAGCATATATCCTACCACCGCGGAGAACTCTCGAGGAAACTATGAATAAATTTATCACTAGCCAGACTGCAACCAATGCTAGATATGATCGCCTGATTAGCGACATAAATACAAGTCTATCCAAGATACAATCCTCGTTGAGTGTTCAAGAGAAAGGCAAGTTTCCTGCCCAGGGCCAAAGACCTCCCCAAGGTCAAACTAGTATTAGCTCCACCTCTACTGAACATCCGGAGCAATGTTAAGCTATGACCACTCTTCGTAGTAGGAGAGTCGTTGATTTATCACCTCCCCCACACGACACAATGAAAGACAAGGAGATTTCGCTCGGCACGAAAGAGGCCGAAGATGTCCCCTTGAATGAGAGTGACAAAGAAGACACTAGTGAGCCCGAGGTAGTCGTGAAACCACCCTCCACGGAACCGTTTCCTCAAAGGTTGATTCCCTCCCATAAAGGAAGCCCACGTGATGACGTGCTAGAAGTGCTAAAGCAAGTAAAGCTGAACTTACCTTTCCTCGATGCCATTAAACAAATTCCAGCTTATGCTAAAGTCATCAAAGACTTGTTGACGGTAAAGAGAAAGATGAAGGTAAAGAAAAATGTCTTTCTAGCCCAGAACGTAAGATCCATTCTACTGAACGATCTCCCGCCTAAATTTAAAGATCCCGGTGCACCCACCATTTCCTGCATCATTGGAGAAAACAAAATCGAAAAAGCCTTACTTGATTTGGGAGCAAGTGTCAATATCCTCCATTATTCCATTTATAGGAAACTTGATTTGGGTGATCTCAAGCCCACAAAATTCACTCTCCAATTAGCGAATCGAACCGTGAAGATCCCAAGAGGCATAGTCGAGGACATGACCGTCCAAGTTGACAATTTTTACTTCCCGGTAGACTTTGTCATTTGGGTCATGGAGCCCTCCTTCACCTCGAGCAACCATGTTCCCATCATCCTTGGGCGCCTGTTCTTAGCTACGGCTAACGCAATCATCAATACTCGGATTGGGCAGATGCAACTCACCTTTGGGAACATGACCTTAGAGACCAACATCTTCCACATAGCCCAACATACGGGGGAAGAAGATGATCTTCACGCGGTGAGCTTCATAGATGAGATAATAGAGGAGTATTTTGAGGAGAATTATTGTGGTGAAGCCTTAGGGTCCTATTTAGTGTCGAGAAACGAGAGTGAGGGGACGTACACCGACTATGAGAGGGAGATTGGGGAGTTGAGAGAGTTACTCGATGAGAGAGCATTGGACGAGGGCGCGAGAGATGTAAATTAAGTTTCTTAATTCGAGGAATTACCACCAAGGGATACAAGCATGGTTCCCTCCGACGAAAAGTTTCCAACCCTTGAATTGAAGAAACTCCCCTCCCATATTAAATATGCATACCTAGGAGAGGATGAGACATTTCCTGTTGTTGTCTTCTCTAGCCTAGACGAAGATCAGGAGGGTAAATTTTTGAAAATTCTGAGAAAGCACCAAAGTGCTTTTGGTTGGTGCATCGCTGATTTGAAGGGGATCAGTCCTTTCATTTGCACTCACAAGATCCATCTCGAAGAGGATGTAAAGCCCTCAAGAGAAATGCTAAGAAGGCTAAATCCCAATATGAAAGAAGTGGTGAGAACCGAAATTATCAAGTTATTGGATGCCGAGATTATTTACCCAATATCGGATAGAAAGTAGGTGAGCCCTATTCAAGTCGTCCCGAAGAAGTCGGGCATGACAGTGATTGAGAATGCTAAGGGAGAGCTAGTTCCCCAACGTACCACCACCGGGTGGCGCGTTTGCATTGATTACCAAAAACTCAATGCGGGAACTAGGAAAGACCATTTCCCCTTACCATTTACCGATCAAATGCTTCAAAGAGTAGCAGGCCACCCTTACTATTATTTCCTTGATGGTTATTCCGGATAGAACCAGATTGAGGTAGATGTACTTGACCAGGAGAAAACGACCTTCACTTTCCCTTTTGGTACGTTTGCGTACAAACGTATGCCATTCGACTTGTGTAATGCACCCGCGACCTTTCAAAGGTGCATGTTGAGCCTATTTAACGACATGGTCGAGAGAGGACTCGAAGTGTTCATGGACGATTTCAGCATTTTTGGTACCTCTTTCGATCATTGTCTAGAAAAACATGGAAAAAGTACTTGCCCGGTGTGTGGAAAAGAACTTGGTGCTGAATTGGGAGAAATTCCATTTCATTGTCACTGCGAGAATAGTTCTTGACCACATAGTATCATCCAAGGGAATAGAAGTTAATAGGGAAAAAATAGATGTCATAACTGATCTTCCCCCAAAAAAATCGCTCAAAGACGTGCACTCTTTCTTGGGCCACGCGGGGTTTTATAGAAGGTTCATTAAGGACTTTAGCGCCATTGCTAGACCCTTAAGCAACCTACTTATGAAGGACACCCCATTTGAGTGGATAGGAGCATATCAAAGCTCTTTTGAAAAACTAAAAACCATGCTTGTGTCTGCTCCCATCATGCAAGTTCCGGATTGGTCTTTACCATTCGAACTTATGTTTGATGCTAGTGATTTTGCGATAGGGGCTGTTTTGGGCCAAAGAAAAGATAAGCAGGCTCATTTCATCTATTACGCTAGCCGAACACTTATCGGACCACAACTCAACTACTCTACCACGGAGAAGGAGTTACTAGCGGTAGTCTTTGCCCTTGATAAATTCCGGTCATACCTTATCGATTCTCCCATTACTTGCTTCACCGACCACGCGGTATTGAAATACCTACTTGCAAAGAAAGATGCAAAGCTGCGCCTTATAAGGTGGATCCTACTCCTACAAGAGTTCAATCTCTCCATTAAAGACAAGAAAGGAGTAGAAAACGTCGTTGCCGACCACTTATCATGGCTTTCGTCCGACGTACCTAGTGATCCGATACCCATAGACGAATACTTTCCGGATGAGCAACTTTTTGCTACCTCTTCTTTGCCCTGGTTTGCAGACATCGTGAATTACCTTATCACGGGAGTCATCCCTCCCGATTGGACACCGCAAGATAAGAAGATATTTATTACTTGGTCGCACATGTTTTTCTATGAGGATCTCTTCCTTTTTAAATATTGTACCGACCAAATCATCCGACGATGTGTACCGGATGACGGGATCCCAAAAGTCATCCAGTTTTGTCATTCGAAAGCTTGTGGAGGCCACTTTTCAACGAAAAAGACGGCCGCTAAAATTTTGCGATGCGGCCTCTATTGGCCCATAATATTTCGGGATGTGAACGCTGCTTGTAAATCTTGCAATAGGTGCCAACGGATGGGTGCCATTACCCGACGAGACATGATGTCTCTTACCCTCATACTCATCATTGAGATCTTCGACTGTTGGGGTATTGACTTCATGGGTTCCTTCCCCCCGTCCTTTGATTTCCTATACATCCTTGTTGCGGTAAACTACGTTTCTAAATGTGTGGAAGCTATAGCTACCAAGGCAAATGACAACAAAGTGGTGATTAAGTTCCTGCAGGAACACATACTTTCCCGCTTTGCTGCTCCGAAAGCAATAATCAGTGATAATGGCACGCACTTCTGCAATAGGCCATTCGAGAAGCTAATGAGAAAGTATGGAGTCGTTCACAAGGTTGGAACGACTTATCATCCACAAACGAATGGGCAGGTTGAACTAGCGAATCGGGAAATCAAGAACATTCTTTAAAAAGCTGTCAATCCTACCCGGAAAGATTGGTCACTTAGATTGAACGATTCGTGATGGGCCTATCGCACCGCATATAAAAATCCACTCAGCATGTCCCCTTTCCGCTTTTTGTATGGCAAACCTTGCCATATTCCCATGGAATTAGAGCACAAGGCGTATTGGGCGATTAAGGAGTTAAACTATGCCATGGATAAGGCCGGTGAAGCTCGCAAGCTTCAAATAAATGAGTTAGAAGAAATACGCAATGATGCGTATGAGAATGCTAAAATTTCCAAGGAAAGGATGAAACTCGCTCACGATAGCATCACTCGACGCAAAGAGTTTTTTCCCGGGCAAAAAGTGCTTCTTTATAACTCTCGACTTCATCTCTTTCCGAGCAAGTTGCGGTCATGATGGTCTGGCCCGTTCGTTGTGAAGAATGTTTTCCCTCACGGAGCTGTTAAATTAGACGATTTTAAAGGGGGAAATACATTCAAAGTAAATGGACAATGCCTAAAGCCATATCTAGAGGCGTGTGTGGAAGAAGTCGACATCGTTTGGTTGTCGGACCCCGTTTACGGGGTAGAGTGAGCTGTTACAGCGAGGTCGTCGCACCCCCGACGCGTATGGGGTGAGAGTCGTGTGTGTAGTGAGCATCGATAGGATTAGGGTACATTCAGGAGAAAGCATTCACATTTTCGAGAAATTGAGTCAAGATGCATTGACCAGTGATATCGAGAGGTTTTAATCCAATATTGATCGGGAGCATGTTGTGAAAGTGAAATGTTTCGGAGAAGAGCGATCGAAATGAAGTTAGGGGAAAATCCAGCTCAAATACAAGAGACGGACCGGTTCCTTTATTTTAGGACCGGACCGGTCCGCCCCGGACCGGTTCCTTTAATTTTGAGCCGGACCGATCCGGTAGTCGAATTGGCCTGCATATTAAAGGTCTGGACCGGTCCGGTCCCTTGGCGGTCCGGTCCGCTTTCTGCAGATCTGTTTTTCCCCCTTCCCAAGGTTCACCCCCCCTTCCCCCCAATCCCCTTCATTCACTCCAATTCTTCTCTCCAACTCCCAACCCTTCCCTTTCCCTCCCAAATACACCCCCTTTTCCCTCCATACCTTTTCCCTCTAATTCCTAACCCTACCCACCCCTTTCACCTATAAATAACCACCCATCCCCTCCCTTTCTCTCCACACCTTCAACCATCACTCCTCTCTTCTCTCTCCCTAAATTTTCAGCAAACCCTCTCCCTGTTATCATGGACCAAAGAGCTGCCCCCACCAAGTACGACTCCACCGACATCCTCCCCTCCGACCATGGGGAATTTCGTTCCCACCAAGAGGAACGTTGGTGCCATCAGTTTTTCGGTCCGAATTGCAAACTCCATATGGAGCGCGCTGTCCAATGGACCGGTCTACCTAACTCCATCACCGCCCTATTCATGGCTAGAGGTTGGTGCCGATTCCTCAATGAACCGTATGAAGCGGTTTGGGCAGCTGAGGTTCGCTCCTTTTATGGCACCCTTGTTCGGACGGGCCAATTCGAGGCTCAAGCATACGTGGATGGTACCTCCATCCCCTTTTCTTTGACTCTTCTCACGGCCAAGTTGGTTGAATACGATGTTCTGGATGTCCAAGAATTCACCTATCCAAGGAACGTCGCACCGGTCGCAAAGACGTGATCATGGAATGCATTGCCCCGAATGTTACATGGACGGGGAAAACCGTCGCCGTTGGATGTCTTAATGAGAAGGCGCGCCTCACCTTTCAAATAGTGTGTGCCAACATCTTGCAAACGTCCTCCAACGACTCCGCGATGCGGCCTCGTCAGGCCACATTGACCTATCACCTATTTGATCCACACACTTACATCCACTTGGCCCGAACCCTATATGTCGACATCATCACCGCGACCTTAGATGAGAAAGGTGTTTCCCCACTTCCCTATGCAAGATTGATCACCTCCATCCTCAAGGATGCTGGCATCGCGGCGCCGCTTGATCGTATTCTCATTCCCGGTCCTTTTAGACACGGGACCCGCACTAAGAGCGCCAAACAGCTAGTTGTCCTTCGGGCAAGGAGGGGAAGTGATAGCGAAGAGGAGGCTACCTCGAGCGAGAGCGATGAAGAGGAAGAAGAGGCAGCCGGTGCAGATGTTGAAATGGGGGATGTCGGTCCGGAATAAGAGTCGGCGGACGAAGAGGACGATCCTGATTTTGAATGGGCAGGTAGTGACCTCACGAACCGGATGGCGGTACTGGAGACGAGTTTCGACAACTTCTTAACCGATTACCGTTGCGATATGAGCTTGATGTTTCGTTTCCAAGCGGACATCTACCGACGCCAAGGGGATCCCAATTAGCCATTGCCCTCCTATTTTTATGATCCCTATGGTCCCGACGCGCCCGGTTCCTCCCAACCCCCGCCCCAGTGATGCTTGATGTGGTTATGACAGTTTTTATTTGTTTTTCCTGCTCACATGTTTGTATGTTTTTCCTTGTAATTGTACCACAGTCTTGTTTGCTATAAAATCTGCATTTTCACCATTTGTTTGTTTTATTTATCGCACTTATTATTTTGCCTTGTTTAGATTTTAGTCCTTTTTGCTTGAGGACAATGCAAAAGTCTAAGTTAGGGGGGTCACAAGTGCGTATTTCTAAAAATTCACAAATTTTTAAAATGCCCAGAAATTTCCAAAAAAATCATAAAATTTTGAAAAACCCAAAAATAGTTTTGTTCAAAATAAATAAAAATTGGAATTCCAATTTTTCAAAAATATCATTAAAAGTCGGTTTGAAGTCTCAAGTAGTAAAATTCAACATACACAAAGCCAAAATTGACCAAAGATGGAAATTGAGCGAAAATTGACGACTTAACGAATAAGTGTGGAGATTAACAAACCCGGTGAGATTCGAGCTTTTCATCTTTGAGAAAATTATAAATCAATTCGAGTTAATTGTTAACTCAAAGTTCTTTTCAGCGTCTAAAAAGTCGTCGAGGATCTCAATCCTTCATTTTGATCGGTTATGAAAAACATGTGTGATATTGCTTTGAAAAACGTGTCAAAATTGATCTCTAAACTTAATTCATCTCGAAACGCATATGGTAACGCAATTGGTATTTTGGACAATGAAGTAGGCCTTCATTTGTCACCCAAAAATATTAGCCAGAAAAGTAGCGAAAAATCACCCCTTTTGTAACACAAATTGAGCCGAATAAAATTTTTCCTTTCGTTTGACAACCCGAAAAACCCAAATAGCCCGAAATTGCGAAAAATGGAAAAATTTAGAATTTAAGTCCAAAAGTGCATAAAAAGGGGCAAGAAAAAATAGATATGCTCAACAAAAATAGCAAGAAAAGAAAATAAGTGAAAAATAGAAAAATATAGAAAAAGAAGAAAAAATGAGCAATAGCCCGTAAAAAGCACAAATGGACATCATAAATGACTTTTCCCAGTTCCAATCCTTCCTAGCATTTTTATTTTACCCCATATACCTTAAAACCCGAAAAAGTCCTAACCGAGTCTAAATTATGAAATTGGTTACCGCGTGGAGAGATAATACACCAAAAGATAATAAAAGAGATTGAATGCGCGAAAAAGAGGCAATGTTCCCATTTTTAAAACCGTATTCCGTTGATGAGATCCTATCACTATAAAATTTCCATCTTTCTACTTGTATGCGTGACTTTGCGTCCATTATATTTACTCTTTATATCACCCATACCGAGAGAATAGCCACATTCCGAGTGATTTGTTTGAGAGAGCATTCCGTGAGAATTTAAAATCAAAACGAATTTTCGGATGAGTAACGTAATGGTCAATCGGTGAAAATTCGCGGTTAAATTTTTGGCTTCGCACACACACACTACGATTTGAGACTTGTATATATGACTTGACGATGACTATTTTCTGGGAAAGTTTGAATTGTACAATTTTTAAGTATTTTGAATTTTTCCTTGAGTCGAATTTTGTGGGTATATTCTCTGCAAACCCTCACGAGACACAACTCATCCTACTAGGGTGACCTAGGGGTTTAAAGGCTTGTTGCATACGCTAAATGCAATCACTTGCCCGCGAAAACGGTATTCTATCCCAATAAAATGTTTTTCAAGAGTTGAGCCTTTCTAGGATTCTTTTACATTGCTCGGGATGCACAAACTTCTAAGTTAGGGGGTTTGATTAGGCATAAATTCTTCCTAATTTATCCCTTAATTTAGTTACTTTTAGCATCTCGAACAACGTAATCGCTTTGACTTTATCTCATATTCTTGCTACTGACTTATCCTAACAGTACACCGAGTTTCTGGTATTTCGTATTGATCTTACAGGTATTTGATGTCAGGAAAAAAAGAAAGAAACCGGAAGAATCAAGAAACGAAAAGAAGGAAAGTCAAAAGGGCAAAAGTGTAATTTCTACCCAGAATTCAGATGAGGCACCTAAAGAGAAGTTGAATATATCACACTCACGAGCGTCTAGGAAGAAACGGCACCTCAATCGGAGTCCCGGTGTAAAAGATATGAGCAGACAAGTTGAGAAAAAAGTCAAATAGGCAGACCGGTCCGCCCCCACCCCGGACCGGTTCGCTGTGCAACAATCCAGAGAACCCCGGATAGAAAGCAAAATGAAGAGGGATGAAAAATAAAATAATCGGTCCTCCCCGAACCGGTCCGCCAGAAAGATAAAAGAACCGATCCGCATGGAAGGCAAACCGATCCGCTTAAGCCCCGGACCGGTCCGGCTGTCGAGATTTTATAATCTTATCCTTCTCCTATGAAGAGTCCTAGTGTAACTAAAACTCCTGAATTTTTGTAGGGTATATAAACCCGATTTATTATCATTATTTGTACGGAGAATTAATAGAGTTTTCCATTCTTTTCCAGAAAACCCTAGTTTAGATACAGTTTACAATTTTGATTCCAAAGATTGAAGGTTATTCAGAATTTTGTGTTCTTAATTACTGCTGTTACTACTTTGGTAACATTAGTGAGTTATTTCCTCTCTTCAATTTCGTTCTACATCATTCTACGAATTTTCCTTAGTTTAATTATAGTTTTCTACAATTCAAAAGTTGTTTTCATTACTTTCAATATGCTAAGGCCGGGATACATGAACCCAACCTGATGTAATAGTTGCATGTGTATAACATTAATCCTCTGAATTTAGTGATTGATTACGATCGTATTGCCTAGGAACACAACAATTATAAATCTTTAGATCTCGTTTGCTTCGGAGTAACCGGGATGCTTTAGAATACAATTTAAGTGTAACTATCGTGATACTGATTTACTCGTCCTCGGATTAAGTATGATGCGGGCTTGAACCTCATATACGTAATGCTTGGGAGTACTAAATTTTGGGTCTAATTAATAAGTTAAATTTACGATTAGTATTATACCTGCAATACACTAGGGTTGGGGGATTGTATTCCCGTCCTATTTTTCTCATCATATAGTTTAAAGTTTGAAATCATTCTTCATCAGTATTTTTGGTAATTTAGAATAATTGAACTTTTCATAATTTCATAATTGCCTCTAGTGTAGTTATTCAATAAACCAAATCATTTTTTTTGCCCTTTGGAGTCAGAGTTAGGATTAGTTTATCTATCCAACGTTGTCACAATTTCATTGTCCTATTTCCCTGTGGATACGATCCAAACTTACCGGGTTTATTACTAATGCGACAGGCTTGCACTTGAGCCTAGAGTGAACGCACATTAGAGACACTTTCAGAGTCGCGTCAAGTTTTTGTCCTCACACTTTTTCCCAACAAGCCAAATTTGCTCTTTAAGTTGTGAAACCCAACCATGGCATATAACATTGTGTGGTCGGGGTTAGAGTTATGGTATAATAGTGTTGCGGCTGCTGCTTTTAACCGTATATAATCCCTATCTTGGTCAGTATCATTGCCAACATGATCATCACAGTCTAAATCATTCCCTCTACTATCTTGCTTTTCTTGTGATGTGTGCACTTCGTACATATCATTTATGAGATCGCTTAACCTAGCATGTACTAACGGGTCACCATCTGTGTGAACCGTTTCATTGACAAATATTTCTTCTGGAATATACTTAAATTCCCTCTCCCCGTGGAAATACCAAAACGTGTAGTCAGCTTGCATACCCCAATGAAACAAATGTACTTTTACATCTACCCCTTTCAAACGTTGACCATTTTTACAACGATTGCATGGGCATGGGATAATATCAGTTTCGAGATTCATCGTTTCATAATTCACAAAGTCTTTAACCCCATTAACGTATACTTGCCCCACTCCACAACTTTAACCCATTCACTCTTTATATTGTGGAAACCCCATTAATTCTACAATGCAAACAAATAGAAACTCAGTAAATTATAAAACTAAATGAAGTTTATGTTAGCTGTATTGATGGAGAATGAAATAATTTATTTTGTTATGACTTATGATGATTTTTTTTGTATTATAAAAATTTATCAATATATGACCTAAACTGTATCATTAAAAACCCATCTTGTATGATTTCACTTATATGCATACACATATCCTTACCAATATATGATAGTTATTAAAAAACTAAACTGCGTCATTAAAAAACTAAACTGTTTCATTTAACTCATATACTCATCAATATTATTATCAGACTTCCTATTTATTCATTTAACTCATAATTTGACAGTTATTTCACATATTGTGTATGCTAAAAATTAGATTAATAGGAGATGTATCATTAAAAACCCATAAAAACATTTCTAAATATTTCAACAATATATGAAATAACTGTTCCAGCATTTTATTAAGTTCGGTTTACATATTTAAACATTTCTTGTTCCAGCATTTACATATGTAAACATTTAAGTTCGGTTTCGATCGGTGGATCTGATGTGAGCCATTAACTATCAAAATCTCAACAAACACATAAAAATTTCAGCACATAAATATGCAGATATCATACCCGAAATATAAACAACAAACACATAAAAATTTCAGCACATAAATATGTAGATATCATACCCGAGATATAAATAACAAACACATAAATATTTCAGCACATAAATATGAATCTAAAAAATATTTGCTCTTGTTATGAAGAGTGTTCATTGAGTAGACCTGTAATAACTACAACATAGTAGGGACTTTGACCTCGGCTATGATGATGCTAAGATTCAGCACCACCAAATAAGAGGTGGAGAGCTTAAACAGTAATAACTATGGCAGCCATAGAGATATATGAGTGTATAAGTGTATAGAAGGGGATGAGTATAAGAGGAATAAGAAAATGATGTATAGTGATTCAGCCAATTAGGCCTACATCCACTGTGAGTGTGTGATCCACTAAATATGGGCACTAATGGCCTTGGATACAATGCACATAAGCTCACTCTCACTCTCTACTATGTATATAAGCAGAGTTTCAGCTAGGGTTACAATTATCCATCCCTCTACAGGGTTGAAGGCGACAAGTATATATAGGGCTTGGGTGGTGCAGTGTACCCCCCAAGCATGCATGGAGTATGTGAATGATGATCTAGCCAATTCCCTGCTGACACCTGGCTGTGCCACTAGTGATTAATGATGACATAATATTCCCTCACGTGAGGGGGTGATATTGTTATAACGGTCTAGTCCACGTGCTATATGAGTCTCACGCGCATTGTTCCACTCGTCTCCCAAGTCACGCGTTGTGATGATGTCACCCTTGGCCTATGATGTGAGGCCGAGGGCAAAGTCCTTGCTGGTAGCGAGCCTGGCCTGGTGTGGGCCTCGTACTGTCGTACCATCATAGGGTCATCCAGGCAGCGATGAGGGATCGTCCCCTTGAAGGGTCGTCTGGGCCATGATGAGGGGTCAGCCCCTTGGAGGGTTGTCTGGTCAATGATGAGGGGTTGGCCCCTTGAAGGGTCGTCTGGGCCGTGATGAGGGGTCGGCCCCTTGAAGGGTTATCTGAGCCATGATGAGGGGTCGGCCAAGAGTCGTCTGTGGCTGATCCTTCCTGTAACGGAGCCGTGGTCATTGGACTCATCCTGGTCCTGGGCCCTCGGCTTAGAGGAAGATACCCTCGTCCTGGACGAGGGTATATATGGTTATATCAATACCCCCTAATCCTTAGCCATCTATGTTTGTTGAGATGGCTGAGGAATAATGTTTCCTTGGAGTTCTCAAGTGGGTGGTCAGATGTGAATCATCATGTGTTCCCAAGGTATGGTGGATGAACACTTTGCTTGGGGCTTGGTGCCCTAGTGATGCATCTCCTTGTGGGTTGTGCACCGCCTTTATTTATGGGCCCACCAATAATAAAGTATTTAAATTGTTTTTAAACAATCATTTATTTTCTTCTTCTTCTTTGCGCCTTAGCTTTCTCTCTCTAGTTCCTTTAGCATCTCCAAATGACATTTCTGCCATTCTCTACCTTTCTTCGTGTTCCAAGCTTGGCTATGTCATCGTTCTTTCTCAGGTACTCTTTCTGCCTTAATTCCCTCTTTACCTTCCATTTATGTTTGCTTTCTTTCTTTTAGCTTGCTTTTCAGTTTTTCTTTGTTGTTTTATACCCTTTCAGCGTGTGAACCCGCCCTCCTGTGGCGGTTGTAGGGTTGAACCTTAGGTTTTAGGTCTCTTAGGGTTAATCCCCCCACCATTTCGCGGTGGTTTAATGCCTCTTTGCAGTTCTTCTTAGGCTTTTCGGTTGTTCTCCGTCCTTCTTCTCCGGTGGACCTGTTTCCATTTATTTTTGGGTATTCATGATCAAAACCCTTTATTTCTTTGGTTTTAATCCAAAAGTCAACTTTAGTCAATTGTGAACTTGTTTGTAGTTGGCTTACACAAATTCCCTTAAGTGTTGGGTCCTCCCCTTAATGCTTAGAAGACTTTATGATTTAGCCGAGGAATTTCCATCCCTGAGAGAGAAATTCTTCGTAGAGATTAGGCGAATAGAGGAGGAGGATGAAAGAAGATGTGGGGCTGGCCCTAATTGGGTACGACCCATCTTCCCCATTCCTTTAGCCATAATAGTACCATCTGAGTCCTGTGGGTCGTCTTGTCGTCCAGCCGATAGTCATACATAAGAGGGAGAGATGGATTAGAGAGCATCGTCACCAACAGGAACGGGGCCTTCTGGGAGGAGAGAGACATCCAATCTTAGCCCAAGGCGACATGCCGAGGGCACAGTACCTTCTGAGGCTATCCCTGTAACAGCCATGTCCCCTCTTGCTTTCCAAGTGGCCTTTCCAGATGGACCGCCAACAGACACTGAGGCCGAGAGATCTAGGGACGAGGGGCATGAGGACGATGGTGAGGATTTGGATGCTGATCAAGTTGACACTTCTAGTGCCTCAACTTATGTCTCATCCATTGGGGATCGCGACCTCTTACTGTGGAGGCACATGTTTGGTATAAAGCCCAATGTGACTATGAGGGTCCCAAACGTCCAGGGAAATGAAGGGGAGGTTGCTATTTATGAGCAGATGCCCAGGGTGGGTGTTAGGTTCCCTCTGCACCCTGTTATAGTCGACATATTGTCTGCCCTTGGGGTTGCTCCTTCTCAACTTCCTCCCAATTCATGGAGGACTATCCTCAGTTATGTCTCCCTTTGGAAGAATAATTTCACCGACGAGCCCTCGACCGATTTGTTCATAGCTTGTTACAACATCACCTCGTCGTCTAAGCAGCCTCGGTATTTTCATGTGGGGGCTAAGAAGTCTGACAAAAAGCTTCTTCACGTAGCTCAGACTTCCAATCATGACTGGAAGAAGAGGTTTTTCTTTATCTCTAGGGATTGGTAATTCCCCGCCGGGGACGAGCCCATGAAAGATAGTCCGAGGGTCCCCAGGGCATGGTCCAACCCTTCAATGAAAGCGCGGTCAAACCCTGGACTCAGCTTCGAGGAGAGGGTCATTGTTGACTACCTAAGGGGACGAGGGAAAGAGGGTGAACTTGCCAAATTTGAAGATTTGATGACCCCTCGCTTCCTCAAAGAAGCTGGTCTGAGGGTCGGCCCCCTGACAGAATTATGTGAGTGGTTTTTGCTCAATTTTAATTTTCTCCAAGTGTTTCATCTTTGCCACTGTATCATTCTGATATATCGCCTCCCTTTCAGGTCGTCCTGCAAATATATCTGACCAACTCTGGGAGATGATTGCTCCAAGTTTACTATCTGGCTTGGGAAAGAAAAAAGGCAAAGAGCCTCACCAGGCTCAGAAGAAGATGAAGGCCATGAGGCCGACGGAAGTGGAGCCGACCTCTGACAGTCGCAAAAGGAAGGAGCCCAAAATTCCAGAGGACTCTCGGACGAGGGCGAGGGTAGAGGTGTCAGAGGCACACACTGAGGGGAACAGTTCTTCTTTGAGCATGGGTGCCTATTGGTCTCAGGATCTTGCTTTCCTCAAGGATGAACCCTCATCCCTCATAGCCAACCTGAGGGCGGCCAAAGCCTCAATGTTTTTTGCGCCCTCGACCTTGAATTATGAGTTCTTATCAAGGATGACCTCGGCTAAGGTCTATGATTACGGTATGAACACTTTGGCTCAGGTACCCCTTTCGACTTCATTCTTTTTTATTTACCACCATTTCATGAACTGTTTCCTCGGCCCCTGTTAAAATGTGTTTTTCTGTGCAGTCTGTCTGCGCCTTCACCTCGGCCACCAAGTGGATGGCTGAGAATCAACAAAAGTTTCACGAGGTCGAGAGGTCCATTCAACATGAGGCCGATTTGAAGACTAAATTGGAGACTGCCCGGGCTGAGCTGGAGAGTGCGAGGACTGAGCATGCAAGGGTCCTAGATGAGCTGGTGAATCAACACGAAGCCAACTTGAATGTGAAGGATTCCCTCATCAAAGAAAAGGAAGAGGCCTTGACCAACCATGGGGGGAAATTCAAGGCAGAACTCGTTGAGGTAGTCAAAAAAGCTGAGGTTGACGTCGTGGAGGCCTACAAGCTTTCGAACGAGTTTCAAGGTTTTGGCCTTGAGTACCTGGAGAGGGGAATTAAGACGGCCTATCGGTGGGTCGTCTTAAAATTTGCTGATGACGTGTCGTCCATCCGTCCCTCTCTTGAAGAAGTGGAGATGGAAGACCCTCTCATAGCCGAGGCTCTAGCCGATGCAGAGTCTCAAGTACACATCGAAGGCATTGTCACCTCTGAGGATCGTCCTGTTTTAGTCACTAAAGAAACGCCTATGATTGACGTTGAAACCTTGCTTGCTGATACTGCTGAGTAGGGTGGTTGTCTGTAGCCAATACCCTCTTTGTGTAAAAATATTTTTGACTTTATTTTTGTTGGACAAGCATTTGTAACACTTGGTTTATAATATAATGCCTCTTCCTGTCTTCTATGCTTGCCCCTTATATGATTTATCTTATGATATTTTGAATTAACCATCCCATTAACTCCCCCCTCGTATTTCTTGAGGGTAAATGGGGGGTCGTCCCCACCATTTTCCCTTATTAGAGTCGAGGGTGGTTTCCACCAACTAAATGATGTTTTAAATTTTAAGTCCCCCCTCGTCTTTCTTGAGGATAAATGGAGGGTCGTCGCCACCATTAGCCCTCATCATAGCCGAGGGTGGTTACCACCAAGTTAATGATGTTTTCGATTATTTCAAATCCCCCCTAGTCTTTCTTGATGGTAAATGGGGGGTCGTCTCCAACATTAGCCCTCATCATAGCCGAGGGTGGTCACCACCAAGTTAATGATGTTTTCAATTAATTCAAGTCTCCCCTCGTCTTTCTTAAGGGTAAATGGAAGGTCGTCCCCAACATTAGCCCTCATCATAGCCGAGGGTGGTTTCCACCAACTAAATTATGTTTTAAATTTTAAGTCCTCACTCGTCTTTATTGAGGGTAAATGGAGGGTCGTCCCCAACATTAGCCATCATCATAGCCGAGCGTGGTTATCACCAAGTTAATGATGTTTTCGATTATTATTAATCCCCCCTCATCTTTCTTGAGGGTAAATGGGGGGTCGTCCCCAACATTAGCCCACATCATAGCCAAGGGTGGTCACCACCAAGTTAATGATGTTTTCAATTAATTCAAGTCCCCCTCGTCTTTCTTAAGGGTAAATGGAGGGTCGTCCCTAATATTAGCCCTGATCATAGCCGAGGGTGGTTTCCACCAACTAAATGATGTTTTAAATTTTAAGTCCCCCCTCGTCTTTGTTAAGGGTAAATGAGGGGTCTTCCCCACTATTTACCCTCATCATAGCCGAGGGTGGTTACCACCAACTAAATGATGTTTCAAATTTTAAGTCCCCCCTCGTCTTTCTTGAGAGGGTCGTCCCCAACATTAGCCCTCATTATAACCAAGGGTGGTTTAACAAGGATAACCCTAATCATGCTATCATTACCAACCACAGAATAGAGAGCTAATATAATATTCTTATTGACATTCCAAGTGTTCTGTTGGTTCAACACATTCATTACAATTGTGGTCCGATAGGACATTACATTAGTGATAGTATTTCTTCAAATGGTCTGCATTCCAGGGGTTGGAAAAGGGTTCCCCTTCAAGGTTCTCTAGTTTATAGGTTCCAGGGACAACTTCATCAATGACCCTGTATGGGCCATGCTAATTTGGGTGGATCTTTTTAGGCTTTTGCCAAGTCTTTTTGAGGATTAGGTCCCCCACGGCGATTGGCCTATGCTTCACCCTTTGGTTGTAAAACCTAGCGGTTCTTTCCTAATAGGCTTCTTTTCTTATCTCATTGCCTTCTATTCTCTCCTTGATCAAGTCTACATCAAGTCTCATTTCTTACATATTCCTCTGGGGGTCATACATTTGGACTCAATGAGTAGGAAACCCAATCTCGATGGGGATGACGGATTCTGAGCCATACGCTAGCATGAATGAGGTTTCCTCGGTAGGGGTCTTGGCCATCATCCTATAGGCCCACAGTACAGCGTACAACTCCTCAACCCATCTTCCTTTTTCCTCCTCGAGCTTTTTCTTGATCCCATCTAGGATGGTTCTATTTATAACCTCAATTTTCCCATTAGCCTGAGGTCGGCCTGGGGGTGAGAAAAATTGTTTGACACTAACCCTTTCGCAATATTTTCTAGAGATGTATTCTTGAATTGAATCCCGTTATCCGAGATGAGGGTGTTGGGGAGACCATATATGCATATAATATTTTCCAGATAAATTGGAAGGTCTTCTGCTCGATGATCGTTACCATCGGCTCCGCCTCCACCCATTTTGAAAAATAGTCAATTGCTACAAGCAAGTATCGATAGTTATTGGTGGCCCTAGGCAAGGGCCCCACTAAATCGATTCCCCACACTGTAAATGGCCATGAGGAAGTGATAGAGGTAAGAGGTTGATGGGGCTAGTGAGGGATGGTGGCAAACCTTTGACATTTATCGCACTTTTTTACGTATGCTATGGCGTCTTTCCCCAGGGTCGGCCACCAGTATCCCTGGGTTTCTATCCTCTTTGCTAATGACCTGCCTCCAATATGGCTTGAACATGACCCCTCGGGCACATCTTGCAAGATGTGTGGGACTTTCGACCGATGCACAGATCTGAGCAAGGGGAGCAAGAACCCCTTTTTGTACAAGGTGCCTCCGATGACAGTGAATTTCGCAGCTCTGTATCTCAAATTCTTCCTTTCTTATTTTTCTTCTGGCATCTCCCCCTCTTTAATGTATCTGATTAGAGGGTCCATCCATGAAGTTTCCCTGTTGATATTTAAGAAAGAGCCAAGTGTTCCCTCTTCCTCTTCAATCGTTGGTCGAAGCAAAATTTCCACTGGGATTGTCCTCCTGATATCTGTCCCAGTTGTTGAGGCCAGCCTAGCAAGTGCATCGGCTCGGCCATTATCAAGCCTAGGTATCCTCTTCAACTTTACTTCTCTGAAGCTCTTCAATAGTGCCTTTACCCTTTCAAGATATTTGGCCATTCTCTCATCCTTAGCCTGGTAGGATCCTAGTATCTAAATCACCACTAGTCTTGAATCACTATGGACCAAGATCTGGCAGACACTAAGAGACTTAGCCAAGGAGAGGCCTGCTATCAGGGCCTCATATTCAGACTCGTTGTTGGAGGCTTTGAATTTGAACCTCAGGGCATACTCGATGCTTATGGCATCGGGCACTGATATAATTAATCCATCCCCACTTCCACTCTCGCAAGAGGACCCGTCAATGAAGAGGTTCCACATAGTCTGCTCCTTTGAGAAATTTCCCTCGCTGAGGGATCCCTGTCTAAAGAGATATCTCCCCTCTTTGTTTTTTACCTTTTTTTCTCTAGCGGTGCTTGTCTCAGCCTTTTCTGCGAATGGGTCAACAATTCTGCCTTACCGTGTATCTATCTTCTCGAGGCTCTTATCTTTAGCCTCATCATCTTCCCAAGTAAATCCATCCACGAAATCTGCTAATGCTTGCCCCTTAATGGCCACCTTAGTTGATATACAATGTCAAATTCTCCCAGCTCTATGGCCCAAGCCAATTGCCTCCCTAATTTTTCTGGCTTGTGTAAGACCTGCCTAAGAGGAGAGTCAGTGAGGATGACCACTGTATGGGACTGGAAGTACGACTTCATCTTTATTGATGCATGGATCAAGGCATAAACTAATTTATCCATCCTTGGGTATCTTTGCTCTGCCCCCTGGAGAGCCTTGTATTTGAAATACACAGGCTTATGTACTCCGTCTTCTTATCTCATAATGGCTGCGCTGGTGGCTGATTCTGAGATGTCTAGGTACACATGTAGTCGTTCACCCTGCACTGGTCATGACAATAGCAAGGGAGACCCTACGTATGAATTCAATTCTTTGAAGGCCTGGTCACACTCTTCGTTCCATTCAAAGGCCTTTCTGAGAATTTTGAAGAACGATAAACACCTGTCTGTGGCTCTGAACACGAACCTGTTCAAAGCAGCCACTCGCCCTGTGAGCCTCTGAACGTCTTTGATGGTCTTGGGGGTCTTCATTTCTATGAGGGTCTTTATCTTCTCAGGATTGGCCTCAATGCCTCTTTGGTTGACAATGAACCCCAAGAAGGCCTTTTTGGTTGACAATGAACCCCAAGAACTTCCCTGCTCCGACCCCGAAGACATATTTGGTCGGGTTGAGCTTCATTTGGTACTTGTCCATCGTGTTAAAGGCCCTCTCAAGGTCGGCCACATGATCCTGAGCCTTCAAAGTCTTGGTCAACATGTCATGTACATAAACCTCCATAGACTTCCCGATTTGGTCTTCGAATATTTTATTCACAAGGCACTGATACGTTGCCCCCGTATTTTTTAGGCCAAAGGGCATGACCCTATAACAGTATGTCCCCTTGTAGGTAATGAAAGCCATTTTTTTTGAGTCTTTAGGGTTCATGAAGATCTGGTTGTAGCCTAAATAGGCATCCATGAAGCTCATTAGCTCATGGACTACATTAGCATCTACCATTTGATCAATGCGAGGGAGAGGAAAGCTGTCTTTGGGATAATATTTATTGAGGTCGGTGAAGTCTACGCACATCCTCCACTTCCCATTGGCCTTGGGGACTATGACTGTGTTGGATAGACATTCGGAATATATGACCTCCCTGATAAACTCTGCATCTTCTAGCTTCTTGACCTCATCCTTAATCACCTCATACTTTTCTCAAGAATAAATTCTCCTCTTCTGCTTTACTGGCTTTGCACCATCTACCACGTTGAGCTCGTGGCTCATGATTTCGGGGTCAAAACCTGGCATATCTGCATGACTCTATGCAAAGACATTATGTCTTCTCCTTAGCAGCTTGATGAGGTCTTCTTTTATGTCTATCTTCAGAGCTTTGCCAACTTGGACGGGTTTTTTCGTCTCATCCTCATTGAGGATGATGGATTCTACCTCTTCTGCAGCTTCTCTCTTCTTAAGTTTTTTCTCATCCCTGGGGTCGAGGGTGTCAATATTGTAAGTAGTTGTTGCTTTCTTATGCGCCTCTCTTTCTTTGACGGAATTGAAGTAGCATTCATGTGTCGTCATCTGGTCTCCCTGAACTTCCCCTACCCGTAAGGGGTCAGGAATTTTATCATCTGATGAACCGTGGACGGCACTGCCTCAAATTCCTTGAGGGACACTCACCCCAGTATAATGTTATAGGCTGAGAAGACGTGTTCATCCATCATAAAAAAAATTGATCTTCTTGGTAAGCCATCTCGTCCCCCATCCTAACATCGGCCTCATATACTCCTAGAGGATGAACTTTTTACCCACTGAAACCAATCAAGGGGTGATGGTATGGGATGAGCCTGGCACGGTTGAGGCCTAAGGCTTTGAAGCACGGCCAGAACATCACATTTGCAGAACTACCCCCATCTACCAAGATCCTCGGCACCTCGCATTCGTGTACCCTAGTAGTGATGACGAGAGGGTCATCATGCGGGGCCAAGAGGCCTTTGAAGTCCATTCTTGAGAACCCCACTATCAGAGTATCCATATCAACTTTCTTTCTTTTTTCTGACTTTGCTTCCATAGAGGTCGAGTGTACAGCTTTTGTCACTGCCTTGGCTTCAGCTACATGGTCCTTTCTGTCTGCGACCTCTAACCCTCCTCCTGCTAGACCCTCGGAGATCATACCAACATCAAGTGAGATCGTATTAAGTCTTTTTACAGGGTCGTGGTCGTCTCTCGGCGGGAGGTCAGGGTCATCCTCATCATCCGAAGGGTCGTTCCATCGGTTTGGAGGATCTTCTCTGCACGTGTCACCTCTCTTCTTCCTAGGGTTAGCCCTTCGGCCCCTCTTGAAAGCACTCTTGTCAATGTATTTCCTTAACTTTCCTTCTTTTAACATTTTCTCAATTTCGTCTTTCAGAGAAAAGCACTTGTCGGTCACATGGCCATGGTCTTGGTGAAATTCACACCACAGGTTTTTATTACTCTTGTGGGGAGCTGCCCTCAACTCCTCAGGCCACTTCAAGGACCGATCGCTCTTTATCTCATTCAGAATGTGCTCGCAGCTGACTGTCAGAGGGGTGTAATCAGCGAACTTGTCATCTGCAGATCTCTTCTTCCCCTCTTTGTTCTTTTTCTGGTACTTACCCCCACTAGTGCATCCTTTTTCATCTTCGTATTTTGGGACCATCGCCTCTTCGGCATTCATCACATTTCCCATCGTTGACAACAATTCAGCCATCGTCTTCGGAGGGTCTTTAGCAATCCTCCATAGAAGCTTCCCCTTCTGGAGTCCTCCAATGAGGGCTGTCATGGCTATGCTTTCCTCATAGTCTTCGACCTCTAACTTTTCTTTGTTAAATCTGGCTATGTAGTCTCTTAGGATCTCATTCTTCCCCTGCTTAACATAAAGCAGGTGTGTGGTCTTCTTCTGTGACCTCACTCCAAAGTAAAAGTTATGGATAAACCGGTTTGCCAACTGCTTGAAGCTTTCAATGGAATTCTTTGAAAGAGACATATACCAGACATGTGCAGCCCTAGTCAGAGTGACAGAAAAGGCACAACACCTCATCACATCTGAGATAGAGTATATGTCTGCGACTGATTGGTACATCTCAATATGGTGAACAGGGTTGGTACTCCCGTTATACCGAGGGGTGACCACTGGTGGCTTGAACTTGGACGGCGTTGGGAAGTTGACTATCTTCACCACAAAGGGCGAGCCTATGGAGTATCCTCTCTGAAGAGGGTCCCGACTCTTCAGAATATCAGCAATCTTATCCTCCAGCCTTTGGATCGAGTCGTTATAGGTCCTCGTAGGGTCAGCTTGGCCGATCTTATCCCCTGTCGCCTCTTTGTGGTGGGCGGAGGGTTCTGCTGCGGCAGGCATGTGTCGGCTGTTTACTTCCCCCTGACCGTCATCATGTCTATGGGGTCGGCCCCCGTGTGGTCGGCCATCTTCTGCCTCCCTCTTGGACCTCGCAATACTTCTCGATCGGGATAATTTTTCTCGTAGGTCATTTACTGGGCCTAGCCTCTCAAAGGCCGACCCTCTGCTCAGACTATCGAAAGCAGAGCCCCTCAGGTGATCGTCAGGATTTTTCCTTCCACATCTCCCTATGCTCTCCTGGACAGGTCGCACAGTATTGTTGGAGACCTCATACGACTCCCAGCACTCTATGGGGGCCTCTTACACCTCCAGATCATCATATCTATCTTCTGGGCAAGGGTTTCCTTGCCTCCCCAGGCGTAGACGCCGGGGGTCAGCAACATCCCTCCGCCGTTGTGGAGGTGGCAAGTCTTTGCATGGTGCCTGGGGTGGTCCCCTGGCCTCATGTTGCCCTAGAGCTGCTGCTAGAGTAATCTCCTCCGGTGAGATTCCTGGAGGTCTTAGTATGTTTTGGCTAAGAGCTATAAATTATTCCTTCATAATCTGCTGTCTTACCACCAAAGACTTCAAGGTGGCTGCCACATCATCCATTTTAGACTAAGGTGGTGGGTGACTGGAACTAGGTCCTACTCCACTATCCGGTGGAGGAGGTGGTGGTGGCATCTCTGATGCCATGTGTTTGAGCTATAGAAAGTTGGATGGTCAAAAGACTGATGAGCCTGAGGACCTTAATGGGTCTCTTTCAATGGTGAAACGGCTCCACAATGGGGGGGGGGGGAACTGGTTCACCACCAGAGTGCCCGAAGAGGTCAAGCTGTATAAAGGAAGAGATGTCTTCTCGTTCCCACAGACGGCACCAAACTGATGATGCTAAGATTCAGCACCACCAGATAAGAGGTGGAGAGCTAAAACAGTAATAACTATGGCAGCCATAGAGATATATGAGTGTATAAGTGTATAGAAGGGGATGAGTATAAGAGGAATAAGACAATGATGTATAGTGGTTCAGCCAATTAGGCCTACATCCACTGTGAATGTGTGATCCACTAAATATGGGCACTAATGGCCTTGGATACAATGCACATAAGCTCACTCTCACTCTCTACTATGTATATAAGCAGAGTTTCAGCTAGGGTTATAATTATCCATCCCTCTACAGGGTTGAAGGTGACAAGTATATACAGGGCTTGGGTGGTGTAGTGTACCCCCAAGCATGCATGGAGCATGTGAATGATGATCTAGCCAATTCCCTGCTGACACCTGGTTGTACCACTAGTGATTAATGATGATATAATATTTCCTCACGTGAGGGGGTGATATTGTTATAACGGTCTAGTCCACGTCTTATATCAGTCTCAAGCGCATTGTTCCACGCATCTCATTAGTCACGCGCTATGATGATGTCACCCTTGGCCTATGATGTGAGGCCTAGGGCAAAGTCCCTGCTGGTAGTGAGCCTAGATCGATGTGGGACTCGTACTGTCGTACCCTCATAGGCTCGTCCAAGCAGCGATGAGGGGTCGGCCCCTTGAAGGCTCGTCTGGGCCATGATGAGGGATCGGCCCCTTGAAGGGTCGTCTGAGACATGATAAGGGGTCGGCCCCTTGAAGGGTCGTTTGAGCCATGATGAGGGGTAGGCCCCTTTAAGGGTCATTCGTGGCTGATGCTTCCTGTAATAGAGCCGTGGTCATTGGACTCGTCCTGGGCCTGAGTCCTCGTCTGGGAGGAAGACACCCTCGGCCTGGCCGAGGATATATGGTTATATCACATAAATATGTAGATATCATACACGAGATATAAACAACAAACACATAAATATTTCAGCACATAAATATGAATTTAAAAAAAATTTGCTCTTGTTATGAAGAATGTTCATTGAGTAGACCTGTAAGTGCTAAGGGTTTATATCTCGAAAGATAAATGTGTGTGTGTGTATATATATATATATATATATATATACTCAACATTTCAGCACATAAATATGAATCTAAAAAAGATTTGCACACAATTTGTATATCATACCCGACCGAGAACAAAGATTTGCAGAAAAATTCACCGATCGAGAACAAAACTAATATTAGACCAAAAAATAGCGGGAAATAAAACTTGCAGAAATGAAGGAGAGAGGGGCGGGAGTGTGAAAAGAGAGAGGAGAGAAAAGAGGGAAATAAAAGTTAGGTAAAAAATTTTGTGACTGCCAATAGCGGTTACAAACCAAATATCAGGACAAAATTTGTGACTGCTAGAAGTGGTTACAAATTTATGACTACCAATGGAAGTCATAAAATTAGTATTAGACCAAAATTTGTGACTCTCCTTAGCAGTTACAATATTATAACTGCTCGTAAAAGTCATAACTTAGCCTTACTGATAAATTTGTGACTGCTTGTGACAGTTATAAATTTGTGACTGCTTATAGGAGTCACAAATTAATTATATGGTAATATTTGTGAGTCCCATTAGCGATGACAAATTAATTGACTCAAATTTTTTATTACCCATTGATTTTATCACCCCTAATGGGAGTTACAAATAATTTTGTGACTACTTCCGGGAGTGGCAAGTTTGTCACCCCCATTGGGAGTTACAAAAAAGGCAGTTACAAAATTGGCATTTTGGTGTAGTGTCTCATCATCTGAAAATTCTCGTTTAAATTTGATGAAGTCTGGGTATCGTTTAAATTAAAAATCTGGCACAATTTAAGATGATT